>JAGXOD010001372.1:4190000-4222500 GCA_020368025.1 Brachyhypopomus occidentalis
TGGCCCCGCCTCCCTCTCTCCTGGCCCTTCGGCCACGCCTCCCTCTCTCCGGGCCCTTCGGCCCCGCCTCCCTCTCTCCTGGCCCTTCGGCCACGCCTCCCTCTCTCCAAGGCCTTGGCCCCCGCCTCCCTCTCTCCTGGCCCTTCGGCCCCGCCTCCCTCTCTCCAGGCCCTTCAGCCCCACTTACCTCCCTCTCAGGCCTTGGCCCCGCCTCCCTCTCTCCCGGCCCATTTGGCCCCGCCTCCCTCTCTCCCAGGCCTTGGCCAGGGCCTTGCTGGCCCTGCAGGCTCGTGGCAGCGGCACGGGACGGCGGCCATATTTAATTCTGGTTTTGAGCGAAGACGCTTAGTGGTGGCTCCAGAGAGCCCTCGACATGGCCGTCCTCTTGGATGAGCTGCACAAGGGCTTCGTAGCACTCACTACAGATCCTTACAATTTCACGCCAGTGGCCGTGACTCCCATACAACATACAGTAGAAATCAGCATGTAAGCGGAATGTCTGTGTGAAAACGCATCGGAACGACGGCTATCGACTGTGTTGTAAAACGGGCAAGAAGCTTTACAAAGATCTGTTGCACATGCAGATTTTAACATGCGGGGAACAATATTGAAAATTACATATACATATTTATATGATGTTAAACTTCATTAAACGTTCAATTATAAATATTCAACAGAAATATGACAAAACTCGTGCTCAAGACCCAACAAAACTGGGTCATAAGTCACCAGAACTGGGTTCAGCCTGGGCGTGCTCCTAATATTGAAATGAGCATGTTTGATTGACAGCCCAAAGTCACAGAGTCACAGGCTGCTACACTGCTCAAGCATAGCTGGCTATAGCTGTGAAGACTATCTGAATCATACATGTAACCATTCATGTATAAACCTACTGAAGAGGATCTCGCACATAATTCAGAATTGTCGGCACCAGATAAGCCTCGTTCGTGGGCGCAGACAGAAGGGGTTGTTTTTTCTATCAGGATGTAAACAACACTATAGGTTTAGACACGCATGACTGACTCCATGGATACTGAAGAAACTGCATGGACTTCACTACAGATTAACTTAGCCTTGCACATCCCACCTCGAGAGTTTCCCATAGATTCTGTGGGTGTAGTCTACATTGAATAAAGCTTATGTAAGCTCTGGCCAAAATTAGGACCACCTATTTTACCCTGGGAGAAATTCACTGGACTTGGGAATGGTATTCATGGGACACACTTTGCATACTGTATCCCTAGAAAAGCCAAAGAGCCAATTAAAAACACAGATTTTGGCTCCATGTGGCCAATAAGTGCTGCATGTCATAACCAAACATCCCGTGGACTCTGTGAATGTCATTATGTGTACAAACAGGATAAATTACACGTGTAACTGACACGGATACATTATTAGCACTAATAATCCACCGTGCGCTAGCTATTCTTAATCAGACCCGTCTGGCAACTTTAAATGGGCGAATGTAGCCCTCTCTCTCTCCCTCTCTCTGTCTCATTCTCTCTGTCTACCTCTGTCTCTCTCTCCCTCCCCCCTCTCTTTCTCCCCCTCTCTCTCTGTCTCGCTGTCTCTACCTCTCTCTCTCTCTCTCTCTCTCCCTCTCTCCCTCTCTGTCTCCCTGTCTCTCCCTCTCTCCCTATCTGTCTCTCTCTCTCCCTCTCTGTCTCTCTCTCTCCCTCTCCCTCCCTCCCTCCCTCCTGAGTCCTGCATTCTTATTGCATTATTATTAATACAACCAATTTAAGCAACTTCAGAGCATCTAATTAGCCGTGAGGAGCAACACAACTGATGTGTATAAAGTTAATTGGTGCGATATCACTTACTGCACTTACATACTGAAGTGTGAATATTCATAATATTTCTGTGCAGACGAAGTTAAAAGGAAGAAAATTGTTTTTTGTTTTTCTTTCCGGTGAACTGTGAAGAGTTGGGCTGCTTACTGAAGCATCACGCAGTAACGTGTGGTTAAGGTCACCCGTCTGCTGTTGTCCCATCTGTCCATATGTCTCACCTGCCTTTTATTGTTCATCCTGGCACCATCTAAACATCTCCTCAAAGCTTCTGTTTTTTTTAGATATTGCTACGTCCTTCCGCAGTCAGTATTGAGTCATATGTAGTAAAGGATCATTAATGCTTCACGTTGCCAAGTGTCTCAGTGGATGCCTCTTGTTTCCAATTTCTGTACGTCTACTGTACTATATTACTGCTCAGCTAAACATAGCCAAATCCACACCTCAGCCTTGCTAATGTTTGTCTTCTCATTTGTCTCTCATTTGTCTCTCATTTATCTCTCATTTGTCTCTCATTTGTATCTCATTTCATCTCATTTACCACATTTCGTTTTAAAAAAAACACAGCTGTCTTCCAGCTTTTCTCCTTGGCAACCCCCTCCAACTCCTCTCAGGAGGAGGGCACAAAAGCAGAAGACGAGAAGAGAGAATAGTTCCCTGTCCTCTTCTCCTTCTCTCCTCCCCTCCTCTCCGCTCCTCCTCTCGACTCCTCCTCTCCGCTCCTCCGCCGCGCTGCCATGCAACCCTCAGCGCTGCCTCGGAAAAAAAACGAGTGGAAATCGGCTCGGAGTGGACTGCACGGGCCAGCGAGGGGAGGCAGTAATGGGGGGAGGGAAGGTAGCGATGAGAGAGGATAGAGAGAGAGGGAGGAGGGGAGAGAGGAGAGGGAGGCACGGAGGAGGTGGGGGCTGACTGACCTAGAACAGCCGTGCTGAAAGACACCGACTCCTTCTCCTTGCCGTCGTTGTAGAAGGCCAGGTGCCAGGTGCCGGGATCCAGGTACTGCACGAACACGGCCTCGTTCAGCACCACCGTCTGGACGCTGCGCCGCTCCCGAGGAGACTCCACCACGCTCCACTTCTCCTTGCCATCCAGACGCTCCATATAGTCATACTGGAGAGAGGGAGGGAGAGAGAGAGAGCACCGAAAGACAGCAGAGAAACTTTACTCTCAGATTTCAATTTACGGCCGATGCCAACGTGGTACGAGTCAGACGGTAGATCATTTTGGGAGGTTAATTAAATTTCATTGTTAATGTGAATGTGAGTTCATCGTTAACGGTGGTTCGGTGCTACGTTTCCAGCCGGAGTGTTTTGCCCCAGTGCGGTCACCTGTGCGTGGGAGGGGGGTAGGCCTTTGCGGATGTACACCCCAAAGAGGGCATCCTTGCCCAGAGAAATGTTGAACTTGAGTAACTGCGGCTGACTGAGGTGCAGCAGAGATCTCCAGAACACGCCGGGCGGGACCTCCTGGGTCACCTGCCGCCCCACCTCCAGATCGCCCGTGTCGATGCTGCTGTTCCGGAACGTCCAGGGCCCTGAGGCAACGTGGGACAGAGGGAAAATCAGTTCAGCAGCTCAGCGGCAATGTGGACGACGGAAATTCGGCGTGCGTTCCGGATGCTTCCTGATGCTTTTTGACGTTTGGAAGTGGTACGCAGAAATGGGTGTTAGCAGCTGAGGGAAAAAGAGAAATGGGAACCTTCTGCTATTCTACTACTTCTACTACAATCCGAGCAGGTTTGCAACACTCAACATCGACTGAGACTCCGTGAACTGGAACACCCTGTTTCAGGGCTTAGAAAGTGAAGAATTCACAGATCAAGGGAGCACATGGTGTAGTCTGTAGTCTCTGGCCCTTAAGAAGATGGAGAGAAGGCATGAAAAGAGCACGTGCGACACCAACACAGAGCACGTGCGACACCACACAGAGCACGTGCGCACGTGCGACACCAACACAGAGCATGGCCTTAACTCTCTCCTCCAGTATCACGTCTGGACCTGGAGTAGTAGCAGTTTAATCAGGAAGCATTACAAACGTGCAGTTTATGTTCTACATGGTGTTGTCCAGGTTTCGTATATATATGTATAAAATATGTGGGGATAGAGAAAAATGATCAATTATATAATGATTATAAAAGCAGCCAATGAATGAAACTGGAAAGTGGTTGATTGGCGGATGCACCTGTAGGGAAGGTGTGAGTGAAGACTGTGTCACCTCAGCAGGACATGAGGACCACGTTGACGTCTCACCCTGGCTTCAATCTCTCTCTCTCTCTCCCTATCTCTCTCTCTCCCTCTCCCTCTCTCTCTCCCCCACCTCCTCTGTATCTCCAACAGGGGCAGACTGCATGCGTCGCTCCAGAACGAATCCTGGAGCTCATGTCAACACAACACAGGCCCTCTTAATCTCACATGCTGCTAACCACTTCTGATGTAATGGAAAAAAAAAAAAAAACACCACTTCCTCACTTTTTGTCTCCCATCTTTTCTACCTTCCCTCCCTCTCCTTCTCTCTCTTTCTCCATCTCTCTCTCTCTCTGCCTGTCACTCCTATTTCGCTGGCGGCGACGGCTGAGTGCACGTGAACCCAGTGTGTGGCGTACGCTGTTTTGGTGCGTGAGTGCGGTGTAACGCGCGCTCACGTGGTGGCCCACAGGTGCGAGCTCCTGTAATCAGGTCAGTCGGACGCAGGAGACCGACCAGCCTGGTGAAGGAGGCGGGGCTGGACGCAAATGCGCTCAGGAGGAAGTGAGATGCGTTGGGAAGGAAACACCCCCCCCACCACCACCACCACCACCGCTCATTAACATGGAGCAGTTCTGAGGAAGTGGAGCATCTAGAAGGGGAGACCACGAGGAGGTGGGGTGGAGGGGGAGACTCCTCGGGGGAAGGAAGCAAAGAGCTGCAGCGCTGGCCTCAATCGATCGCCCGTCGCGGCGTTCATTAATCACAACAGAACCACGACGCGGAGCTCCGTACAGAGCCAAGCAGGCAGCGACGCACGCAGAGGACGCGAGGACACAGCGAGTGACTGGTGACGAGACTAGAACATGGACACACAGCACCACGGCTACCTGGGAGACAGAATGACACAGCGGAGGTTACAGTGAGCACAGCATCGACATAGAGGCCTCAGGAGAGAAGAGGAACCAGAGGCCATGAGACACCCAGTGTTAGAGAGCTGGGATCATCTAGAGCATAAAGCAACCAAGAAAGAGATGAATCAAATCACAGATAAGCAAGACGCGGAGGCACATTGCACATATTACCCGCAGCATAGTTATACAGCCGAGATTAACCAAGACGGGACAGCACGTTGTGCAGATTAGCCAAGGAAAAATTAGACAGCTGAGATTAATCAAGACACGAAGGCACATTGTACAGATTCCCCAAAGCATAGTTACACAGCAGAGATGAACCAAGACATTAAGGCATGTTGTACAAAAGAGTTACGCAGGACAGATTAACCAGAATATCCAGTTCCGTAGCACGGAGAGCACCGGCATACAGCAGACACACAGCCTACATGAGGTACACATGTTCGACTGTGAGGAGAGATGATGGCAACCTGTCAAAAGAGATCTGACGCTCTTCGACTGGAGAGCATTTCAAGGCCGACACTTTAAGAGGAGAGGAGAGCACTTCTGGGCAGGGCAAGCATTGCCATCTCTGCTCTCAGCTGCAGTTACTGGTGAGAAAGGGAGGGGAGGAACATGAAAGTGAACGGAGAGAGAGAGAGAGAGAGAAGTGAGAGAGGGATAGAGAGAGAGAGAGAGAGAGAGATTGAGGGAGGGAAAAAAACGGAGGTTTCTGGCCGACATGACTGGAAAGCAGTGCTGAGCGGACAGGTGGCCGGTCCCTGCCGTAGGGAAGTGAGGGAACTGTGGAAATGTCCTTCAGGTGGGGGAGATGTGTTATGGGCAAGGACAGCTGCAGCTTGGGAGGGTGAGACCGGGAGGCACACGCACTGTGTGGGAGCAAGCCAGAGCACGGTAACAAAGGGAGAGGCGACGAAGTAGTGTGTGTGTGTGTGTGTGTGTGTGTGTGTGTGTGTGCATACACATGCATGCATGACTGGCTGCTACAGTGTTAGCATACCGAATGTGCATGGTGTGTGTGTGTGTGTGTATTCCCCCCCCATCCTTTTTTTTGGTGCGAGCCTGGAGAAATGGTACAAGAGACTTCTGAGGGATCCAGAACTGGCGTTAATAGTGTGGGACCATCACATGCGTGCTGTGTTCACAGCGTACCGCAATATCAGAATATTACACAGTCCCATTCTGCTCCGGCAGCCCGCAGAAATCCTGGAGCTAGCGCTGAAAGAATTACATATCCAGAAAGAAGGATGAACATCGCTCTTTTTAATCACAGAGCAGCTGAAACAGTGTATAGCTATGAGGATGTGTGTATGTGTGTGCGCATGTATATGGGAGAAAGAGAGAGGCAGGAGAGAGAGAGAGAGAGAGAGAGAGAGAGAGAGAGAGAGAGAGATACTAACTCTTCACAAGCTTCAGTATTGATGTACTATGACTCAGTATGAGACTCTGAGGGAACAGGGTAAGTTAAACAGAGAGGTTATGAGATGGGTGTCAGACTATCAGATAAAGTGAGAACAGCCCAAGTCTAGTGATCGTGTCAGAGCAGGAGACGGGCTGCAGGATTCTCACGCCTCACTTTCCAAGTTATGTTATGCCCCTTGACTTATAATCATCAAACTTTATGATTAACAAACATCTCATATGCTACTCTTCCTTGGTGAAGCGTGTGTGGAGTGCGTGTGGGCTCACGTCATCAGATACAGGCGCTGCACCGCTTACCTCTGCCTCCAGGAGGCGCTGCTGCGTCGTCACTGCTGGCCGGTAGGCCCGCGCCCAAACCATGGCTGAGCATGGGACCCTCCACGGGCTTCAGCTGCCAGTTCAGCCCCAACAGGTTCATAGCTGGACGTCGGAGGAGGCAGAGAGAAAGGAGAGTTCAACAAGGCGCTATTCTGTTATTAAAGAAGCAGTGTGCGGCTGCTGTAAGTAACGAGCTGAGCAGAAGTGTGAACATGCGCAGAAATTACAGTGACATTAAGTGCAGCGCACACCACTCTGAAAGTAGAACGACCATCTGCCGCATGATACACAGGGGACAAGGTGGGGGGGGGTCGCAGAGCCGGGAACAGAGACGGGACGGCGGAATAGACGAGCGAGTGTGTGGCGCGTGGCCGACTGGTGTCAGCGCGTATTGATACAGTCACTCTGGTCAAGATCTATCCAGAGCAGCTGCTCAGAATGACCGGGTTGCTAGTGTAATGTTTCCAGCAAAATATATATATACATTTTAAACATTGCTCATCTGTTCATTGGCAAAATGAAAATCTGAGAAGAAACATGCTGCTTCTGGGCGGAGGAGTAACTTCTCTGGGGCATAAAATCAGACCACAATCCGTGCTAAACAGACACTGTTGATCCATATTTGAAATGACATCGCATGTCAGCCTATAGTGGGCTAAGACCTTTTTGCTAAGAATACTGGCTACACCGACCCAACATTGCCACCATTTTGTCCCCACTACTTTTTTAAACGTGTACCTGTAAATATGGCCTCTCCGGGCCAGCTTTGCATCACTTCTCCAAGCCAGCTTTGCATCATAACTCGAGTAATAACATGCTCGTTTTAATAAATAAAAAGAAACGTATTATGTGTTTAGGACAGAATCAAATAACGTTCGAGCTTATATTTCAGGCTATTTCAAACGTTGCCAAGATAACAAACGCGACACAATAATATGTGAAACATATTATTTTTTAATCAGAATAAGTAGAAAACAGTTATACTACTCTTATATTTTAAACCATTGTGCTGGTACGGCTGGTATTGTTCAACGCCAATAACCATAAATCCTTTCATGAATCTCCTTCTTTCAGGCCTAGTTCTAATTTCTTTACAGTGAACGCGCGTGCCCGAGGACTTGATTTCTTAAAGGGAAAAAGAATTTGAAGGGCAACTGATTTGAATGCAGCACGCGGGCCGCATTTTTTTGTCACCAGCACCTTTCAAAGCAAAGTTACGCCCATGGTACGGAAACTTTGCCTTTTATCAATAGATACGCTACAAGAATGTGAACAACAGTATTCCAGTGACTACCCTCAAAAGGTACTATAGGGTAAAGATAGTTGTCTTTCCAATTACGCTGTATATGTCAATAGAATATCAACTGAATATCAATAAAATGTCAATAGAACATCAACAGTTTATCAACAGAATATTAACAGTTTATCAATAGAAACGATGTAAAACACAGGACATGGATGCAGCATCTAGAACATAAAAGCTCTTTGGCTATTCTACAAACCAGATATATAACTGAAAAAAGCAACTCACATGTTACTACAGAACAACTCTTTGGTTACGTTTATGTGAAACTATGGTTTTTGGTTCACCCTCGCTTTTCTTTAAAATCCTTTGCTCAGATCAGTTAAAACAAACTCAGTATCGTTGCGTTTTTTCCCTAGAATGGAGTGTGCGCAAAACTGTTGCCAACCTTCTCAAATCAATGTTATCAATGTCACCAATTAGTCAGTGGAGACCTGGTATTACGTGCCTGACTCGGCAACTATGGGCAACTGTAGGTAAACCGCAGTAAAACAGCGGCGAGAGGGAGTGAGTAAGAGGCAGACAGAGAATACATGTTACCACGAGCCAAATAAACCACCAGAGAAAGACAGAGAGAAAACTGTGGTCCAACCACAATAGACGTTAACAGATAAAAAAAATAGACACTCTCGCACACATGTAGAACCTTGGCAGGAATTATTTATCTATTTAATTTTTTTTATTATTTAGAATTTCCTTCTTCCTTTTCTCCGAAGAGTCTGTGTCATTTGGCTGATCCATGAGCGACAGGTAAATAGCGGACGGCTTCATTCTTTCCCGACGACCGGAGGTGCAGCACTCAGTAGCGGTGAAACTCAGTCGGTTTTCTTTGAGGCAGTTTCGTTGCCTCAGCAGGCCATTCTTCGTTTTCAACGGCCGCCAAGCCACGAAGAAAGGAGCCACGAAGAAAGGCGCCAGAGGCACAGATACCTCTCAGTCCCCCGAAAAAAAAGGGGGGGGTTCTGTGCAACAGACACTCGTGCAGATTGTAGGAGGCGGTTCCTTGTATTCTGCGCATTCTTTTTCAACCTTTCTTCTCAACACTCGGGAAAGACGGTCCTGGAAACGACCGCACTCGGCATGCATTCGTGTGGAGAGGAAAACTGGCGAGTCATTGAATTGGATACTTAAGGTGTCGCACAGTACATTTCTCAGTACACATGACGCTTTGAGAGGTCTCTGTCGACCAGATTGCCCATATATTTACCTCTGACCAGATTACTATATCAAGAAATGGGGACATGCTTTTGGATCTTTCTTTCCTTATTTGCTCCAGAGCCGCGCGAGCTCTTTGCCAGCCACAAGCCCCTCGCGCACACACACGAGCCCCGCCCGAGCCCTACCTGCCGCGACGCTGAGGATGGCGGCGCGCGTGTTAATGACTCCCGCCCCTCTGCTAACCTTCATTCGGCTTGCCTATCACACCTAAATCTCATCCCAGAAAATCAATTTTCTCTCTTGTCAAATTCCATCTCCCCTCCGTCTGCACCTTAGAGAGAGGGGGGGGGGGAGAATTGGCAGCCTACCGCACACCTATCCAGCCCTTTCTCTCTTTCTCACTCTCTCTCTTGTTTAAAGGAAAGTACTGACACTTTGGGAGTTGCTTCAGACTCTGTCAGCTTTTTTATATGTCACATATAGGGAAGATTCACAACACCAGTTTCTCACTTCGCTCTCTTTCTCTCTGTCTGCGCTGCTCATTCTCCCTGAAGTATCTTCCCTACCTTTCTTCCTTTTCTGTATCGCTCCATCTGGCCTGATGTAGATCGCACATACAGGCTAAATGCTAATTTTGCAATCGATGAGACAATTAGGAAATGAATCAGTAAAAACACAAGGAGCGGCAGTCACAGCCGTATTGAGAGATTACACTCAGACAGATTAACTGATGCTCACTCTCTCTGGCTCTTTTGCTCCAAGCTGTGTGTGTGTGTGTGTGTGTGTGTGAGAGAGAGAGAGAGAGAGAGAGAGCGCGCACCCGCTTGCGCTCTCACGCAAACTTTGGCACACAAGAACAAAGCCCAGCAGATGGCAGTGTTGAGTTGAAACCAGACCGCGGACTGCAATAAGCGATCTCTAAAAATGGGGAGTGAATGAGAGAAGATGAGAAAGAGAGCATAGAAAGTGATGGTTGAATCACCCTTGTGCCACTGTACCGTCAATCACAAACGCTCACATATATCCACACACGCACTCTTGTCAACATCAATTTATCCTCAACCCCACCCATAAATTACATGGCCAGCCTTAAGTAGTAAATGTGTCTGACTAAAAATAAATAAGTTGGTGCATATATATTTTTTGTATTCTAATGCAAAATTAAAACTGCACAAAGTGCAAGATATCACCAATATAGGAGTGCCCATAAACCTTGTTTGTGTATGTGTATGTGTGTGTATACGTGTATGTGTGTGTGTGTGTGTGTGTGTGATGATGATACAGCAGCAGATGGGAGACTTTACGTGTGTTGACTGTGAGCCGATTCCTGTGGTTTACCAAGCGCTCTCTCCATCAAGGGTGCAACAGGGATACAGATATGTCGCGTGTGAGTGTGCGTGAGTGTGTGTGTGTGTGTGTGTGAGTGTGTGTGTGTGTCCTGGCTGCGGTGCCTCATGGCAGCGCCACAGCAGATGTTTGGATCTGCAGTGCTCCAGAATGACAAAGGCAGCAGGGCTGACATTCCAGCAGTGTCTCCACAAGGTTACCTGAGCCTGAGACACAGAGAGGACGGTGGGGAGACGGAGGGAGAGAGGGAGAGAGGGAGAGAGGGTTTTGCCACTGGACTTTTCATTGCTCTGGAGGGATGAGCAGAAAAAAGGAACGAAAAAGAGGAAGAAAGAGAACGAGAGAGAGGGAGAAAGAGAAAGCTGTAGGGACTGCTTCCTGGAATAGATCGCCATCGTCCTTCAAGTAACGGATGGGCCAGAGAAAGCTGCTAAAGCTGTGTTTGTTGTGTGTGTGTGTGTGTGTGTGTGTGTGTGTTAGACTGCAGATACACACTGAGTGCTGGCAGAGTGTCCACCTATGATTCAGACCCACCTGTCATTGCTGGTTAGACCTCTATGACTACCACACATCCACACAGGTGCGTAAGCGCTCACACACACACACACACACACACACACGCAGGTGACTGTGTGGTAGTGGAACAGGGCAGTGACCAGTGCGGGTCCTGTCAGCCCTAACGGAGGTGCGTGTGGGGGGGGGGGACAGAGACGCAGCGGAGACGCTCCTACCCGACGCACACGCGCCGAGGCTGTAGGGAACGTCCACCAGCCGCATTGCACTGCACTCCGGACAGCCTGAGTTCCTTCGCTGCGTGGCATCAGCTGCCAACAATGCAGTGTTTCCGCACTCCGGTGTTACCGTGCCAACAGCCAAAGACAAGAGACGCCATGCTGTCTGCTTGCTGAAGAGAACAGGGGTGCTTTGAGATGTGTGGTCAGGAAATCACACACACACGCACGCACGCGTACACACACACACACATGCACACACACACACACACACACACACACACACACACACACACACACACAAATACATACATTTGCATTTGGATTGGTAGATTTTAGCCCCCTCATGTGTTGTTGAAAATGAGGGGAAAAAAAATGTCTCTAACTTCCCCCGGAGAGATCAGATGGGGATATGAGTTTTGGCAAGAGTTTGTCCATAGGCATACATATCCATTATTCATAAAAGCATCTCTCTCTCTCTCTCTTTCTCTCTCTCCCTCTCGCCCTCTCTCATTTTCTCCCTCTCTGAAAATGTCTCACACAGAGAACACACTAACGGGTTTTCACTCGCACACCTGTGGTACCTCCAGCACGCTCCCCTGAATCCTAGAGAGAGCGAGCGCGTGTGTGTGTGTGAGGGAGAGAGAGGAAGTGTGTGTGTGTGTGTGTGTAAGAGAGAGAAGGTGACAGTACGAAAGAGAGAGAGAGAGTAATTGCTTCTCTTTCTGTGTGCGCACACTGCAGGCCCAATCTTGTGTTTGCTGTTTTATGTGTCTCCATTTCTGTAAGTAAGCTTGTCTGTGCAGCAAACAACCTGTCTATATTACACAGGTGTGTGTGTGTGTGTTTATATATATATATATATATATATATATATATATATATATATTGTGTGTGTGTGTGTGTATATAGAGAGAGAGAGAAAGAGAGAGGGAGGGGATTCAACTGTAGTTTCCAGAGAAGCAGGTCACTTCAGGACACTTCAGACAGCTTCTTCATCATCTGTGTACTGCTGAATTTCCAGGACAATCCAGTTCATATTTGAAAAGGCAGCTGTAGCAATTATAACACTGTGTGCTTGTAAAGTTTCAAGAACGTGTGTATGTGTATACGTGCTTACCCCATGTGTGCGCATACCAGATACCAGTATACCAGGCCAGGTATACCAGGCCACCGTAAGCTCTCTGCTTCCCTATCACAGGAGAGAATCCAAGACATCCCATCTCTCCTAGCAGTCTCTCCTAGCAGTCTCTCCTCCCTCCGCCTGTCCTGCTGTTACAGTAGTGGATCTGGAGCAGGAGCTCCTCACAGTTAAGAGGTAATTTTCCCATACCTTATTTTTACAGTCTCCCTTGGCCCTCCTAATATATGCATATTAACTGTTCTAATTTACCACTAAATTAACAAGACTGACCTCAATTAGGGCACTAATTGTGAGTTGAGACTGGGTGCTCGGTGCTTGTAATTGGTTTACAAATCCTGGCGTGTGAGCAGAGATTCCCCACTCTGGTCATGTGGTTTGGAGGATTCGGGTTGGAGGTTCGGCTTCTGCCCGGCACGACTCACACTTCGCAATCGCTTGACCCGAATTCCACTTCTGTCGGTGGAGTCTGATTGGTTGAAGGTCCATCGGCTCCAGGAAGCAGAATGACCAAGATGGAAACAGCTCGTCTGAAAGTCCAGACCCTTGAGGATGGGGGCTTGGATGGACGGCATTGGAGTACTGTGTGTGTGTGTGTGTGTGTGTGTGTGAGAAGCAGGGGACAACACTACGGGGCAAAGCCACAGCAAATGAGCAACCCGGTCAGAGGGCTTTGAAGTTCAACTACAAAGCTTGGGAAAGACCCAAAGGCACTGTGCCGGTGTGTGTGTGTGTGTGTGTGTGTGTGTGAGTTCCGGCCAGCGCCCCCAGGGAGAGAAGGAGCTTCGAATGTGCAGTTAATGAGAGAAGCGATCAGCATGGCCGTGGCCCTGATGGGCTGCAGCACACATACGCACACACACACACACACACACACACACACACACACACACACACACACACACACACACACACACACACACACACACACACACACATCCATGCAAATGTCAAGAGACCAATGGCCATGACCTTCTGTAGCTAAGGGGGGTGTGGCTGGGTTCTGGGTCCCACACCTTATTTACGGCTCAGATTGAGAGACATTGAGTGTCTATATTAAACGCTATGTGTGCAGTGTGTGTGTGTGTGTGTGTGTGTGTGTGCACATGCCTCTGGCTCACAGCTCAGCTGTTTACATTACTGAGAGGAAATGAGAGGCAGCTGATATTCTGGGGTCTGATCAATGCTGTAGTGAGACAAGGTGCACAACACACTGTCTGATTTTATTATCAGAGCCCCTATGCCCCCTTCCCCCCACCCAGCCTCTTACATGCAGATGTGTGTGTGTGTGTGTGAGTGTAGGGGCTGTAGCTCCTCCCACAATCTCAGCACTGCGAACTCTCTTCCTCACACTCTAACTACAGCCAGCTTTGCTCAGACACTGTGGAGACGTGCTCGGCAACAGCTCCTAGGTGACAAAAACTACATCTGAACCCCGAGCAGATCGTCAGGGCAACATAAATCCCACCGCTGGATGTGTGAACATCACCCATATCTGTCTTCAACACATGGACATGCACAGACAGACAGATTCACAGACAGACTGTCAGACAACAAACTTATAAACAGACGGACAGGCAGCCAAACTTTCTGCCTTCCTTTCTCTCTTTTACACACACACACACACACACACACACACACACACATACAAACCCCATTGCTGTGCAAATCCGGTTCTAGCATCCTTAGGCTCAATTGATTCATGACATCACATAGCCAGACGAGCCTAAATCTCATTGCTGATTATTAACGGTTTGGTGTGGTGAGCTGGAATCAATGTAACGCCCCTCAAAAAGACTCATTAATTCTTTACAGCTGGCCGCTGAGGTAATCTTTAGCAGGGCCTTTTGGACCGAGAGGTGTCATTTCACATCTGCCCTTGATCTGAAGCCGCCAGTCAGTCAATGACAGACTGAAAGAGAGAGAAGAGAGAGAGAGAGAGAGAGAGTGAGAGAGCACAATGGAGACAGATGAATGAGCCTATCTTCAGAGCTGGCCTGTCCTGTCTTTGTTTGAGAGGGACAACTGCACAAAGAATGATGAAGACAGGGCCTGGACAGTGGTGGACAGTGGTGGACAGGTGGTTGTTGCCTCCACTGGGAACACTGGGAGGTCAGAGCACTCTGGGCCAGGGCTGACGGCTGATGTACATATTTCTAACAACAGCACAGAGAGGGAATCCTGAAGAGAGAACGAGCAGGAGAGACACGGAAAAGAGAGAGAGAGATGGAGAGAGAGAGAAAGAGTGAGACTTCTGGCCTATCTTAATGTTAAACTGACCCTCGCCGGCTGGCTTTGGGGGGGCAGTGATGCCATGTGAGAACTCTCTCTGGGTGCGTAAAGGCCTGCAGGACCTCAGGGCCCTTCGCCCTTTGCTCCGACTCCTCTTAGCCTTCTGCAGTCGAGTAAGAGCATCCGCACACTCCACTGATATTAGAACAGAGACTATACGCACACCATATGCTTCCTGATCCATATGCACCATATGCTAGCATTATTTGGCCAGGCTACTCTCTCCTTCTCTCTCTCTCCTTTTCTCTGTCTCTCTCCTCTCTCTCTCCTTTTCTCTCTCTCCTTCTCTCTCTCTCCTTTTCTCTATCTCTCTCCTTTTCTCTCTCTCCTTCTCTCTCTCTCCTTTTCTCTATCTCTCCCTTCTCTCTCCCCTCTCATTTCTCTTTCTCTTTTCCTTCCCTCTGTCTCTCTCAGTGGCCTTCTGTGACTTGTTCAGGTCTCCTTGGGGTCAAGACAACTCAGATGTGCGCACACACACACACACACACACACACCCCAAGCTGGGTGTGAAGTGTTTTAGTCAGGGGAGCAATCGCAGCCCTGTGAGGAGGCCCCAGTCAGGGGTTGGCCTAACAAAGTTTAAAAAAATCAGCGACTCTCTAACACAATCACCATGCTGCCTGTCACCGCTGATGAATGATGAGTCACAGCGTCCCAGCCTAGGTGAAGGTGACACCACACACACACACACACACACACACACACACACACACGCACACGCACGCACACACGTAGTTCGAGGGCACCAACACAGCCAATAGGAAGCACTCTTAGTCTGACCCCCGCCTCACAGCCTAGAATGCACCTGTAGTAGCAGGTGGATCGGCGAGCAGACCTGGACTCCTAAGCTTTGTTCACACTATTAGATGTTGCATGTTCCTCTGAAGGCTCCCTGTCCCTCAGTGTGATCACGGTTGATCCACGTGAATCGGGCAGGTCTTTAGAGCCGGCGCGGCTTGTGGGAGGTGTGGAGCGTTTTTGTCTGCTCCACAACACATGACGAAAGAACTGCTCCTCGTTTGCATCAGGACCGCTCACCTGTATCCTAGCAACCGACTCCCTGCTGTGGTAGCCTCTCCACGCAGCAATGAGCGAGAGATCAGAAGTGCATGGAATGATGAATCCCCATCTCCCCTCTCCTCTCCTCCTCACTCCTCCCCTTTCCTCTCCTCCCCTCCCCTCTCCTCTCCCCTCCTCTCCTCCCCTCAAATGTCTGTGTGTATGTGGTTATTGTCCATGGGGAGTACATGTCTAATGAGTACACATTTCTCTTTACTGGCTTTGGAGCAGGGAAGTATTTTTCCCCCCTAAGGTGTCCGTGGTAGTGGGGCAAATTTTATTCTTTTAGGCATCTTTAAAGAATGAGTAACCTTAAAATAACTCCTCATCTGCTCCTCATGTCCTGTATTCATCTCCTCATGTCCTGTATTCATCTCCTCCTCATGTCCTGTCTTCATCTCCTCCTCATGTCCTGTCTTCATCTCCTCCTCATGTCCTGTATTCATCTCCTCCTCATGTCCTGTCTTCATCTCCTCCTCATGTCCTGTATTCATCTCCTCCTCATGTCCTGTCTTCATCTCCTCCTCATGTCCTGTATTCATCTCCTCCTCATGTCCTGTATTCATCTCCTCATGTCCTGTCTTCATCTCCTCCTCATGTCCTGTCTTCATCTCCTCCTCATGTCCTGTCTTCATCTCCTCCTCATGTCCTGTTTTCATCTCATGTCCTGTATTCATCTCCTCCTCATGTCCTGTCTTCATCTCCTCCTCATGTCCTGTCTTCATCTCCTCCTCATGTCCTGTTTTCATCTCATGTCCTGTCTTCATCTCCTCCTCATGTCCTGTCTTCATCTCCTCCTCATGTCCTGTCTTCATCTCATGTCCTGTATTCATCTCCTCCTCATGTCCTGTCTTCATCTCCTCCTCATGTCCTGTTTTTATCTCATGTCCTGTATTCATCTCCTCCTCATGTCCTGTCTTCATCTCCTCCTCATGTCCTGTCTTCATCTCATGTCCTGTATTCATCTCCTCCTCATGTCCTGTCTTCATCTCCTCCTCATGTCCTGTTTTTATCTCATGTCCTGAATTCATCTCTTCAGTGCTGAACCTGTCCAGCACACTGAGGCCAGACTCGGTCAGGGTCTGTCAGGGACTGCATTAGGGAAAGTACTGCAACAACACATTTCAGCACATTAAACAAACACACACACACACACACACACACACACACACACACACACACACACACACACACACACACTGAAGTCTCAGCTCATATTGGCACACAATTAAGGGGTTACTCAGTCCACTGCAAAAATCCCAGTAAAGTTAAGAGAGATGTCCAAATCCCTCCATCCATCCATCCATCCATCCATCCCTCCATCCATCCCTCCTTATGATTACTCAGTTGCATGTCTGTCTATCTGCAAAGCTCATCAATCACACCGCCTTCCTTTGTGTGTTTGTGTAACCTAAATGTGACCCCTGGTGCAACGCTGTCATATGAGGCTGGCCGCCTGGGGATCTGCCGCAGATAGACTCTCCCTATTAACCTTGGGAACGACTGCGAAGCCTTTCGCTGGTCAGAGTCAAGGCGGGTTGGCCTGGAGCCTCCCCAGAGCCGGGAGCGTCTGCTTCAGAGCGGAAGCCGCAGGGCTGGTGTCTCCGCCCGCTGACAGTGGAGCGGGCTGATACAGCGCAAAGGGACACGGAGCCCTCAAGGGCGGAGGACGGGCACGCGGCTATTTGAATGCAGAAGGAGGGGTGGGGGTGTTGGAGGTTGTGGGTGGAGGGGGTTTGTGCTGAGCCTTGCATTTCCTGACCTTCCCATCTGTTGAGCCCGTTCTCCAGGGGGTATGGGCACGGTGGGGGGTGGAGGGTGTATTGGGGGGGGGGGGGGGGGCAGGCGACGTGGGGGTGACACATCTGCCCTCGGCTTGACACGCTCGGAGGGGCACGCAGAGGGGGGTGAGCGGCTGGAGCTCAGGTGGAGGTCTTCGGTGGAGGCCAGGGAAAGCTGATCTCCCGCACTGTCCGTCTGTCTGCTTCTCTCCCTCTCCCCTTCTCTGTCTGTCTGTCTGCCTGTCTCGCTGTCACTCTCTGTCCCGCTGCTGTCTTTCAGACCTCTCAGATCTCCAGGTTAATGAACCGAGCACTGGTAGAACTTCCACTCTTATTCTTCTCTTGCTATCATCACAGACGGATACAGTGCAGGAGTCTGAAGGTAGGAAGCCTCTTTCCCTCCACCTCGCGACCACCTGCTAAGTTCAAACACATAACGGCGTAGGAGAGGTCAAACAGTCTCGGAAGGAAATAACAGGCCTCTCGACAGTGCCTTTTCTAGCACCGTAAGCCAAGACCCGCCCCTCACAGAGGCATGGAGCCATTAGCAAGGCAGCGAGGAGAAGGACTCCCCCCCACCCCCCTAGCGAATAGCACAGCCTGCAATCTGAGGCTTCTAAAAGCAGGACAGGAGGATTCAGTTGGAGAACATTCCTCTTCAGGCAATAGCGATGCGCAAGCATCTGGTTTAATCAGCGCTGCCATGGGAACACAAAGGCACACGCACGCAAACACGCGCGCTCACGCACATGAGCGGCGGCACACGGTTTGGCGCATCCTAGCAAAAACTATTTACCCATTTGGACACAGAATATATCTCCTATCTTCAAACATCTCCTCATATACCCGAACCTGACCTGACATGACCTTGTAGGACGGGTGGAGCCCAGCACCGTCGCCACAGCAACAGAATGCTTCTCCTCAGGCAGCAGCCGGAAAGACCCTGCGGTCCCGCCGTGTGGCGTGGAACGGCTCGGGTGGAGGGCGGAGGGCGGAGGGCGGACGCGGCGAGGCCGAGCGAGGAAGAGGGCGGCGGCTTGTTTTTACCGACGAAGTAGGAGAGCAGGATGGCCAGCAGGGCGGCGGCGCCGATAGCCGTCACAGCCGCACATTTCCAGCTGCAGTACTTGGATGGCTTCTTCAGTTTAAAGGCGCTCCGGGAGAAGGTGTTTCTGGGTAGGAGCCGCGGAGGGGGTGTGTACACGGTACCCGAGGTCAAAGGGTAACCCGGCGTCGAGCTGCTGAAGAGGGGCGTGGTGCCTGACGACGTCTTGAACAGGAAGTGCCTGAGGAGAAGATCAGAGAGAGGCAGGAAGTCAGAGGTAATGTTTGTGTTGTTTGATAGAGTGAGAGGAAAAACATCCCTGTGCTCTCATTAAAGTAGAATAGTGTAGTGAGAGAGGTCGTAGGTTGAAGGTCGGAGGGGAAATCGATCTCTGGTTCAGAAGCACTGTGATTGTTTCCCCTGCCATAGCCACGGATGCTTGTTGTGTGTGTGCGTGATGTCTGTGTGTATGTGTGGGGGGGGTGGAGAATACTGTAGGGGCAGTGAGGTGAAGGACACAGTTTGTTGAGCTGTTCGGTGCAGCTCTGTGGACATATGGCACTCGGACACACGGTCCTGCAGGCTTACTGTTGGCCCGTCGAGGGACACTCACACAGCATGGACACGGCACACACACACACACACACATTACCATTCAAGCACATCACTGCGCACACACAGACACACACACACACCTTTTTGAAGGGGACAGCAGTGATGAAGAGACCCAGTAGAAGGCCACTGATAATGAGCTGATCCATTTTTTTCAAGCTTTAATAATAAGGCTCATCCAAGCTCAGCCACTGATGTACATAACAAACAAGGCAACAGCAGATAAAGTTCCCCTCTCGCCTCCCCCAACTCACTCATGTTCTCAGTGGAGCGACCATGTTTATACCCACATCAGCATCAAAGGGTCAAGTACATTAAGTTTGGTAATAACCAGGCAGAAGCAATCGAGTGAAGCACAGACTCCCAGGTCCTATATGAACAATTCGGAACTCAACAAATCATCACAAAAAATCCTGCAAGAGTTGAATTCCTCTCAAGGCATGAAGACGTTTGGCTGTGGAAGACTTTCGCTGTTTAAAGGACTGTTGCTGCTGGAATGCTGTGATCAGTATGGAAGTATTGTGTCACATAATGGGATACACACGTTTAATAACGAGGCCCTTCCAGAGTTCCCGCCATTCAGCTGCATACAGCATTTCTAGGGCTGATCCACGGTGCTTTGGCTCAAGCCCACAGCTTACCCCGGTACTCCTCACCACTACACTCCCACATCCTCACCCCTCAACACCCCACCCCCCAACACCACCCCTCAACACCCAACCCCCAACACCCAACCCCCAACACCACACCCTCAACACCACACCCCACAACCCCCACCCCCAACACCACCCTCTCAACACCCCACCCCCAACACCACACCCTCAACACCCAACCCCCAACACCCAACCCCCAACACCACACCCTCAACACCACACCCCACAACCCCCACCCCCAACACCACACCCTCAACACCACACCCCACAACCCCCACCCCCAACACCACACCCTCAACACCACAACCCCACCCCCTCAACACCACACCCCACAACCCCCAGCCCCCAACACCATACCCTCAGCACCCCACCCCCACCCCCTCAACACCACACCCTCAACACTCCACCCCAACACCACACCCTCAACACCACACCCCACAACCCCCACCCCAAACACCACCTCCCAACACCACCCCCAAACACCCCACCCTCAACACCACCCCCAACACCCCACCCTCAACACCACACCCTCAACAGTGGGGTCAGTGCATCCAGATTCAATCAGTCAGGGATGAGTATGCTCTGCTATTCCTGCACCTGCTCACCTGCAGACACACACACACACACACACACACACACACACACACACACACGCACACACACACAAACAAGCACAAACCCAAGGGAGTGAAAAAGCGAGGAGGAAAGAGAGAAAGAGAGAGAGAGAGAGAGAGAGAGGGAGAGTGACAAAAGGGTGGGGCTTTGTCCTTCATCTGGCCATGACAGGAGAACTGGTGGGGGTTTGGGTGGAGTGGGTGATCTGCCCTAATGAATATGGTAATAAATGATAATAATGCAGCAGGAATAATGAAGGAGAGACAGTGGAGGATTCCACACAGTGGCTTTACATAACGAGGCTACGCCTTATCACTGCGTCTGAAACACACACACACACACACAAATCTGAGAGAATGAATATTGTGTGTTTGAGCTCTTGTGAGCAGAGCTGTGAGTCTGGGTCACTGATGGAAAAAAACAGCAATCGTGTTCTCACTTGCTATTATCACTCTTCCTTCACTTCCATTCTTCTCTTCTCTTCTCCCCATCAAGCAGGTAGTAAAACTGCCTCATACAGAGAGGACCACAGCTGGGATGGGGGGTGGGGTGGAGGGTGGTTTGGGACAGTTGATGGGCGGCCTGCAATGTTGCCTGTCAGGAAATGTACCTCAGCCCTTTCAGGAGAGGTAGTCCTACCCCAAGCACGGGGTTGCGCCCACACATTTAGCCGCTGACAGAGGTGGTATGGGAAAGTTAATTAGGGTGATTTTGAGGTGCGGTGGGGGAATACACAGAGGTGTGTGTGTGCGTGTGCCCTTGACCGGCACTGCGTGTGCGTGTGCGACAATCACTCTATTAGTTCAATATCAGTCTGTGAAGTTCATTTAATTCCCATTTGCAAGCAAAGGCGTGAGTGTCGGCGAGGTGTCGTAATTGTGAAATGAAATTAGGGAGCTGGATTTTCGCTGCCGTTGCTAATTGATGGTGATTTATGTCGAGCGTTGTTTGGGAGATGCGTGGGAGAACCAGCTGGGACCGCAGACAGACAGAGTGAGAGAGAGACAGACAGAGACAGTGTGAGAGAGAGACAGACAGAATGAGAGAGTGAGAGACAGATTCAGTGTGAGAGAGAGACAGACAGAATGAGAGAGACAGACAGTGTGAGAGAAAGAGACAGACAGACACAGAGTGAGAGAGAGAGAGACAGACAGAGTGAGAGAGACAGAAAGGGGGAGAGAGAGAAATAAAGAGAGGGGAAAAAATGGAGGTGGAGTTTACATGAGAAGGTGGACACAGAATTAGCACAATGGTGCGAGGAGATTGTGAGGACAAGGTTGGGCTAAAATGAGAAAAGCTGACACCAGTGGGTGAATTGCGGGTCAGTGCCGAGACGCCAGCAGGTGAAACGCTGGTCAGTGCCGAGACGCCGGCAGGTGAATCGCGGGTCAGTGCCGAGACGCTGGCAGTTCTGCAGCTTTTAAAAGCTGTAGGGAGTTGCAAAATACGGAATAATGAGATATAACAAGGAAGAACTAAATGGAGGAGAAAAGGAGGACACCTGAATGTGACAGCACTCTGTGTTTCTCTCCCTCTCTCTCTCTCTCCCTCTCTCTCTCTCTCTCTCTCTCTCTCTCTCTCCCTCTCTCTCTCTGCAGACACTGATGGAGACATAGGTGAGGTCATTTCCTCCCTGAGCCGGCTGATTAATGACCTGCCTGCGTTGTCCGCTTGGTGTGTGTGCGCGTGTGTGTGTGGTGCGTGTGTGTGCGCGTGTGTGTGTGTGTGTGTGCACGTGTGTGTCTGATTCCGTCTGCCTGCGCGGGTGACACAGTCATCAGGCCACGTACATAACGCTGCTCTCCAAACGCCTCTTGCCACTCATTAGCCGTGACACAGGTGGCAAACCGCTCATCACCGAACATCCACTTAATGTCAAACACTGGCCTGTTTACTTATTTACCCCTTACGGTTCTCATTTACACAGCTATCCCTCTCTCTCTCTCACTCACACACACACACACACACACACATTTTGACTCCACTGAGATGTTGGCTCGTGGTTTCTCCTCTTTAAACAAGCAGCACTCAGTCATGGTAGGAGATTGTGCATTTGCGCAACACATTTCTATGTGCACATGGTAACAACACCCAGTGACAATGAACGCCAACAAAGACCTGCGCTGGGGGATGGGGGTTCGGCTCGTGAATACACGCACACGCGTTTACATGTATGTTTATGTCGAGAGGTGCGTGTGCTGGAGCTATTTAGGCAGAGGCCACGCCCACACCGCTGTATGGCCCCGCCCATCCCGAAGGCAGGTACACGTGCCCTGGAGGCTCCACGGATCCCCAAAATGCTCACACAGGGGTGGGCGTGGCATCTGCGGTTAGGCGCGCTGCACCCAGAATTCAGTGCGCGTGCCAAGCGGGGATGAGGGTAGCCCATAAATCTTTGCCAAGCTACGGGGACCCGTGCTCTGATTGGCTCCCGTTAGGATAGCAAATTGGCCTCGGTGTGCAGCTGAGAATGTAAATGTGCCCCCACACAGATACCTTGGCAACCACTGATGATGTCTGAGATGAAGTGGGGGAACAAGGGGACGGAGGGAGAGAGAGATGGAGGGAGGAAGAGAGAGAGAGAGAGAGCAAGAAAGAGAACCTTTTTATCAAAGGATGAGGAAATTAAGATGGTAAAGAATCTTCAGATGAATATACATATTCTCCTCCCCTGTTCCATATTCTGAATACACACATTGACGGACAGATAATGAAAGCGGAGACTGAACTGGACTGATTATCGCTACACACTGTTTAAAGTAGTTGTATCATGATATCAATTCCCCAGTTTTTTTTCCCCTTTCTACAGTAAAAATATATATTTCAAATTCACTAGTATGTCGCAAGGCACATAGCAAAATGATCATCTGTATGTCAGTGAGCTGTGGCAGTGAGCTGTGTCAGTGAGCTGTGTCAGTGAGGTGTGTCAGTGAGCTGCGTCAGTGAGCTGTTTCAGAGAGCTGTGTCAGTGAGCTGCGTCAGTGAGCTGTGTCAGTGAGCTGTGGCAGTGAGCTGTAGCAGTGAGCTGTGTCAGTGAGCTGTGTCAGTGAGCTGTGTCAGTGAGCTGTGGCAGTGAGCTGTGGCAGTGAGCTGTGTCAGTGAGCTGTGTCAGTGAGCTGTGTCAGTGAGCTGTGTCAGTGAGCTGTAGCAGTGAGCTGTAGCAGTGAGCTGTAGCAGTGAGCTGTGTCAGTGAGCTGTAGCAGTGAGCTGTAGCAGTGAGCTGTAGCAGTGAGCAGTGCGTCAGTGAGCTGTGTCAGTGAGCTGAGCTGTAGCAGTGAGCTAGCAGTAGGGCAGTGTGCAGTGAGAGCTGTGGGCAGTGTCAGTGCTGTGTCAGTGAGCTGCAGTGAGTGTGTCAGTGAGCAGTGAGCTGTAGCAGCAGTGAGCTGCGTCAGTGAGCTGTGGCAGTGAGCGTGAGCTGTGTCAGTGAGCTGTAGTGTCAGTGCAGTGAGCTGTGTCAGTGAGCTGTAGCAGTGAGCTGTAGCAGTGAGCTGTAGCAGTGAGCTGTAGCAGTGAGCTGTAGCAGTGAGCTGTGTCAGTGAGCTGTGGCAGTGAGCTGTGTCAGTGAGCTGTAGCAGTGAGCTGTGGCAGTGAGCTGTAGCAGTGAGCTGTGTCAGTGAGCTGTGGCAGTGAGCTGTGGCAGTGAGCTGTGGCAGTGAGCTGCGTCAGTGAGCTGTGTCAGTGAGCTGTAGCAGTGAGCTGTAGCAGTGAGCTGTAGCAGTGAGCTGTAGCAGTGAGCTGTGAGCAGTGAGCTGTGTCAGTGAGCAGTGAGTAGCAGTGAGCTGTAGCAGTGAGCTGTAGCAGTGAGCTGTGTCAGTGAGCAGTAGCAGTGAGCTGTGGCAGTGACCTGTGTCAGTGAGCTGTAGCAGTGAGCTGTGGCAGTGACCTGTGTCAGTGAGCTGTAGCAGTGAGCTGTGGCAGTGAGCTGTGGCAGTGAGCTGTAGCAGTGCAGTGAGCTGTGTCAGTGAGCTGTAGCAGTGAGCTGTAGCAGTGAGCTGTAGCAGTGAGCTGTAGCAGTGAGCTGTGGCAGTGAGTAGCAGTGAGCTGTAGCAGTGAGCTGTAGCAGTGAGCTGTGTCGCTGGACAACCCCTATTCAAAACGTCAGGCAATCGTCTTGAGAGACAGAAGGGGATGCGAAAAGTCCTCCACATGTACACACATATATACACCCCCCCAACACACACATCTCCGATAGCATCTCCTGTGCCATGAATGTGAATGGATCTTTCTGCACTGGCTAAATTGCTATGCTGTGACCCTCTCAGGGATCTTATATTTGAGTGTGTGGTTGTGCGTGCGTGTGAGCGCATGCTTGCATGTGCGTGTGTGTGTGTGTGTGTGTGTGTGTGGAGGGGGGGGTGTGTGGAGATGAGAGTGGAATTGAAACTGGCATCAGCTGGTGAAGAGGCTTCACTCTGCGATTGGAAATCAGCCTGTGGCGGCCTGTGTGGCCCCAGCCATCTTTACTCATTTATGCCATTGCAAACTGATTCCTCCCTTCCCCTCCCTTCCTCCCTCTCTCTCTCTCTCTCTCCCCTCCAGTCCAAACTCCTTCACTTTCTCTCTTTCTCAAGCGCCAACTCTTTCAATCCAACAGGGGGAGGCCCAATCTATCAAACAATATCAGGTCTCACACACACACACACGCACACAAACGCACGCACACACACACACGCGCGCGCGTGCACGTGCACTCAGGGTATCAGCACATAGTGATCAAGTGACCTTTGCAATTAATTTGCCTCCTTTCACACGTCACCTTTCCCTTCAGAAAAGAAAAATAAAAGACGCGCCCGTGACATCCAGAACAAATCCTTTTCTTTTAAATGTCATGTTTTTAGCCTGCTCCGTATAAATGCCCCGCGCGAGCCGCGCTACCGCACGCACACTTCTCCTGCGCTTTGGAGGTGCAGCTAGCAGTGTGTACACACCAGCGAGGGGACGAATGGGGGGGCTGGGACCCCGCCCCCCCCCCCAAATGCCCCCCCCCCCGCCCTCTTTCTCACGCCTCCACGTCTACACCTCCCTCCTCCCGCCGCAGCGCTGACGCCTGTCCATCTGTCCGTCTGTCTTTCCCGAGACGCGCTACGTCCCAGGGCCTCCGGGCGGATATTGACTAAAGATGGCGATCAATCCAGAGGGAAAGGGTGTGAGAGAAGGAGGGAGCAGGCGGGAGGCGAGAGAGAGAGAGAGAGAGAGAGAGAGAGAGAAGAGAGAGAGAGAGAGAGGGAGAGAGAGAGAGGGAGAGAAGGAATAGGCCTTTAATAGGCCTACAGGGAGGCTGGTGGCTCCAGCACTGATGTGCCTGTTCCTCAGCCCAGCTCCTGGTTGACCTGTTTGCCGTAATGGAGGTTTCTCTTCTGGCCTTCCCCTGTTCTTTATAGAATATGGAGGAAAGATTTGATAAATGTCCCTTGTCCCGTACAGCCTGAACCAGGCCACCAGTGAGACTGCCCGTCTTTGTGGCCGCTGGAAGTTCGGAAATAAAAATAGCCCCATTAGCTCCTGTGTGGTGCCTCCGTAGTGCCTGACCCAGAGGGGACGAGGGGTCTGGACAGGGGATGGGGGGGTGGGGGGGGTGGGCAGGGACTGGCAGACCAACCAGGGAATAGCAGACCAACCAGGAAATAGCAGACTAACCAGGAAATAGCAGACCAACCAGGAAATAGCAGACCAATCAGGGAATAGCAGACCAATCAGGGAATAGCAGACCAATCAGGGAATAGCAGACTAACCAGGAAATAGCAGACTAACCAGGAAATAGTAGACCAACCAGGAAATAGCAGACCAACCAGGAAATAGCAGACTAACCAGGAAATAGCAGACCAATCAGGGAATAGCAGACCAATCAGGGAATAGCAGACTAACCAGGAAATAGCAGACTAACCAGGAAATAGTAGACCAACCAGGAAATAGCAGACCAATCAGGGAATAGCAGACCAATCAGGGAATAGCAGACCAACCAGGAAATAGCAGACTAACCAGGAAATAGCAGACCAACCAGGAAATAGCAGACCAACCAGGAAATAGCAGACCAATCATGGAATAGCAGACCAACCAGGAAATAGTAGACTAACCAGGAAATAGCAGACCAACCAGGAAATAGCAGACCAATCATGGAATAGCAGACCAACCAGGAAATAGCAGACCAACCAGGAAATAGCAGACCAACCAGGAAATAGCAGCCCCACCAGGAATGCAGCCGTTGCTGTGGCCCATTCGGAGGGCGGTGCACTTTTATGAGCGGCGTCTGGGATTTTGCTCTTGTTTTGTGCCTTTGTTTAGCCCTCCTAGCAATCGCTGCTCGCCAGGAGTGTTGTGGAGGGAAGACCCAGGGGTGGGGTCACCGGGGGGGGGGGGGGGGGGCTGTAAGTGCCTGCAGGCGGGCCATCTGAGGGAGGCAGAAGTGTGGGCGGGGGTTGGTGGAGAAGGATGGAGGAAGGAGTGTTGGTGGGCGGTGGAGGTGCACCTCGGCAGGTGGGGGCCACAGGGCGGATGACTCACCGCTACACTGCTACGTCCGCAGTCCTTCTTGGTTTGGGGAGACTGCCCATGCTGGCCATCTCACATTCTGTTTCACGTTGCTTGGTTTTGTTTAGCCCGGCAAACTTTCGGGAGCACCAGATGGTTGAGGCACTGCTTTCTGTTGAAGGTGATGCAAGGAAGCTGTGAGCAGGGTTTCAGAGGTGGGCGGGAAGACGAGCTCTGTGCTTAAAATCAGCACGTGTGATGTCGGGGAATGAATAAGCCGGATCCACAGATCTGGTCCACGAAGATGTGGAATCCAAAAACCCCGACAGAGCCACAGAAACACGAGTCTTACTGCCAGGAGCATTGTGTAAGACTTTATAACAGGTAAAGATGTAATCCTAGCCCTGCTAGGGGGTGTGACTGGAACTGGGGCGGGGCTTACGCGGGTGGGCGGGGCATGAATGTACGAGGACATGACAACACGTTAGCAACGACGTCTCTCTTAGCAGCTATGTCTTTTAAAAAATGACTGGTGCCTTAATTTGACCGGTATCCACATTCCTGCCCAACGGGCGCCAACCGTGTCCGCTGCCCTGCAGATACCAGAGAAACACGCATGCTTTCGGCTCGCGCTCTGGGGACGTCTCCCGCATCTGTTATCCAGGGCAGGCGGAATCGACCGCTTGATAAATGTTTCTGGTATTGTTTATTATTCCTGGCCAGCGGATACGAGGCCAGCCAAGCTCCCGAGAGCGGCGAGAAGGCCGTGGCCGGCAGGAAAGCTGACTCCTCCTTCCAGGTTAAATTCTGCACTTCCACTATCGCACTAACCTGGACCACAACATCACCAGGGCACATAAACACTGGTTCAAACAGGAAAAAAAAAACCCCAAATCCATCATGTTTCTCGTAGGAGTTCAAAGCCACACTCCTTCATATTACCATTGAGAATGCATCAAGTCTAATTACTGTTATTCTGTCTCTGTAAAGCAAAAAGCAAAGCAGAGATTTGAACTGTTTATCTGATTGAGCAAAGAGGTTGTGTGTATGAACCGGATAACAAGTTTCTCTTGTACACAAGATACTTTCTCAGGAAATTCAAGTTATTCTCTTCCTTTGAGACCACGTATATGGATGGCAATTACATGGGGAAAGTGCAGACACACACACACACACACACACACTAACTACACTGACAGTTCCAGATACAAGGCTGCACATATTGACAGGAAATGATAGGTTTAAAGGAAGTACCACACAAACTGAACAGAAAGTTATGGTTAATGTTCCCAGTGCATCTGAGTGCAAGTGTGTGTGTGTCAGGTGCGTGTGAGTGTGTGTCATGTGTGTGTGAGCACTCTCACTACTGTGAATGTTCCCAAGCTGAATGCAGCCCAGTCACTGTCCAGTCCTGTACATTCTGCCTGTGCCCTGACTGGCACTCGTGACACACAGCACCGCCTATCAGGCCTGCTTTAATTATTGGCCAGCGAGGCACCTGTGGTTCCTGCAGGATGGAGACCTGTTCTGCTGAATTAAACATGGAGCCCCCGGCTTGCGAGCGATGCAGCCCCCACGTGTACGTCGCTGTGATCCGGGACCGGAGGAGGTGAAACCTCCACCCAGCATGAGAAGTACAGCAAACATGGGGGAGGGGCGAGCACGGGGGGAGGGGCGAGCACGGGGGAGGGGCGAGCACGGGGGAGGGGCGAGCACGGGGGAGGGGCGAGCACGGGGGAGGGGCGAGCACGGGGGAGGGGCGAGCACGGGGGAGGGGCGAGCACGGGGGCGGGGTGTTGTCAGAGAAGGCCTAGAGAGGGAAAGAGAGAAGGATAAGAGGGACAGAGAGAGAGAGGAAAATAGAGAAAAGAGGGAAAGAGAGAGGGATGGAAAGAAAAGGGTACACAGAGAGAAAGAAAGACAGAAAAGAGAAAACCAGAGAAAGGAGGAGCAGAGGGAGAGAGAGAGAAAGGGAGAGAGAGAGAGATAGACACAGCAAGAGACAGAGTGAGAGAGACACTAGAGCAGCAAGGCGTCCTTCTGTTTGAGTGTGTGTGTGTGTGTGTGTGTGGACATGTCGATGCTCTAAAGCTTTGGTACATGTTGGCAGTGTGTGAGGGTGCAGGGCCTGTGGGTGTGCGGACGCAAGCGATCAGATCAACCAGCGTGCGGACACACACACACACACACACACACACACACACACACCGCGTACATTCTGCTCGGAAGTTGGAAAACGAGCCGCCGCATTGGGGAACGTCAGGAATATCAGCTTTAGCTGCCGCACGTGAGCTTGTTCTGCTGAGGACCTTCACGTTATACAGACGTTTAATACGTGTCATTAACACAGCTGCAGAGAGCGGAGACCACCTGCCTGTTAGGACATCCAAAAACTGTAATAATGCAGATATTACAGCCATTACAGGAAGAGAAAGTCATCACTCATTTTGATGGTTCCAGTATTTTCTGCATAAATTGAATGCTGTGGGTAGTCAACAGTCCTACCTGTCAAAACAATCAAGTCAAATCGTAGATTGTTCTACACTTTCAGCAAAATCTAATGAAAACAAATGTTTCCGTCCTCGTGAAAATAAAAAGTGGGTAGGAATGAAGGTATGAAGTGTGTGAAGGTCTATTTGTGTGTGTGTGTGTGTGTGTGTGTGTGTGTGCGCGTGTCTGTGTGTGTATACTTATCTGTGAATGTGTATATGCATGTGTGAGTGCGTATGTTTATGTTTATGTGTGTGTGTGCAAGTGCGTGTGCATGTGTGTGCATATTTTGTGTGTGTGTGTTCATGTGTGTGTACGTGTGTGTGTGTGCATGTGCATACGTGGATATTTGTGTGAGCATGTGTGTGTATTTGTATGTGCGTGTGTATTTGTGTGTGCATGTGCGTGTGTGTGCATTTGTGTTTGTATGTGTATTTGTGTGTGTATTTGGGTGTGTGTATGTATTTGTGTGTGTGCGTACATTTGTGTATTTGGGTGTGTGTGTGTGTACATTTGTGTATTTGGGTGTGTGTGTGTGTGTGTGAATATTTGTGTATTTGGGTGTGTGTGTACATTTGTGTATATTTGTGTATTTGGGTGTGTGTGTGTACATTTGTGTATTTGGGTGTGTGTGTGTGTGTGTGAATATTTGTGTATTTGGGTGTGTGTGTACATTTGTGTATATTTGTGTATTTGGGTGTGTGTGCGTACATTTGTGTATTTGGGTGTGTGTGTGTGTACATTTGTGTATTTGGGTGTGTGTGTGTGTGTGTGAATATTTGTGTATTTGGGTGTGTGTGTACATTTGTGTATATTTGTGTATTTGGGTGTGTGTGTGTACATTTGTGTATTTGTGTGTGTGTGTCTTTGTGTGTGTGTGTGTGTGTGTGTGTGTGCGCCTGCACCGTCACCTGGTCTCCAGCGGCACGTTGCTGTTCAGCATCCAGCTGTCCTGCAGCTGTACGGACTCGGGCGTAGCTGGGCCGTCTGCGGGGGCGGCGGGTGGAGGGTGGTTGGTGCTCCGTCGTGCGCCCAGCGTGCTGCGGTTCAGCGAGTTGGCCGACGACTGGTGGTGGCTCAGCGGCTGGCCGCCGTGTGTGGGGGGCAACGGGGGCCGCAGGGTGGCCTGGCCATGGTGGTTAGGGGCGCCTGCACACACACACACACACACACACACACCACACACGTGCGGATCACTGGGATGAACATACACACGTGCCCAATGCTGCTTGTGTCTGTGCTACTCAGGCCCGTTAAGACAGCCATTAGGCCAGACTGCCACCTTCTCTCTCCCGCTCTTAAGGCAGGCTGATACTGCAGGATGAAGCTTATGCATACTTTATGAGGGAGCACTAATTGACACGATTGTTTGCTTGAGAATAACCTTTAATGGGGATAAGGAACGGGAGTGTGTGTGTGTGTGTGTGTGTGTGTGTGTGTGTGTGTGTGTGGAGGTACAAGTTTCTATTGAAAGCGTTATTACTGTACAGTGCGATGACACCTTCATTCTGCACAGCGATGATGACCCCAAAACACAGTATATCTGTCCTACTTATAAACAAGCAACAGAGTTCTTCCCACTCACTCTCTCTCTCTCTCTCTCTCTCTCTCTCTCTCTCTCTCTCTCTCTCTCTCTCCTCTCAGGTCCTCAGGAGGAGAGTGTGATTAGGACAGCTATATGTGTTAACATAGCAACAGGCTCCCGGGCAGCTTTGTGACATGATATGACATGTGACATCACAGGCGAATCACACTCAGGAGCTCCTGCTCTGCCACACCTCCTCTAAACTCTAAAATGGAAAATAGGATTATGGGTTTAATTTTGAACAACATAATTAATACACATAATTGCATGCTGTGGAACCGAAATAGATTGGCCTTTGGCAATGAAGTGACATTAATTTCTTGTTTTGCAATGCAAGAAAATGAGCCCAACTACAAGGGTTTATTTATAGTCAATTTCACAAGAGACATTAGAGGATTTTTATGCTGGCTGTTAGTTTGACTGTTGTCTTCTCTGCAGAGGACTAAAGACCCTGTAGAAAAAAGAAGGTCTCTCCAATCAGTGCAAGACAATGCTATGTGTAAGACTGCAAGAAAGACTAAATGTGTGAAAATCTGTGTGCATATGTGTGCGCATTGTACGTGTATCTGTGTGTGTGTTTGTGTATGTGTGTCCGAGAGAGATAAACAAAGTCTCTTAAAGGATATAAACAATATGAGATAGAAAGAGAGGAAGAAAGAGGTATAGAGGGAGGGAGTGAGAGAAAGATGAGATGCATGCAAAGAAAGGCGGATTAAACTCAGACGGATGGAGTTCTCAGACAGGATCATGGACAACAAAAACTCAATTATAGTCAAAGAATAATAAGTAATGAAGCAAAAAAAAAATCATCAAGAGGTTTAAATCCTGTCGGGAAAAGGGGAAGCAGAAGTTTGGGCACGCGTGAGTGCGCACACGCGTGTAGCACGCCTCTCCGGGCTGAACGAGAGGCCGTGTAGGAGGAGGCAGAGACCTCTGGGTGCCGGGGGCCCCCTGAGGTGTGCTGGGATGGGTCCCCGCTCTGCTAGGCCCCTTATGCGAAGCACGGAGAGGAGAGAGCTGATCTCGGATCAGCGCCATGCTGGTAACGTAGTGCTCGAGCTGCCCTTGGCTTCACGGACACTGTCTGGAGAGCTGTGAGGAGCGGCTGGCCCTGTGGGACTAGGGGTCGGAAGAGCACTGCTCACAACCCTCACCCTGATGTCTCCAGCATAATGCTAATAGGTCCATGCAAGACAAGGTCAGTACAGAACTTGCACACAACCGCAACCACACACACACACACACACACACATATAATTAAGACAAAGCCTTAAGGCAAATATATACAATATACAGACACAGACACACACACGTCCGCACACACACACACACACACACACACTCATCCCATGCCCTTGTGAAGGTGTGCGGCAGTGGGCACATTTCGTCAGCAGCCTATGCCTGAAATAGGGCCAGACATCATTAACGTGTGAGCGCGGCACACGCTGCACTGTGTTTAAGTCTATGTATGGCTGGTCTCCAGGCGGAAGGCGAAGGTGTCCTGTCCTCCGGCTGCCGCTCTCCCAGTGGTCGAGCTGGGCAGGAAGCGCTCGTCAGCAACCTTCTAAAACGGCGAAGCCGACGCCCACA
>JAGXOD010001372.1:4227500-4260000 GCA_020368025.1 Brachyhypopomus occidentalis
TTTAATTACTAAATGAGAAGAAAATGCAATTAGGATTAAAGTGTTTTTAAAATCTGATAAATATGCTTATGTGTAAATGCTCCATTCAACAACTAACTCACTCAAGAGCATACCATCCCAACTAATCCATCCTCATATACACACACACCCACACACTATCACATCCTCACCCACACACACACGCCCACACACACCCTCACATCCTCACTCACACACCCACCCACACACACACCCACACAGTATCACATCCTCACCCACACACCCTCACTCACACACCCACACACACACACCCTCACATCCACACACACACACCCACACACACACACACTCACACACACACACACACACACACACACACACCCACACACACACACCCTCACATCCTCACTCACACACCCACACACACACACCCTCACGTCCTGACACACACACACACACACACACACCCACACACACACACACACACACACACACACACACACCCTCACATCCTGACACACACACACCCACACACACACACAGCTTGCAGCACACGTCTTTGTACTTATGACCGTTGTTCTGCCTCAGTGCGCTGGGTTATTGGGCAGAAACCTCATTTCCTGCACAGCGATCACCCTCAACAAGATCACAGGACATTTAATTGAACTTGGACACACATACACACACGCTCACCTTCGCTCCCACTTGCTGCTCAGCCACACACGTCGCACAGCACACAACACACACACACACACACACACACACAAGCACGCATGGATGTACATAAACACACACACCTGCAGATATTATACTGAAAACATCATAAATGCTTCTTGCTGAAGCGACGTGCTAATAAGCCAATTATTTACTGACTTGTTCTGGAAGTACCTGTACGCTTGTACAGTTCACTCTGCCGCACGGTACCGTTACAGACGAACTTCAAGCCGTCTGCACGCTGAACAAAAGCACTACTGGCATTAATCATTTTTTTGTTTGTTTTTGTTTGTTTTTTCGTACTCTGCTCACATCATTCGCACAATTATTTTCGTGAAACTGATATAGACCAGCGCAATGCTCATTTTAGACAATACATTTGGAAATAAAATGAAAAAACATGCTTAGATTTACACAACTTTATCGAATGCATCGATTCAATGACACAACCTGCAAAATAATCAATCACACAACAAAAACAACAAAAATGTATTGCATAATGCTCGTCATAATAATAATAAATAAAATGCCTCAAATGTCCATTAGTTTGACCTGCTTTATCATGAAATTATAATTATTACACAGAACTAAAACAAACATATGCAAGATTACAACAAACTGTTACATCTGTTTTACCATCTGATTTACGCTCAGATTGTAAGAGTAGCGAGACCACTGGGCAGAGCCAGAGAAGATGGAACGGTTATTCCAAGCCACGCAACAGCCAACTGAGAAAACCGAGAGCTGAACTGAGACACTGGGAGCTGAATTGAGAACACTGGGAGCTGAACTGAGACACTGAGAGCTGAACTGAGACACCGAGAGCTGAACTGAGACACAGAGAGCTGAACTGAGACATGGGGAGCTGAACTGAGAACCTGAGAGCAGGGAGACACTGGGAGCTGAATTGAGAACACTGGGAGCTGAACTGAGACACTGAGAGCTGAACTGAGACACCGAGAGCTGAACTGAGACACAGAGAGCTGAACTGAGACATGGGGAGCTGAACTGAGAACCTGAGAGCTGAACGGAGACACTGGGAGCTGAATTGAGAACACTGGGAGCTGAACTGAGACACTGAGAGCTGAACTGAGACACCGAGAGCTGAACTGAGACACAGAGAGCTGAACTGAGACATGGGGAGCTGAACTGAGAACCTGAGAGCTGAACGGAGACACTGGGAGCTGAATTGAGAACACTGGGAGCTGAACTGAGACACTGAGAGCTGAACTGAGACACCGAGAGCTGAACTGAGACACAGAGAGCTGAACTGAGACATGGGGAGCTGAACTGAGAACCTGAGAGCTGAACGGAGACACTGGGAGCTGAATTGAGAACACTGGGAGCTAAACGGAGACACTGGGTGCTGAACTGAGACACTGAGAGCTGAACTGAGACACTGAGAGCTAAACGGAGACACTGGGTGCTGAACTGAGACACTGAGAGCTGAACTGAGATACGGGGAAATGAACTGAGACCCTGGTATCCTTCCTCACCTCAAGGCTCTTCCTCACTTTCCACCCCCACCCCCCGCCCCGCCCCCGTACCCACCCTGCGGACTGCTGGGTTGGCGATGCGGTGGGGAATTCTTCTACAACGCGCTTTCGCCCGCCAATGATTGATGTTACTCCACCATACAGTAAACCAATTAGAGGCATGACGTAATGTCATTTTAAAAGGGCTATAATCACGTTGCTCTTGAACCCGGGCGCTTGATCAGACGTAATCAAGATTTATAGTAGATCAAAGGAGAGGTTAATACCATTAACAATAGATTATATTCCGTCAGAAATTACATTAACACGTTTTCCTCTGCTCCCTTTTGCTAAATATATCGCCTGGCTTGCAAATTTGGTTGCCGGGTGAGAGTTTGGACCCGGCAACACAGGGAGAGCATTAATTACTCCAAACAAGTGCCGCATCGCTACGGAAACTCGCAGCCTTACACCACCTGCAGAGGCAGAGAGGAAGCCATGAGCTTGAAGTGCTCGTGCCTCCAGACACCTCCAGGGCCTGTGGATCTGCCCGTACATGGGCACAGCTTTAATGTCTTATCCACTGGTGTGTCCAAGGATGCTTCTGAGACATCTTTCCTTGGCCAAGACAGTGTTAAATCAAGTCCAGTAACCTTTTTTTTTTTGGATAAAGTGCTTGAAAACAGGAGGAGTTGAGCCAAAAGTGCTTTGCGGTTGAGGCGGTTGGATTAGCAGTCCAAGTAAACACGAATAAAGTGAAGGGGGGGGAGTAACAGGAGCGAAAGAACAAACGCTGTAGAAAAAATAAGTGCACAAGAACAGGAGGAAAGTCCAAAAACATAAAGTAAAATCGAAGTACAACTAGTATGAAATAGAATAATAAATATAAGGCAAAGCTAAATGAAAAATACAATTAACCAATGAAAAACTTAATAAATCCGTGTTGGCCTGGTGTTCGTTAGGTGTGCTGTGCGGAGGCCCACACTTCGCAGGAGACGTCGTGAAAATGTTTTCAAAACAGCCGAGAAACTCGTTGGATGGGTCACCAGACATGATGGAAAGTGGAGAGAGAGCGCGAACCCACGACAGAGGAGAGGGCGGAGCTTACCGGTGGTGGGCTGCGCCCGAAGCAGGTATGAGTTGGGGGAGATCTGGTCCTCTGGGTGGGGCTCCAGCATGGTGTGGGAGGAGCTGCTGTCCAGCAGGGGTACCTGGCACTCCCTGATTGTGGGTGGGGCTGAGTGGAGAGGGGCGGAGGGCGGAGACGGCGCAGGGGGCAGGAGACTGGCGGAGGCAGCGGAGGGAGGGAGGGGACGACCTGAAGGACGGAGAGAAAGATGGAGGAGACGTATGTTATGGCTGTATGACATGACCCGCGGGTGCACCTTTGCCAAGCTCGCATATGCTGCAGCGCGCACTGGCGTGGCCTCGTCAGGACCCACGAGAGAACTTCATAACGCACCGCGGCCGTCTGAAATGGAAACGTCATTCAGATCGAGCGTAACGAGGCGAGTGTTTTGGGTGGAGGCGGTTTGCATGGTAACGGCGGCGTGGAGGCCACCAGTGCTGGCAGCAGGACTGCGCAGAGGCCATATGTAGAGTAAAAATGCTACTCACAGCACTTTTGAGTCCCACGGCTACACAGACACACACACGCACACACACACACACACGCGCACGCACACACACCCCATGCACACGCAGATACACACACGCAGATACACATGAACACGTACTCGCACACACACACACACACACACACACACCCCATGCACACGCATATACACATGAACACGCACTCGCGCACACACACACACACGCACACCCCATGCACATGTAGATACGCACACGCAGATACACATGAACACTCACACACACACACGCACACACACATACGCACACACACACGCACACCCCATGCACACGCATACGCACACGCAGATACACATGAACACGTACTCGCACACACACACACACACACAATCACGCGCCCTCTGTATGACTCTAATATAGATGTCCTGCATGTGATTTCCCTAAGGATCTCGCAATACACCTGCATAATATACGACTACAGCAGCGAGTTGTCTGTCAACGGACTTTTGCTTTTTTTCCTCGGGCCGAAATCAGCAAGAGGCGGCAAGTCATCGTTTCTGTAACAGCCGTCTTTGGGTTTTTCCAGAATCGCACTGACGACGGAGGTGAAATTGCAAACAAGTTTTTTTTTGGTTTTTTTTGCAAACGAGTCTTTTTCCTCCCCCACAAGTACCTGCGGCCACTGCTCATGAAAAGCCGACGAATTAGTGTGTATTTTTTTCTTTCTCCATTAATTACTGTGGTGGGAGAGAAGCGATGGAGAGAGATGAGGTGGCACCTGTGTTGGCTGGCCCCTCTGTGAGCTCGGCCGCACGTTCCTTTAAGGTTCTCCTCGATCGAGCTTCTGGCTCCAGGGGACTGTATATTGTCCTTCATCACTGTAATTGGGATTAAGGAGTAGAGGGTGGTGGTGAGCCCTCGGGTGCAGTCTCGGGGGGTGGGGTTGGGTCTCTGAGCTACAGTGCTACTCCGAGGGCTGCTTCGGAGCAGACAAACAGCACGGACAGGGCGGGCCCTTCAAACGTCCTGCGGACTTAAAGAGCGTCCTGCGGACTTAAACCGTCTGCGCTTTATGCGCCGCGGGGCCTGGAAGGGGGGACGGGGACGGGGACGGGGACGGGGACACGCCTTTTAACGGGCGCTTGTGGCAAAAGACCTTGAAGAAGTGGATGGAGACTACTTCACACAGACCTTTGCTGTTCCTGTACCCTTGTTCTCTCTCTCTCTCTCTCTCTCTCTCCCTTTACAGGTCTCTCTCTCTCATTATCTCTCTCTCTCACTCAGACGCTTTGCAGTTCTGTAGTGAAGTGCCATTCAGCACATGGAATACCCCTGGAATCATAATGAAGGCACATGAGAGTGGACCAGTACTGAGCGGTCCAGTACAGAGTGGACCGGTACAGAGTGGACTGGGTGAGAGTGGTTCAGGGGAGAGACTGTTCCAGGTGAGACACTGGTCCAGGTGAGAGACTGGTTCATGTGAGAGACTGGTTCATGTGACAGAGTGGTCTGGATGATAGTGGTGTGGATGAGAGTGTGGTCATGGTGATAGTGGTCATGGTGATAGTGGGCATGATGATAGTGGGTCATGGTGAAAGTGGGTCATGGTGAAAGTGGGCATGATGATAGTGGTCATGGTGATAGTGGGCATGGTGATAGTGGTCATGGTGATAGTGGGCATGGTGATAGTGGTCATGGTGATAGTGGGCATGGTGATAGTGGTCATGGTGATGTGCACCTTGATTGGCAGTAATCAGACCCTCTGAAGCTCATTTGACACTCAGATCAGATCCACTGGAGTCATAACCTGCAGATTAGATCTGGCACCTCAGGCTTGGTCCCTATGAAGCAGTACCAAGCCCCCCCCACACACACACACACACACACACACACACACACACACGTGCCAACACACAGCACACCCACACACCCACACCCACACACGTGCCAACACACACACACACCCACACACCCACACCCACACACACCCACACACACACGTGCCAACACACACACACCATCTCTCCCTTCGCTTTCATTCCCTCTTAAAATGAGCTTTGACCTCGGATGTCTCCAGACAAGGGGCTCTTATTGTATATGCTGAGCTCCTGCCGTGAGTGGATGTATATGCAGTGTTAAGCAGACCCCGGGGAAGAGGGCCTGTGTCCTTTTAGATAGTGGGAGAAGGGAAAAGGAGAACAGGGGTCTATGTTTACAGCCAGCATGCGATTACTGAGATGAAAGCAACCTGATCCTGTTACATCTGGGAATTCAGCATGTCTTCTCAATATCCGCACGAGCGGGAGAGAGAGAAAGAGAGACAGAGAGAGTGCGCGTGTGAGAGAGAGAAAGAGAGTGAGAGAGAGAAAGAGAGTGAGAAAGAGAGAGAGAGGGAGAGAGAGAGAGAGAGAGCCTTTTTAGAGGCTTTTTATTTAACTATTAAAATATGGTGTTTTAAAAGTAAAACAAAATGATTGCAAATTGAAATAATCGCCACTTGAGCTAACAAATATATTGAACTGTGTTGTTGGTGAGCGCAGCACTTTTTCACAGACATATTAGTAGGATATTAGTAGGCACTAGTTGACAAAAGGCTAATTTTGAATGCTACATGTGAACCAGCTGAAGCTTTACGGTCCAAAATGCTTGTGCCCTTCCATTTACACACCAGCATGAAGACCTCATTTCCAGAGTCTTGCTGTGAGGAGGTATTCAAATGTTCACACAATGTAAGCTTCACTTTCGAAGGTCTCTAGAGCAGATGTATATAGATGTGTGTGAGAGAGAGAGAGGGAGAGAGGGAGAGGGAGAGATATTTGAGTTTTGGGTTTAGTCATTTTTCATTAGACTATCAAGGTCCTAAATGTTTCAGAGTGGCATGTTTGTAATTAAAAATCAGACAGACGATCAGACAGACGATCAGACAGACGATCAGACAGATGATCTTTTGAGCTCTGAATGTCACAACTTTTAAAAGATCGAAAGCGAAAAATTATTTCGCTTGTTTCTCAAATCCCAAAGATTTCCCCTTGTTCACATCCTGCCATTGTTCCATTTTAAGAGTGAGAGCTCCAAGCCAACACAAACAACCTAACATATACCGAAAGCCACCATGCAAACATCCAGTGACTAGATTCTGGGGATCGTTTTGGCTCCGGACACCTTATCTCACATCCTCATCATTGCTCTCTGAATTTGTTTCAGGCCAATGCTTTATCTTCACTGCAAAGTTTAACGTAATGTGACATGGCATTTCTACTACTATCACTATTACCATTATGATTATTATCTGTTGTTTGTTTTTGCCAGTGACGTGACCCTTGGCCCCTTGCAGGTACCCCGTGTCGCTGCTGTGTTTAAGTGATGTGTGGAGGTGCACTTTGGCGGACGTGCACGTTTCACGCGACGTGCCCTGCGGCTCAGAGAAATTTTTCACTTTCCTCTGGCTCTAAGTCACACACACACACACACACACACACACACACAAATCAGCAGGTTCCTCAATCTACTGGAAATACAGGAATTCACTCTCTTTCGGTATTTGTGATTAACAGTGATTAACAATAATAGTAATTAACATTTCTTTTCATTAGAACCGTGGAAATACTTGGGTGTCTGTGATTTACAGTGATGGTGTAGGCTTCGCCCAACAGTAAAACAAAGCAAAACTTGACATTTCTGGAGAATTCTGGAGAACGAATGCAAACTTGCATTAGTACCAGTATCTAAAATTGATTTCATCATGTAACACATGTAGCTTGTCAATGCTGCCATCAAAGCATTTTTTGATCACATGCAAAATTCTATATTTTCCCTACAGAACAATGACACCATTTCTAATGAGTCACTGATTCTGTAAGCATTTGTGACAGTTGACAATAGGAATGGATGAACGTACGTGTAAATGTATGTATGGGTGGATGGGTGTGTGTGTCTGTGTGTACACTGGGGCAGAGAAGGGAGGGTTATTAAATTTTTAAATCACTTTAATTACAAAAAAAGGAAAAATTGCATTTGATGGCCAAAAGCAATTATGAGAAACTTAATCTCCTTTGCAATTAGGCTCAGGGGCATTTTTTAACTATTGTAATTTACTTCTGCTACATTTCTATAAAGGTCAGTGTAAATTGCTTTGCGTGTTATTAGAACAAAGGTTTGGTCGGGGGGAGGAGACTCTTCTCTAGATGATTCTTTCTTCTCTTCTGTCCTCCCCTACTTTAATCTCTCCATCACGACAGCACTGTCCCTGTTAGACAAGTGGTTGATGTGGACGAGTGCCTGGACGTGTGGACAAGCCGGAGCCGATCGCCCGCCATGGTGGGCAGGCAGACGCGGCAGGAACCCAGGCCCCCGATGGGACAATAACAGCAGTGTGGACCTTGTCTATCCTGCCCCTCTGCCCCCTCTCCTGCCCCTTTGCCCTCTCTCCTGCCCCTCTGCCCTCTCTTCTGCCCCTCTGCCCCCTCTGCCCCCTCTCCTGCCCCTCTGCCCTCACAGCCCCTCACTGCTTTAGCTAATCCCTGTTTCGGCCCAGATTGTCTCTGTGAGCTTGCTGTCAGCTAGCAGACGGCGGTGGAGTTCGGCGCGTAACGGCACTGCTGTGTTGAGCCGAGTCTCGGGACTGATGCGGTCCTGCAGGGATCCGGATGCACGTTCCGCATTACCGAATGCGGGAGCAGAATTACTGTTATGGAACCTCGGATCGGTATCTCGCACACAGACGCACACTGTGGCATCCTGTGGCATCCTGGTCTGGAGCAGGGGCACAATGCTTCTTCTCTCCGCCCATCTGTCCATCGAGGAGACGTAAAGCCAAAGAGGCCAAAAAGCACAAGGAGAGACAGCTGGAGACCAGTCACATGGAAAGTGACAAATTGCTACCTTAATGAGTGCCATTCATCATCTTTTCCCCTTACAGACCCCCTCTCTCCTCTCCTCCCCTCTCCTCCCCTCTCTTCTCTTCTCCTCTCCTCTGCTCAAATGAAGTTGCATTAATACCTTAGACCTCCACTCATCAGAAGACCAGGAAGATGATTGGCCAGACAAACACTATAGCACACACGTAATAGCAGAAAGAGCTGCCCAGAGTGAGAGAGAGACAGAGAGAGAGACACACAGAGAGAGAGAGAGACAAGAAAGTAGGTGAAATAATATACAGAGTGTGAAGATGTCCAGTGACACCCACTAAATGGTGGTCAGGTATGGTCTAGCAGTGGAACTCCCTCTATCACTGCATCTCTGCATCACTGCACATTTTATCACTTCACACAGCATCACCACACACCACACCACTGCATCACCACACACTGCACCACTGCAGCACTGAACCACTGCACACTGCCTGGCCATCCCTCTGCTGCTGCTTGTCCAGTGTCTCGCCCACTGGAGACCATCTAATGGCCCCTGCAGTGCTGCTAGCAGGAAGCTAGAGTCTCGTTTGGGGCTGTTTGTGTCTGTGAGGCACAGCTTGGCTTTCAGAGTGGCAGTACAGTCAGACGATATGCTGGGCCTATTACAACACACACACACACACACTCACACACACACACACACTTTCTTTCTACAGGTTCGCCACAGTTGTCATTAACAAAGCATATTTAGAAATCATCGGCTCACTTCAAGTCCCACACTTTATCTACTTCACTTTAATAAAATAAAATGAACACATTTCCTTACTACTCACATGCACTGTGCTGACTACAAGTCCCATCATCCCTTCAAAACCACGCCGAGAGCGAAGCTAACAAACGGAGGGAACTTAAATAGGACGTGGTAAAACGCGCCTCGCACAAGGCTCGATAAGCAAGCCTCGTTGTCCAGCCACTACGGACCCCTGAACAGTACCAGCTGCAAGAAGCCTTGTATATACATCCCTTTAGAACCGTCCCATTTAGCAACGCATGACTTGTGCTTAGGTGTCTATATATTAATACTGTATTCTCAGCAGGTTATATACTGCACTTGTATGTGCTGCAAATGTATTGTGTGTGCCATAATATTACTTTCACAGCACTGGAATGAAAAATAAATACAAATAAATGAGCCTTTTTTTAATATCTCTACTAATTTGAACCTCCGCTGCCCTGTTTCTCACCATAAAGACGTGGTAGATCAGCGTTACGCACACCAGAGCTCACGCATGCAGTAACTGGGAGCACTGGGTTCGCGAAATGGGACGCACTCGGGGTCCTTTCTCCCCCTGTCCATAACGCGTCCGCCTCTTCCTGGTGAGCGGCCGTAGCAGTAACGTCTGAACACGGGCGCGAGCGTTCGATCAAGTCCCTTCAATCCAGGGCCGTACGACATCGCCGTAATAATAATCGGATTTGGCTCCAAATCGCGGATCTGTCCCTTAAGATCTACACGGCCCCTCGGATCGTCGATACTACGGCTGCGGAAAATGACACCGGCGTGAGACCGTAGTGCGCAATGGGGTCGAGGAGAGACGGATCCGCGGCAACAGACGGCCGAGCACAGCGGCCCGCGTCTCCGGAGACGCGCGGGACGCCACCAGTCTTACCCAGAGACGCCACCGGTCTTACCCAGAGAGTCTTTCCCCTGCGCGTTAAAGAAGAGGCAGAGCACACGCTCCTCACACCCGTTGCCATGACTCCTGGCGCCGACATTTTCTTCCTCCAGAAGCTGGTTCGACGACGTCTCTGCACCTGCGGCCCACGATGATACAAGCACACGTGCTCGCGAGGGGATTTGGATTCCAGCACACACACACACACACAAACACAAACACACACACTCACCCATGCCCACAGTGCCGAGCGTCAGTTCTGCTCAGCCCCTGACTCAAGCTTCTTCTCTCACTGTATTACCATATAAATTACATCCGTGTTGTTGTTGTGGATTGATGATATTGTTATGGATTCCACATGGTCCTCTTACTGAACAGAATGTGAATGAATGGCTTCCATCAAGGCGTGGGGCCCAGCTCAGAGCTGGGACTTACACACCCATTCACTTATGAATTAGGGCCTCTCAGCACTCTCTAGTTGGGCCCGGCCTATGCCGATGTCCTAACAGGATGTGTGTGTATGGATTTGTGTGTGTGTGTGTGTGTGTTTGTGTGTGTGAGAACAAGACTCTTGCTTGGCAACAGCTTTATGTTTCATGCCGAGCCAGGGCATATTGCATCACATATCACTAGCAAAATGTTTGCATTTTTTTTTTTTTTAACATCATTCTAAGAGTTTTTAATCGTGTTTAAATGGTGCAGCGAGCTGTATTTTCAATCTCCGAATACATGCTCTTTTTATCCTTTATTCCTTTAAAAAGAACGGCGATGTCCAGAAGCATATCTGACAAACGCTGCGTGTAATGTTGGTCTGAGCTCTGCTTTGATTTCACATCTGCTACCGGTCCTTTAATTTCAGAGAACATGACTCCTGGAAACAAGTGTGTTCTCTTCAGCACAGAGAGAGAGAGGGAGAGAGAGAGAGAGAGAGAGAGAGAGGGAGAGAGAGGGAGAGAGGGAGAGAGAGAGAGGGAGAGGGAGAGAGGGAGAGAGAGAGGGAGAGGGAGAGGGAGAGAGGGAGAGGGAGAGAGAGAGGAGAGGGAGAGGGAGAGGGAGAGAGAGAGAGAGAGAGAGAGAGAGAGAGAGAGAGAGAGAGAGAGAGAGAGAGAGGGAGAGAGAGAGAGGGAGAGAGGGGAGAGAGAGAGGGAGAGAGAGAGGGAGAGGGAGAGGGAGAGAGGGAGAGGGAGAGGGAGAGAGAGAGAGAGGGAGAGAGAAAGAGAGGGAAAGAGAGCGATGCCACTGAACACGAACTCTCTCCTCACTACTCAACTGTCTTCCTCTTACTCTGGATTGTTTGTCTATGGAAGCTAAAGGTTAAAGGTTACGCTCAAAAGTAACGAGCAGTTAAAAAAAATACACGCAAACAAACGGCGGCGATGAGACGGCACGCGAGGGAATCGTGCGGGTCAGCGGGACCGGCGGAGACGGAGGAGCCGATCCGGACGGACCGGCGCCGTGGCGTTCCTGGTACGCTCCGGGGAGGTGCGTGCGTGCAACCTCACACCCTCGGCCCCCCCCTCACTCCCACCCCTCCGCTCTCGCAGCCTGCTGCCGCCCGTAAAGCGTTCCTGTTCGGCCGGCTCGTCCGCGCTCCTGCAGAAAAGCTCCTCTGTCACTCCCTCACTTAACCTCTTTTTCTCCCTCCACGTCCCTCCTCTCCTGCCCCCAGCGCCCCCGAGGAGGAGCACGAGGCAGACGGAGGATTAGCACCTCCTTTGAAGTGAGTGACCACGCTGGCGGGGGGGTGTGGGGACCTCCACAGCAGGTCTTGGTGGGACGCTGTCTGGAACGAGGGTCCCCGTGAGGCCATCATGCCATGGGGGGGTGGTGGGGAGGTGGGGGGGTGGGTGGGGGAGGTGCTGGGGCTCCAACACCACTCCGCCTGTTCGGGGGCCAGGGGTGAACAGCTGGGTGCTGGGAGCAGGTGGAGTTGGGACGGGCCGGAGCAGCACGGGAGCCCAGGCATAAAGATCTCACGTTTAATATGCTAATATGCATCTGCAGCAATGACAAAAAGGACAGGGTGTGTGTAGGTCAGATCTACACTTGCACGGTACCAACACACACACACACACACACACGCACGCACACGGCCAGGGCTATGAGTGGAGCCGTGAGGTAAATGCATCAGTGCTTTGCATCAGCTGACCCTGAGGAGGGAGTGTGCTCCCTGCACACAGGTGTTTGTTTAACGCTGATGCAACATCTCTGATACACACACACACACACATACTCGCATAAATGTGTGCTAAGCTCATGACTTCAAAAGCATCATCTGACCTCTGAGATTTACACAATAAATAAGACACACCCCCCCCCCCCCACCCCACCCCCCCCCCTCCCCACACCCCCCCCCCCTCCCCCACCCCAGCACTAAATGACACACGGTTAAGATGAAGGAGAGAGCTGGAGTCTTCTAAACTCAGAGTTGAAAATGAGATTTTTAATTACTGCATGACCTGGGGTATATTAGCAACATATTAATGTGCGTCATTAACCTAGTGGTAACTAACCCCATCTGCTGATTAACTACATGAGATTGGACCTGAGAGTGGGGAAAACTCACCCAGCCTGTGCGGCGAGTCTCATTAGAGTGACCCGCAATGCCACTGCTTATCTCCTGGTTCCGCCCGTGGGCCGTTGATAGGGTTGCTGAGGAGACCGTGCACGCACGCACGCACGCACGCACGCACGCACGCACGCACGCACGCACGCACGCTGCAGACCCCGTGCGCGGCAGAGGGGAATCGGAGACGCGGCTGGTGGAGGCGTGCTTGTTAATGGGGAGAGGGAGCTGGAGGTGTCACTGTCTGATCGATGGCCAGCGTGTTAATCGTGCATTAGTCTGCCAGTATAATATTTCCCGTGCATGGTGCCAGAGTTAAACTGAACGGCATAGAGGCGGATAAAAAGTGATGTTGAGAAGTGTGGAGAAACTTGCAGAGAAATGTTAAGGCAGAAGATTTGAAAGCAATAAATATAAACGCAAGCGGATTTCGTTCCGGATCTTTCTCTCCTACACAGACACTATGTTACACAAATTTACTTTAGAAAACTGAATTCACTGTATATATATCTATATTCTGTATGTATTCTTTTGTCCAAAGTTTACTGAGACGCATATTGTGTATCTAATGGTAGACATAACCAAAGAAGACTTAATATCTGCTCTCAAAGAGGAACAACTTGAGGCATATCGCATTGTCAAAACCCTGATGTTTATCAGCAACTACATTTCCCACAATCCCTCCCCAATTATTACCATCACCTCGATCATGCTTCCAAAACAGCGTGGTTAGAAAATAACAAGATCTCTCGCTTGTGACAGCACACAACAGTAAAGCGTCTCTTAGTGCTTTAAAAGTGTCTTACCATCTCCTGTCGCCATGTGGATATAGTGGACTTTCTATCACCCATCCATGAGACCGGCAGAACATCAGCCACTGTAATGCACAGGCGGTATGTCTCTGTCTAACACACAGCCTCGTCCGCACCGATAACACACACGCACACACACACACACACACACAAACTTCACCCCATGCAGCGATTGGTCCACTCCCGTCTGCTCACAGAGAGAGATAGAGAGAGAGAGAGATGGGATCTGATGTGAGAAAGCTGGAAGCCCTCCCTCCTTCTGTCTCACTCTCTCTGTCTGTCTCTCTCTCTGTCTCTCTCTCTCTGTGTCTGTCTCTCTCCTGGGTGCAGCTCATGCTGTGGTGCCATTAGATGCTCTCTCATCGGGAAAGGAGAGATATGCTTTTATCTGTGCTTTGAGGAGGCAGCCACACCGGGTCTGTAACGACTCCTCACGCGCCGATCCCGGCTCTTAAAAGTGCCTCCTCCTTTCTATCCCTCTCTCTTTCTCCCCCTTTTATTCCTCCTACTCCCTTTCTCGCCATACACCTTGAGATCCTCTCTCTCCTTTTACTTTGCATAACTCTGTGGACCCCCCGCGCCCCCTTTTCCATTTACACCCTATGAAGTTCACGGCCAGCCCTGACCCCGTGTTCACGCTCGGCTCCGGAGCCGATACCTGTTCCGCTCCCGCTCACTAGCACGACTTCAGCCTGTTCTTCCACAACGTACAGCTGATGCCACCATGCATGGGTGTTTGCACTTATGAGGTGTAGGAGAGAGAGGGGTGCGACTCCACCCAGACCCCCTCTGTCCTCCACCACCCTGGGGTCTCTCCAGAGATGAAGCCCCATCTGGCTCTGGGCCCTACTTTGCTGTTTTAACGCACCTTTGTATTCAGACAGTTTTCAGCTCCGGCTCATCCGGAGAACGGCCATGATACCTGATAAGGGATGCGCACTGGCATGGAACACATTCAGAAAGCAAGAGAGAGAGAGAGAGAGAGAGAGAGAGACAGAGAGAGATATTTCCATCATCCCTGTTTGTAGATGATGCTTGGAGAACGCCAAGGTCTTGACATCTTTCAGAGATTTCATAAATTTCATCATTCCTTCCATATGACTGAGTGTGTGTGTGTGTGTGTGTACAGAAATGAGTGGTGCTGTGGGGACTTAATTGCCATGTCCATGTTTGACGCAGGCCTGTAGAGCCAGTGGGACACCACCTTCATTAGGCTCCGATGACGATCAAACTACATGTTGCAGAAGAGCCACTTTTGTACCACACATTCTCACTACCACACGCGCCCCCCCCCCCCACACACACACACACACACACACACACACACACTCGCGTCACAGGGCAAGCTCCATAACCCTGTTGTCCACCCTGCTCTGCTGGCGAACACCAGACCTGTGTCCTCACTGCACCACATCCTCGTCTGCTCCTATATCCCCTACCACACTCCCCTCCGCACACCCCTGCTGGTGTGTGTGTGTGTGTGCGTGTGTGACAGCTGTCCAATATGTCCAATTATGACTCGGTAGAGACCCCCCCCTCAAAATCTGCTAATTAGTGCTAATTCAGAGACAAATGACTTGGTCTAGACTAGCCCTCCTCGTTGGCTCAGCTGCAGGGCCACCACCGCAACGTGCCCATCGGCAGAGCGTCAGGCTCGTACGCGCACACACACACACACGCCGCTAACGGCTCGGAGCACGGGGATGACGCAGCGCTGAAAGGTGGAGATCAAGGTGGAGATGAAGGAGTGGTGACGTGGAGGGCGAGAGGGAGAGATGGCGGAGGGAAGGGAAGATGAGAAGATGGAGAAGCAGTGAGTTGAGAAACGTGAGACTCCTGGGAGTGAAGGTAAGAATAGCCTTATTGTCCAATTTGTGTGTGTGTGTGTGTGTGGGCGCCGAGGGCTTCGTGGAGAGTGACGGTTAGCGGGCAGAGCGTGGCGGGGACACTCCGGACGTGGCGGACGCCAAAGCGCGTTTCTGTGCCTCTTCCCCGTCGCCGTGACGACCGCAACACTACGGGAGACCGCAGGATAATGGGCATGGTGGTTCACACCAGAGACAAAAAGTCCAAACTTTAGAACAAAGGAAAGTCTGATTGAGGGGTGTGTGTGTGTGTGTGTGTGTGGGGGGTGGTGCTAACTGACCTCCACACACATCTACACACTCCTGTTGTCGCAGCAAATTAGGCCAAATTCCTCAAAGGAGTTATGTGAATATCGCACTCAATTCTCCTATGATGGTGCACCACAGAAATAAGACGCAGACAGCAGTGTGTGTGTGTGTCTGTATGTGTGTGTGTGTGTGTCTGTATGGTCCTGTAGTCCAAAACCAAGCAGTGATGCTACACAGAGAACAGCTGATTCATTTTACATGACAACAGATGGGTACAGTGAGTAATTGTAGATAGGTGTACCTAAGAACAGGTGGACCTATGAGTGTCATTAGTTACGCTAAGATGAGGGTCCCTACTAAAGCCACGTGAGGGCAGGTATTGGGAGGGCAGGGTGATGTAGGGTATCTGTATGCTAGGGCAATAGTCCTGGGAACCCTTCACTGGTGTTAGTGTCCTGGCACATGAGACTGGGGTGGGGAGGGAACGTCTGGAGAAGGGCCCAAACACACGCACACATACTGACACACACACACACACACACACACACACACACACACACACAGAGGGAGAAGGCCTGGCTTCAGTTGATGAGCTGCATCTACTGACCTACACAAAAACAGATGGAGTAGAACTGGACACTTGCCACATATTTGTCTCCTTCTTTCCCTCTCACTTTCTATCTCTCTCCCTCTCACTTTCTCTCTCTTCCTCTCACTTTCTCTCTTTCTCTGTCCCTCTCGCTTTCTCTCTCTCCCCCTTTCTCTCCACTTATCCGTTTCTATTCCTTTTCCTCTCTCCTAATCTCACTCTCTCTTCATCTTTTCTTTTGTCCCTCCTCTCCCTCTCTCCATCTTCTCTCTTCCTCTCCCTCTACCCCCTCTCCCTCTCTCCTAAACCCCATTTCTCCTCCGTCTCTCTCTCTCTCCTAATCTCTCCCTCTCTTCTCTCCCACTCGTCCTTCCACCATGCTGAGCCACAGTCGTGTACACGTGCCTCGACTTTCTCTGGCGTTAAGTGTCATTAACACTGTTGCTAATGAAAGCACTGAACACACTGAAGGCATTACAGCAGAGATTGAAGATGCTGAACTCCATAGAACTCCAGTCCCCCCTCCCTCTCTCTCCCTCTCTCTCCCTCTCTCCCCCCCTCCCTCTCTCTCTACCTCTTGCCCTGTCCTGGATCTTGGATCTGTATAGACTGCAATCACAATCACACTTAGCACCCAGCCCAGCATCCTCCATCATGCAGAAAATTGTTTTGGACATTGTGATGGGACGGGCTGGGGTACTTCTTTAATTTACATTTCTTTAAAAAAAAAAATCACTCACCGAAACAAATAAATACATTTTAAAAAACGACGGGGCCTCAAAGTTATGCATTTCATTATACTGCGCTCATAAAGTGTCCGTCCGGAGCTGGAAGTGGTGTCGCTCCATCCGTCTGCAGGCTGGCCTGTTTGCTCTATCTCCCTCTCTCTTTCTCATTCTCTCTCTCTCCCTCTCTCTTTCACACTCTCTTTCTCTCTCTTTCCATCTTATCTGTCCAACCCAAACTCCTTAAAGTCACTACAGTCATTCATCATTGGGGCTGTTATTTGTGACTATAGGTTTACTCTCTTCACACAGGCACACACACACACACACACACACACACACACACACACACCAGTACACTGCTTTTTGACATCCCACTATCTGTCATCTGGATCACTTGGTAGAATTTTTAACTATGGTAGAAGATTTGGGCAATAAACAGATAATCAGAGCAGAACGTGGGTGTGTGTATGCAGATGCGCACACACACACAGACACACACACACACACACACACACACACACACACATACACACATGACTGTTATCCCGCCCGTCTTTGGCTGGTGGTAGGAAACGTCTCGACGCCTCGCTCCGATCTCCATGGACACAGCGAGCGTAACCGTTCCGACGCTGACGTTAATTAACCTCTCAGGGCTTAGCAGCAAATTAAAAGACTAATTAATAAAGTAAACAACGTGGGGGGAGATGGCGCGAGCCTTAGACGAGACCATACGCATGTCCCCTGTCTCACACACACACACACACACACACATGCAAGTAGCCCTTCTGTCTCTCCTGCAAGAACATGAAGGCACGGACGCCTATCTTCAATCTTCTCCGGACCAGCAGGAACCAAAGGTGATCTCACGCATCTCGGAGAATGAACCCCACACACACACACACACCTCTGGAGCAGCTGGACACACGGCCGTAAATGCCAGGATCCATCTCAGCCACTTCAGATGGATGATCACACATACACACACACGCACGCACGCGCACACACACACACACACACACACACACCACACTAACAACATATGGGCAGGACTGGCGCCATGGCCACACATTCCTCTGCTGGAGTCACTGCTCCAACCGCACCAACCGCACCACACACACCTCCCACACTCCACACATGCACACACACTGTGGTGCTGTCTACCCTTCTGCCCAGCTGTGTGAGCCTCTTACACAGACAGACTCCCCTCTCCTCCCCTCCCCTCTCCTCCTCTCTCCTCCCCCCCCCTCTCCTCCCCTCCCCCCCCCCTCCTCCCCTCTCCTCCCCCTCTCCTCTCCTCCCCTCTCCCTCTCCTCCCCTCTCCTCCTCTCTCCTCCTCTCCTCCTCTCTCCTCCCCTCTCCTCTCCTCCCCACCCCTCTCCTCCTCTCTCCTCCCCTCCCCACCCCTCTCCTCCCCTCCCCTCTCCTCCTCTCTCCTCCTCTCTCCTCCCCTCTCCTCCTTCCTCTGATACTGCTTCAGCATTTTCTGAGGTTGAGGTGAGGAATGTGATCCACAGCATGTTACACACACTCACACACACTCACACATACACACACCTCTCTTTCTCTCTCAGATGTGTGAAATGTGTTTAGAAATGAACACATACATACAGGCTCTTGAAATACACTAACGGTATACTCAAACACACACACACACACACACACACACTCGTAGGCTCACCCTGTGAAGTGACTTTTTAGCCCGAGTGGGCAGCATGTTTGCCCGGCATGAGGATGAAATGCCTCATGTTTTGTCCCCCCTGCAGTGTGGCGCTCTGTCCAGCCTGTAGATCAGTCTCTCTCTCTCACACACACAGTCTCTCTCTCTGTCACACAAACACTTTCTCTGTTGTTCTGCCAGAAAATGAAAAAAATCTCACAAAATAACCTACACATATTCTTACACAAACAGGTAGAAACCTGAGAGCATTAGACAAGCCAGGCAAGTGACTGTAGTACGAATCTGAGCACATTACTGCTGTATCTCTCTCTCTCTCGCTCTCTCTCTCTCTCTGAGTGTTTTGATGTTCCTCATACTGTGACTGACAGCTATTGCCTCTCTGACCCTATTTGTACCCCCTTTCTGCCCCTCTCTACATGCTCCATATCTGCCCCCTCTCTCTCTCCAGGGCATCTGACCCTGTCTTCCTGCCCCCTCTCTCTTCTAGGTCATCTGCCGCTCTATATCTGCCCCCCGTCTCTCTTCTAGTTCATCTGCCCCTGTCTATCTGTCCCTCTTTCTCTCTCTTCTAAGGCATCTGCCCCTATTTATCGGTCCCTCTCTCTCTCTCTTCAAAGGCATCTGCCCCTCTCTATCTGCCCTTTCTGGCTTTCTTTGTGCTGAGCGATAAAACACTCATTTTTTCGCTCTCTGCAGACCTACACTGTCCCTAACCCCCCCCCACCCCCCCCCCAACCCAACCCCCACCCCCCCCCCCCCACACATGCACCCCACACACACACACACACTCTTTGAACTCATGACTCACCCGGAGCCAAGCACACTCACCCTGTGAGCGCAGCAGACGCACTTAATATCTCGGCATGCTTTTTAATAGCTCGCGCCTCCTCGGAGAGCGCTCCATTTTAGACAAACAACGGATGTGGTGGGATCATTAGCTGTGCTAAGCTAATGGAGAGGAACCAGCCCTGCCTCTCACTCTGCCTTAGCGGTGCCGTCCGCTCTCAGACACCACAGCGCTTAATGACCAATAAACCCGGCCTGTGTGCCCGCCCATGCCCTGCGAGACCCCCGGCACCCCACCCATTGCAGCCTGCACCCCCACCCATTGCAGCCTGCAAACACCACCCATTGCAGCCTGCACCCCCACCCATTGCAGCCTGCACCCCCACCCATTGCAGCCTGCACCCCCACCCATTGCAGCCTGCACCACCACCCATTGCAGCCGGCCACTCGCTCGTGTTTAACCAGACCCATTCAGCCATCGGAGAAGACAGACACACTGAGTTCACTGGTACTATGAGAATTGTGTTGGATATATTATGGGAAGGGAATTATGGGAATTAAGACAATAGCCCAGTGGTATTTTATTATATGGGAGGCGTTTCTCTCTCTCTCTCTCTCTCTCTCTCTCTCTCTCTCTCCCCTTTTAGCTTGAGTTGCATCGCTCTTCTGTTCTAGCACTGTAACAACTTCAGATAACAATCCTCATCTCTGCCTTCAGTACGTCTATTCTGGGAGCCTGTAAAGAAGCTGTCTGTCTTCATTAAGCTTCAATTAGCTACGGGAGATCTTCAGACATAGTCTCTCTCTCTCACACACACACACACACACACACACACACACACAGCTCATCAGGAGGCAGCAGTTATGGAGACGGACACACAGGTATTTCTCTGGCCGGTGGCCGTTTGTGTGTATGTGTGTGCGCTCCGAGGCAAACCCTCGGCCTAGTGTGACCAGAAGAACCGGCAACGAACTACATCGGCCAATGAGGGTAAAAAAACATCCCAGTCAGGTCTCATGTGACACGCCTCCTCTTGGAGAACTGCAGATGTCTCAGTACCAGACACCTCAGGGTTCCAGAAGGGCACCTGGGCAACAGAAAATCATACTCGGGAAGCGAACATGGCCGTGTCTGACTGGCAGCTCCACCTCCCTCCGCTCCGCCATTAGCAGCTCGTCTCTGCTTCACCTTTATGACCCCCATGTAGCTCCTCTGCTAAGTTCATGTAGTAAGCAGTTTCAGCAGTCCAGCTAAGCCGGCCGCCTGGGGTGGCTCACGTGACTCAATGACAAATATCCAGGGCTGTGCAAAATGGGGCGGAGTCAAAGGTTGCTCTGGTACCGCCCACAGGATGACCAACTGGGTGTCGTGTGGGGATCACTTGACAGGAATGGTTTGAAGCCCCACCCCACTTTTGAAGCCCCACCCCATCCTGAAGAGCTGTAGCAAATCAAACGCGACTCAAACTCAAAAGACTCGGGGATGACAGCAGTTGCCAGAATGGTGACCGTGTGAATCCTGGCAAAATGCATTCTGTCTCATACCCTGTCCAAAGGACATGGGACAAGGAAGCTCTCTGTGGCTGGACTGGGGGACAACATGGAAAAAGCAAGTGTCTTAAGTGCACCGTTCGCTAAGTAAACACAACAGCCTGAAATGAAACAAACTTCAATGACTCAAAATTTTGACAGACAGAGGCCTCATGGTCTCTCCCCTCAAACTCCTCCTCTCCCCATCCCCCTTTCTCTGCCCTTTCTCACTCTCTCATTCTCTCTCTCTCTCTCCATCTCCCACTTTCACCTGCTCTCTCTCTCTTCCTCCAACACTGGTCTCCTGCATCTTGGTGGTGAGCAAACACTCATTTATCCCACGAGGCCGTGGGGCCGTGACACGCTCCCTCACACGTGCACGAGTGACTGGGGCTGACTGGATGCCTCTCGACGTGCTACAGCAGAGAGAATCGGATTACTCTTTCGTCTTCTCCCTCTCCCTCTATCTCTGTCTTTCCGTTTCCCTCTCTCCCTCTCTCCACCAAGCCGGCTGGGAATAATCCCATTAGGGTTAGCAGGACTGCTGAGCATCCTTTATTCTCGAGCAATTACAAAGCACCAGAGACGGGCGCTGGGTCCATTCCCTTCCCCTCTCATCCCATCCATCATCTGGTTAGCTGCTGACGGAGGCCCCCGCTGCTCCCAGCTTTGTTTGGGTTAGCTCCGCCCGGCTCGCTATGTGCCTCCACCGCCCGAGGACGAGCGCCTCTTCGTGGGGGAGGGTGGGGGGAGGCGCCCGGCCGTGTCCGCGCATGTCGGGGTGGAAGCGGGAGTTAAATGTAGCAGAGTTGCTCCGAGGAGCGAAACGCTAACGCGGCGTGGCGGCGCCGGCCGGGCACGATTAGCCGGGTTAGAAAACATGCAGGCGAACGGGGAGGAGACGGAGATGACGCGAAGCACGAGGGGGAAAAACAAGAAGGAAAGTTCTGTCTAATTTTGCAAATGATTAATGTAACAAAATTAACAAAATGCAAATGGGGTTCAGGGGGTTACAGTTAAACGTCAAAAGACACGCACATGCTCTCACACGTTGTTAAGTTCTCTCTCCACAAGTGTGTGTCTGTGTGTGTGTGTGTGTGTGTGTCTGGGGGTGTTTCAGCAAGAGCTGGGTGACATTGAGAGGCTGCAGCACTGATGAGATGAGACGTGATATGCCCTCACCAGCAGTGGCACTTTAATTAAAACCCCCAGCCACACAGCCATCTCGTTAGAAAGAGCGAGAGAGGGGGAGAGTGAAAGGGAGAGAGAGAGAGAGAGAGGGAGAATGAACTTGTTGACAGAGAGAGTGGGAGAAAAACAGACTGACACAAAGGCAACGCTATGACCTTTGCTTTCTAAATCTCTACTCCTGAGAGCACACGAGGGCAGAGTGATCGTGGCGGCCGTGAGCAGAGCAGAGCATCCTCCTTAGAAACCCCTTAATTCGCCGTCAACACTCTGTCTCCACAAATACACGGTTTGTAGTCCCTCGACGGCTAATGAGCACAGCCGTGCGCATTCCAGCAATAAAACAACAAAAAAAAACGAGACGGAAACGATTCAGTCTTCCCACATGAAAGGCCGACTACCGCAGAAGCGCGTGTGTGAGCGCGAGACGCCCGAGGGACCCAGAGGGGGGCAGGGAGACGCTGCGCCCTACAAGCACCTACCTCGTCCGCCTCTGTGGGGAAGCGACAGATGCTACGGCACTTGGGTCAACACGTCTCACTCTGCAGAGCTGACGCCCACGCTAACACTGCCGATAACGCTACCAATAACACCAACGCTAACGCTTCTCTTCAGCTAGAGGCACGGAGTTGTCTGGTGTATCATTCTTTTTTTCTTCAAACATGAACGAAAGTCTCCCCTCAGATGAAAACCAAGGAGATTGGCTTGTCCCCTGAGCGCTAACCAAAGCTAAGTGGGATCCACACCCTCGATATTCAAGCGCAGTCGTAACGAAACTCCAAAGTGAAACTATCGCTTTTTGCAAAAGGCCTGCTGCAACGCACGGGTCCCGTAACGCATGGCTGAATGAGAAACTGCTCCCGCTTTCAGATGTAGCGCGCTACTTACGATGGGAAAGCTATTAGCTCACGGCTAGGGCTGTGCAGAGCTGCACGCCAGCTCAGATGCACCCAATAAGTACCGAAATAGCCTGCCTCATTAGTTTAGCCTATTCCGAACAAGAACATTTACTGGAAGTAACGCCACACGATTTCCTTTGTGCGAGACGGTGTGCGCAGAGTGCCCGGGTCTGCGTGCTTGCTACGGTACGCGCGAGCCGGTATTTGGTACGCCTCGTGCCAGGGACTTGCTCAAACCTCCTCGTCCCTGTCGTGCGGGTTCAGAGCCGCCACGCCCAGACCGCTTTTCACCCGCTATCTTTCCAACACGAATTATACTTCCATGCCTCAGTTCTGAGGAAACCAGTAATCTTCCACTCCAGTGTGACAGAGAGACGGGAGATAAGAGCGGACAGTGAGCTGTAGTAAGTCTGAACTGTATGTATGGCCCTTCCTCATACTATGAAAACGGAAAACCAAACAAAAAAATAGCAAAAGCCTGTCGCATATGTGCAGGCTGTGTGTGTGTGTGTGTAACGGAAGATTGCCTGTCAAGCTGGCCAGACGTACGCCCCCCCCCCCACCACACAAATGCACCGCTCGCACAATCAACAGTGCGATGAGCTCCTCTCTCGGGAGGGATGGCCCAAGAGAGCAAAAACAGGTGATAATAACAGGAGATCGTGGAAGAAAAGAGACGAGATTAAACATCTAAAAAAGGAAGGCGTGGATTCCAGTCTGACAGGTGGGACAGGCGGAGAGAGAACGGATGAAAGAAGAGACGAGAAATGTGAGGATAAACAGAGGGAGCAGAGCGGGGTTGGGGTGGAGGGTCTCCGCCCCCTGCCTCTCAGGGACATCGTACTTGATTGGCTCGGGACACGTGACTGACAGCGAGTAACGAGACAGGTGTTTTATCGAGCGCTCGGTAGGTTGAGAGGGGCGGAGCCAAATGCACAGGGTCATGAGTCACACCCAATGACCCACGTGCCATTCCAAAAACAGCGGCGGAGGGGCACAAGGACCCAGCCGATGCCGGCAGCCCGACAACCAGGTTGTTGTGACAGATTTGCGTGAGCCGTGTTTCAGGCCAGGGAAGTGGGCCACAGACAGCAGATCCCAATGAAGAACTGTGAGAACACCCCGAGATCCGTCGAGATCTTCCAAGATCTTCGCAGCCCTGCTCCGCCTAAACGCCGGTGTGTCTGGGGAGCTAAAAATCCGTCGGCGAATGGCTCCGCTGAAGTCCCGTCACCAGCTGCGTCCCGCAAGCTTTCGGGACGGCTCTATATATGCGATAATTTGGTCTGACCCAGACAGAAAAGTCAGAGATTGAATGGAACCCGGTTGGGAATGAACTAGCTGGAGTGGGATCAAGGTGTGAGATACGTATTAGCGAGAGGCAGGCGTCCTTAGGATGACATTCTAATTAGTGGATTTTTCCTGTTGGGCCGGAGAATAAATTACTCCATTAGAAGAGGGGGGGGTGGGGGGGCGAGGGTCTCCCCAAGTCCCAACCCTACACACACACACACATCTGCACACACACACAAGCCCACCCACACACACACACACACACACACACACACACACACACAGGCAGTCTTTGCACATCCGAACCAACGCACGTCTCATCTTCAGGCCTTATTGTTCACAACAAGGAGCTTGTCTCTGGTGGCTATTATCTCATATATTCACTCTCTCCTGCATCCACACGCACTAAACACACACAAACACGCACACGCACGCAAACAAGCACTCGCGCGCTGGAGCGCGGCCGTCACCGGGGATCGGCGGGGCCGTCGTCGCTGGCTACGACCTTAGACCCTCTCACTCAGCGGGCGCGTTTAACCGGGGTGCACCTGCGGTCACTTAGTCTTTAATCTGGGTAAAATACCCTGGGGCTTCAGCACGCTGCTGATGGGGGCAGGATGGGGGAGAGGCTGTGTGTGTGTGTATGTGTGTGTGTGTGTGCGTGTGCGTGTGTGCGCTCGCACACCCGCACGTGCCACACACGAAAGGGCAGCCGTCGTTCAACGGTGATGAGCTATCCGATTGATTAAGACAGGGTGTCGGAGCTGAGCTCTTCGGCGACAAAGAGGGGCTGTCCGCCCTTGATGGCTGCTGATTGGAGACCCGCGTAAACGAAACGCGAAGCAATTAACCCTCCAGGCCCCAGGAGGGGACCAACGCAGGACGTTAACGGCCGCGTAGTTACAGAAGCAGTTAACAGGCACTGAGACGCGGAGAATCGTCCCTAATGATTCATCCACGCGCACGCGCTCGCGATCTACTATAATGTTACGGTGCCGCGTAGCCTGTGTGTAGAGGGACTGTGCTTGTGCTAATGCCAGCAATAAGAGCCCCTTTATGGATGCTCCACTCCATGGCTGCCTAATGAATAATTGAGAGAGTGCTTGCTATTCAGAGAGGAAACTAGCAGGGGGAATCAGTGTCAACTTGCTTTTTTCCACCTCTCTCTCTCTCTCTCTCTCCCTCTATTTGTCTTTCCCTCTCCCTTCCTCCTGTTCTTCCTGACAAAACCACAGCTCAGTGGCTCTACCTAACTATCCCTGTCCTCACCCTCCCCAACACACCCCACTGGGTTTCTCTATTCCTTCCTCCTCTCTCTGTTTCTCTCTCCGTCTCTCACTCACTCTCTCGCTCTCCTTCTCCCCTTCAGCCTTTCTCTCTCTGTCCCTCTCTACCTCTACCCTTCCTCGTCTCTCTGGAGATTTAAGATTAAAAGGAGTGTGATTTGCATGGACGGCGCTATACTGGTTGCAAAAATGGTAATAATTCCTTGTGATAATTCATGAGCTGAAAAGCAATGGAAAAGTGCCCCCCCCACCCCAACCCCCCACCCCACCGTCCCTCTACCCTTTCTCCTTACAACCACCTCTCCTCCATGTCTCCCCCACTGTGTTTGGGTCTCTCCTCTCCGTCCACCCTACACACACACACACGCACACACACGTGCCGCACATACACGTACTGGGGGAGAAAGAATCCGCCCTGCGTCTGACGAGCTAGCCGCTGTCTCCCGCCCGCCGTGGATGTAGGCCGACACGGAGAGAGAGGGCAGACAGGAGGGGACTGCCTGGATCTGGATTGGGCCGCTCGGGTACGGCCGCGGTCAGGAGGTACGCAAGGAGGAGGAGGAGGAGGAGGAGAGGGAGAGAGATTAAAGGAGCACGGTGGGTCCAAATGGAGGTCATTGGCCTGGGTGCACCCCGGCGTGCTGTATTTAGGCCCTGCATGCTGTCAGATATCAGCACCGCCACTGAGAACACACACACACACACACACACACACTCACACACACACACACACACTCGCAACCCTCTGCAGCATGCGGGCGCAGGAAGACGAGGCGGCCGGCCCCGGGGACGAGGGGTGGAGAGCACGGTCCCTGCGCGACGGCAGCGGGCCACGTCGGATGACAAACGACACACTATTTCTACGCTGAGATTTATGTAGCGTCAACATTAGCTGCTCTATTAGACAGAGCACAATTACTCTGTTTTCCCGGGGATGGATTGAAACCAACTGGCTAGGAGGGAAAGAGAAATAGAGAGAGTGATATGTGGATTGATATGACAAGAATATCAGTCTCTCTCTCTATATATATATGCAACTTTCTTATGAGCTGCTGAAAAGCAAGTTGCAAGTGTCGTGGAGGTTTAAATTCTCCCAGACCGGACGCACTGCGTCTGCATTACTGCATCTCCGATGCGAGCATGAAGCCTGTGTGGCCTGTGTGGCCTGTGTGGCCTGTGTGGCCTGTGTGGCCTGCTGGCTGCATCATCTGGAGCCCTCGCTACTCTCCTGAGGGGGGCTGGGTTTAAACTTAGCTTGTAAATGAATGTGAGTGAGTCTAATGAAGGTTTGGATCAGACTGCTGTAAGCAGTCCAGACTCTGGTCTCTGACACTCTCCATCTATCTGAGAGAGAGAGAGAGGGAGAGAGAGAGAGAGAGAGAGAGAGAGAGAGAGAGAGAGAGAGAGAGAGAGAGAGAGGGAGAGAGAGAGAGGGAGAGACAGAGAAAGAGAGAGAGATAGAGAGAGAGGGACAGAGAAAGAGAGAGAGGGAGAGAGAGGGAGAGACAGAGAAAGAAAGAGAGATAGAGAGAGAGGGACAGAGAAAGAGAGAGAGGGAGAGAGAGGGAGAGACAGAAAGAGAAAGATAGAAAGAGAGGGACAGAGAAAGAGAGAGAGGGAGAGAGAGAGAGGGAGAGACAGAGAGAGAGAGATAGAAAGAGAGGGACAGAGAAAGAGAGAGAGAGAGAGGAAGAGAGAGAGAGAAAGAGAGAGAGAGAGGAAGAGAGAGAGAGAAAGAGAGAGAGAGAGAGAGAGAGAGAGAGAGAGCTCTTTCTGCCTGGCCAGCCTAATTGTGATTAATAATGATTACTGAGCTACTGATGGTGTATTTGCATTCAGTGCCTGAGAACCACATATCACAGACCCAGAGTGTGCACAACAGTGACAGTCGCTGTATGCAAGGTCGTATCGATGAAGTATATAAACGAGTGACTGAAGTGTGTGTGTGTGTGTGTGTGTGTGTGTGAGAGAGAGAGAGAGAGTGAGAGAAAGATGACTGACTTGGCCTGAGGGGGAACGGACATTGTTTGATGAAGATGGTTTGATGAAGATGGTTTGATGAAGATGATGGCTTGGTCTCAGTGAAGTCGTCCGATCCCTTCCCCTTGGATGGAGTTTTATCTCGACGTCGCCCGTGTTCAAAGCCTCCTAAATAATGGAGCGCCTTCTAAATTCTGGGCCACGGGGTGACCCCTGGGGGCCAGCGTCTCCTCCTGCTGGGACACACTAGGAGGGAGCGCTTCAGTCATGCTGACACTCTCAACCGCACAGCACACATTCCTGTTAGTTTGCCATGAAACACTAAAAACTTCTCTCTCCCCTCCCTGGACTTTCTCTCTCCTGCTGCCTCTCTCTCTCTCTCTCTCTCTCTCACTCACTCTTGGTCCATCTCCGTTTGTCTCTCGGAGACGGAATAATAAGTTCAATATTTACAGTGTCCATACGCTGACATCAACCTGAACACGCATCTCCTTAGAGGAGGAGACGGGGGGGGGGGAGGGGTCACAACATGCTGCCCACGTAATCGATGCTGGAGACCTCACACAATCACCCCAGACGCTCCGCCCACCCATGCCCTCCACTCCAATCCCACACTCCTCACTCGCGAGCTCCGCCTCCTCTTGGGGCGCAACCTTGCAGGTGGGGTGGAGGCCTCATCCACGCCCATATGTGACTAAAGAACCCCAGAGCTGTGAAAAGGCGCTGGGTGGGGTCGCTGAGAGCATGCTCCGCCCTCCATACTCCGCCCTCCATGCTCCGCTCTCCACGCCGATTCCACGCCTGATTTCCTGTTTTAAGGCCCCCCGAGCGTAAGACTCCGCCTCCTTCCTGGCAGGGTGGAAAAGGTCAATTTCACGCTGAGGCTCTCGTCTGTCCATGAAGCCAGAGTGACTCATTAGTCATCAGACCAGGGAGGAGGGAGAGAGAGAGAGGGAGAGAGAGAGAGAGAGAGAGAGAGAGAGAGAGAGAGAGAGATCCTTATTCGGTATTTAGCAAGATTTCTGAGATGCAGACGGACACTCCAAACTCCTCCCACAGCTCAGAGGGCACACTATTATTAATCAGTATGCAAACAGCGAGAAGTGACCATAATACTTGCTCACTGTCAAAGATGTGTGGGGGTGTTTGGAGGGGGGGGTGTCCATGCATCAGACGTTACAGGCTTTGTGGAGTCTATGTGCTATTACCCCCCCCCCCCACTCTGGGTGGGCAAACTCATTATTCACCAGGCCACTACTGATGGGAGAGTAGAAACACACAAAGGACAGAAAGAAGGAAAAAAACAGGAGAAAAGGCAAAGCTAGAGTGCTAAGAACTGGGCCATTTGTGTGTGTGTGTGTGTGTGTGTGTGTTTTTCAGGTCTGTAGTTATGTAGGTCAGTTTTATACTCCAGAGAGGGGAATTTGTAAATCTGACATAATAACGCATTTAGCCCCTGGTGATGCTTTCCGAGGTGTTTCTCGTTTTGGTTTTCATTGTGCTGATACGCCAGAACAAAACAATCTCTCAGCGGCGGGGCACAGAATGAGGCCACGCAGGTGCCACTGGCTGGGGGCCGCCCTGCACAGAGGGGGTGGCCCCAAGGCCCACCGGCTCCCCTAGTGGCCAACCGTGGACGCAACATCTGGGTGAGCGCGGGAGTAAGACGGTCGGCGTGGTGGCGAGATGCGGCCGTTCAAACATGCGGCGGGGGGGGGGGGATGGGCTGGTGAGCAGGAACGACGGACGGGGAGTTGAACATCTGGATCCGTGATGTCACTGCTCGCTTCCTGCCGTAAACGGGCGGCGCGATGTTGAAATGGCAGCACAGACTCTCGGGCAACCAAATCCTGTGGCATTGTGGATGACCAAAACGTGACGGTAACGAGGAGTGGCACTGGCCCCGGGGATTTCGCTAGCATCTTAGAGGCGGGACCGTGTGACCTTGGTAGGGTAAAGAGCAGAGGCAGACAGGTGGAGAAAGAGTGTGTGTGTGTGTGTGTGTGGTGTAACACACACACACACACACTCTTGAGTGCCACTAAAAGCTGTAAAACAAGAGCAGGCTGAATTTTCTCACCAGGAGACGAGAGCAAATGGCGGAAGACAGAGATCAAGATAATGGAAAGTCCGGAGAGTTGGAAATGAGGACAAGCGATAGACGGAGCAGAAGAGCAGCGCGTTCCTCGTCTGCCCTCAGTGGGGAAAAGGTAGCGAGGCCTTGTTTACCACAAGGCCACAAATAGCTGTGTCATCGACCCAAGTTGCTTGTATTTAATCGTCTAATGGGTAATGGTGAATGCATAATAGCATGTCATTATTCCAGGGGTCATTAAAATAGTAAAAAAAAATCTATGAAAAACAAATTGTTCTCTGTAATGATAAATAGTCAACATTAAAATAATAAAAATAGCATGCTATATTATCCTTTCCTATCCTACATATCCCAGAATCCCTCAGCACCCCTCAGTAGATTGGTTTCAGCGTCAGGAACCAAAGTTGGAGATGCTCTTTTGCCTGCATACAACCTAACCATAAAAAAAGTGCGATAACACTTCATTAATCTCTTAATACAACATCTGGCGAGCCATCAGTGGATAAATAAGATCACATTTTCACACTGGATTCGAACACAAGAGTGAGCATTTGCTCTGATTTAGATTTCTTGCCTGTGAAGTTCCCAGGAACATTATTCTACAGACGAACATGTACTTTCATTATACAGCGTCGAGAGGAGTGTGAATCAACTCTCTGTGGCCCTGTCTGTCTCGTTCTTTCTATGCTGAAAGTCTACTTAGAAGTGTACCATCCATCAGAGTCCCTCAGTCCAGGATTACAGCAATCTACCCAAGGAATTCTACGAAAATGAAACTCCATGTGGAATTTGCAGCATTGTGGCCGTCACCGCTGGGAAAATCCCAAACCCCCGGGGAACATCCCCGACTTGCCAAGACGCACAGCACCTTCTGTTGCGTCCACGGACACGGTCTCCACGGACACGGTCTCCACGGACACGGGCTCCGAGGACAGCCCTAACGAGGCGGCTACGTCGGAAGGGTCAGTGGGCTCGGGGTCGCAGGAGGTGTCACGGAGGCTGGAGAAGGAGCTCATAGCCCTGCTCAGGACTCCCATCAGAGACGCAGGAGGGGGAACGTGGGGCACGCGCCCCCTCCGTCTCCTCAGGACCCTGCCGCCGCCGTGATTAGTCTGAACCCTCCAATCAGCACGAGCTCTCCTCTGGCGCCCGTGTCTAATTATCACCGGTGTTCCGGCGTTCTGCTACAGTGGCAGGGTAGCAAAACCCATCAAGTTCTGTGGAGGGGTGCTGGGCTATTTCTGAGTTACTTCCAGGGGCCTAATCTAACACACCTATGCTAGCAAATCAAGATCTTAGCGGGCATCCGAGCGTTAGAACCACATGGGTTAGTTGCAGACAGACGTGGACTTGGCAGGCCTGTCGAACCTGCCTAAGCACGCTCCACCACACCCACCCTCAAGGCCTCCACCCACATCCTGAGGCCGACGCAAAGCCACTCTCCGGACACCAGAGCTCACACTCCTAACAGCAGCCCTTACCAGCGGTCGTCATGCTGAGGTCAGCGTCACCTGACTTCCCGTAACTACCTACACCCAATGACCTTCCGTTCAGTGGGGATGGGGGTGGGGTTGTGGCGGGTGGGGGGGTAGATCATGGTGTAGGAGACTGTTGCTCCGCATGCTCCGTAGAGCGGAGGAGGTTAAACAATCAGAGGTGTCGGCGTACGGAGTGGTTTAACTCTGGCCTTAGATCAATATTCTATTTCCACGCTGCAGCCGTTGCTTCTGTCACTGCTGCTGACCCGCATGGAAGTCAAGAAATCAAACGCTTTCAAATAAACCACTTTTCACACGCGCACACACACACACGCAATTTTTTAAAGTGCTATTTATGTAGCTTTTTATTCATTTTTCTGTCTTTTCAGTTGCGAGCAGCTTGAAGGATCTCAGAATAGTGGCTTTGTTTATGTAAATTCCTCACACCTTGACATTAGGCCAGCAGAAATAGAATGCTGGTTTTCGAGCAGTCAGTCAGCTGAGCGGCCAAATTACTGGGCTAGTCCTGCGTTTACTGGGCCAGTCCTGCGTTTACTGGGCCGGTCGTATATTTACTGGGGTCCTGCGGGTTTGGCGTTCCTAGATAGCTTGCTTTCTACGCAGCCGAGATCGATCCTGAGAGCCATCTCCACTCTCCGCACTAATTGAGATTTTGTCCGGGCCGACCACGTCCATCTCTGAGCCGTTCCCAGCCTCCGCAGAGAATTCCGATCGCACGGCTCGCCGGTCTGCTCTCCGCCACTGCGGGGAGTCGAGGTGGGGGTTGGTGGATGACGAGTGGCACAACTAGCTTCTTGCCCTTGACGGGCAGCACGGCGACGGAAACGAGACAGCGAGCGGATGCGAGGCGCCACGCGGCCCCCGATGCCAGCCTCCGGCACGCCGCCCGTCTCGCCCACGTCTGCGCCTCCCTGCGGCGGCAAAGTTGGCATGGCGATGCCCACACCGGATTCTTATTGGCCGGAGGGGCGCTAAGCGGCTTAGCGGTGGCTGAGACGAGCGGGAGGAGGAGGAGAATGCCGGCGTGATGCGGGAGCCGGCCAATCCGCTTTCATCTCCCTCCGTACGACGTGTGGAGCATCAGCATGGGGCTCCTTTGTTGGCTTTGAGGCTTGTCTGGACCCCTTCGTTCCTCATCCTCCTTCTCTGTCTCTGTTTTTTTTTCTCTCT
>JAGXOD010001372.1:4865000-5222500 GCA_020368025.1 Brachyhypopomus occidentalis
AGTCCATACTTTATGTGCGTCTACTGTTGGTGGGTACCTGGTGCAATTGTTCTCTGTGTCAGCAGCGTAAAAGTTAAGATACTTGCTAGTTTCTTGATTTTTTTTTAAAATGTGTTAAATTCTAGTTTTTCTTTATTCACACATTACTTGTTTTCAACAACAGGTTCCTGTAAGAACTCCCATGGAAGTATAAAGAAAATCACTCAAGAGCATTGTGAGGAAGCTCTGATTCCACACACCACAAAACAGAGAAGCTCTGGTACCACGCCCCAAAACAGAGGAGATTGGACAGATATCCTTGTGAGGCACCTTGAGGCCACACATTTACTCTGGGATGAAATACTTACATCAAGAGTTCCCAAAGTTGTGGTGAAAACATCAACAAAATATGTAGAAACACACATAGAAACACACTGACTCTTTGAATAATTATTGTGGAAGGAGAAAAGTAGCACTGAAGTAAATGTTTATTACCGGCCTTGCCTACAATCATAATTCCCCATGTCTTCCATAAATGCTCACTGCTGGTCTTCTGTCCAATCATAATTCTTCTTATCCTCCATAAATGGTTATTGCTCATATTCCCTCCAATCATAATTCTCTCCGTCCTCAATAAATACTTATCAGAAATATTCCCTCCAATCAGCATTCACTCTGTCATTCAACTCCACCAGGAGAAAGAACTGTATCTTAGTGCGAGGTGTGGGGAAGCATCCCAATCAACTGATCATTGCTGCTCACGCCGCATCAGACAGGCTGCTGTCGCCTGCCCTGTTGCCTGGGCAACTAGCGTGTGAGATAAAAAGAGTATGCCAAGACCGGAAGAGAGACGTCTAAAGTCTTATGGTGTGGCCAATTAGGTAGCAGTTATAATAACACCAGTATATCAAGCCTGAGTCAGCTTTAGCTTCAGAGTAAGGGACTATATGTCATGTGTCTGAAAATGAGTTCTAGCTGAAATGTAGCCTCATAACTAAAATATGGGACCAATAATTAAATCTTGTGGAATAATATGGGTTCATAAAAGACACATCCATAGATCTGACAAATGCCAGACCTAAAGCCATTTAATGTGACTTCAGAGATTGTGCATTAGCTGGAGACATTTTTATTGCTAATAGAAAATAAAAAAACATATAAAAGAAAAAACAAGATGGTCCAGACAAGACAAAACAGGCGACACCACAGGCCTTAGCCTAATAAACACTGAAGAATTGGCTATGACAGAGTATAGATCTGATTAAATTAAATATGAAGCGAAGAACTACGTTTCTATTCTATATTTTTATTCATTTTTCTTTGTTCAGAATTCTGGGAAAAAAGGGGGTTTTGGTAAGAGTGGAAGCAAAGGCCACAGCTCCCTCTGCAGGCCACAGGAAGTCACATGTAAATGGAGGGGAGTGTAGTGTGGGGGTGTTCTGGAAACACCTGCTGAAGGTGTGTAGATGTGGATCAACCTTTTGTGGATGAGAGACTGTGGATCAAGTTCAGCTGTTTAGACAAGAAATATATAAAGAAAAATGCCATCAAACTATAATGCATATATATATATATATATATATATATATATATATATATATATATATATATATATGGTATTTTATATAGATGGTATCCATCTTTTGAATAGATAAATACAGAGACAGAGAGAGAGAGAGAGAGAGAGAGAGAGAGAGATGGGATGATGGAATAAGACTAAATCTTAACTCTAAAACTTTGAGGACTTTTGTCAGAAAACATAAGCATTTCATAAAAATTTTAAGGAAGTGTGTCATATACATGACCAAAAAAGTGTACAATCTACCGGGCAATCACTAAGCACACAGCAACGATGGCTTCCAGACATTTGTAACCTGTCCCCTACATCTACAAACACAAACACGAAAGAGAGACACTGTGTGTGACCTTGCCAGTGTTATTCTTAGGGAATTCTCTACAATTTCAATTGCTAATTCACCTTTCAGTCGTTTCCAGGGAGATGGTTACTATGGTCAATTGTCACTGTGGGAGTCTGCTATACTGTGGCTCATTGGATCTGTTTATTAATAGACTACTTTCATCCAACCTTACTCCACTCCCCCCCAACAACACACACACACAACCTCCTCCCTTCCACCAACAAACAAACACACACACACAACCTCCTCCCTTCCACCAACAAACAAACACACACACACAACCTCCTCCCTTCCACCAACAAACAAACACACACACACACGCAAAGAGAGAGAGAGAGAGAACTGACAAATTAAAAGATCATAGCAGAAGATTCTGGATTTCTAATGCAAAATCTATTATAAATTCCAGTCAACACACTGAATTTCAGTAACATATCTAACCATTTCTATAAGCTTACCACATCCATCACACAGTCTGGTGTCCTGTGAATATGTTGCCAAACCATGTGAAATATCAAGAACATTCTTTCTGATTCTCATTTCTCTATATTTGGATGGTAATTATCCCAACTCATGTTGATTAGAACAAATGCATGTTACATAGGACTTACAAAGGTGTGTGCATATGTGTGTGTTTGTGTGTGTGTGTGTGTGTACATGCGTGTGTAGGGTCGCACACATGCATGTGTAATAGAGGCAAGTAAATCTAGGCATTCCTAAGAAACTGTGTGTATGTGGGAACTGGTGTTGGAGATGGCGTACAGTACACATGCATCTGTGTGTGCACATGCGGGCTCTACTCACGCATCTGTACATGCACGTGTGGACTGTGCACATGCATCTGTGCATGCACGTGTGGGAGGTTCTCACGCATCTGTACATGCACGTGTGGACTGTGCACATGCGTCTGTACATGCACGTGTGGGAGGTTCTCATGCATCTGTACATGCACGTGTGGACTGTGCACATGCATCTGTGCATGCACATGTGGACTGTGCACATGCATCTGTGCATGCATGTGTGGGAGGTTCTCACGCATCTGTACATGCACGCACATGTGGACTGTGCACATGCATCTGTACATGCACGTGTGGACTGTGCACATGCATCTGTACATGCACGTGTGGACTGTGCACATGCATCTGTACATGCTTGTGTGGGATATACTCAAGCATCTGTGCATGCATGTGTGGGCTGTATAAGCACTGTATGATCAGCACAAGTGCATGGCCTATTTGTGGATATGTGCAAATCATAACCTGAAGGAGGAAACAGTAACTATATGAGTTAAGGTTTACAACAGAAATTGGAAGAAAAAAGGCTCACCCATCTCCCTCACTCAGCTAATTATGAGAGTCCACATAAAGGCTAAAAGCCTAGAGTACAGCCCATTAAGAAATCCCATCCAAATAACTCTTTGTACAGATTTTAAATGACAAAAATCTAATGGCTTAAATAAAACCAATTTTACAGATATCTGTTATCTTCAAAATAGTTCTGTTGTAGCCAAAGCCTAAAGTATTTTTATGAATATTGCTGTATTGCACCAATGATAATTTTTCTACATTATGCAAAGCTCTTACATCTAGAAACCTGACTTCTGAAAACCCAGCAGGCACTCTGACCTAAGTGTTCCCAGACACTTCTTTGATTATTATCCATATCTACATTTCTGCCTGACAATATTGCATATTCATACATTGGGGAGCTTGTCAGCCATGCAAATAAATGAGGTTTGAACAAAATTTGAGGTGATCTTGAAGAACAGCAGAATTCTGAAGCCCTTCGCATTTATTATAAACGTTCGTCTGCGTTTGTTACAGCACATTGGTTCTTCTGCAGTCGGTAGTACAGTCAGCCTCACTGCAACACGAAACATTTAAAACACTTTAAGAAACTTGAATGAGGCGTAGGAGAGAAAGAGAGAAGGAGAGGAAGAGAAGGAGGAAAAAGAGAGGAGGTAAGAGGAAGATAGCAAAGAGACAGCGAGAGAGAGAGAGAGAGAGAGAGAGAGAGAGAGAGCGAGTGAGATAGATAGAGAGGTCAGAGAAATGAAAAATGAAGGAGGCGTGACTGTTCTGTCCTGCTGTCATGCACTGTATTCTTACTAAGTGCAGGGCTGTTGTTACCCATCAGGACTGAACTGGCTTGCAGTGATTTTCTTCAGCTGCAGTAGCTCCAGAGTTCAGAGTAGGATGTGTTTTAAGAGGTTAATGAATGCAAAGGCTCCACAGTGTGTATGCAGCTCTACAGTGTGTGTGCAGCTCCACAGTGTGTGTGCAGCTCCACAGTGTGTGTGCAGTTCTACAGTGTGTGTGTAGCTCCACAGTGTGTATGCAGCTCCACAGTGTGTGTGCAGCTCCACAGTGTGTATGCAGCTCTACAGTGTGTGTGCAGCTCCACGGTGTGTGTGCAGTTCCACAGTGTGTGTGCAGTTCCACAGTGTGTGTGCAGCTCCACAGTGTGTGTGTAGCTCCACAGTTTGTGTGCAGCTCTACAGTGTGTGTGCAGCTCCAGTGTGTGTGCAGCTCCACAGTGTGTGTGCAGCTCCACAATGTGTGTAGCTCCACAGTGTGTGTGCAGTTCCACAGTGTGTGTGCAGGTCCACAGTGTGTGTGCAGCTCCACAGTGTGTCATCAGTTCCGCAGCGATGTCATTGCTCGGAGAACATTGTTGCTATATCGGGAGTGAGTTTGATTGCACAGCACAAAAAGGGGAATGAGACCTCAAATCCCACATCTTTTCTTAGGAAAGGTTTGCTTGACTAAAAGAAAATATCCTGTATTAATGATACACTGCAGCTTCCCCAAACTCCAGTGCTGTGTATCTGTGTCTCCAAGGCACATGGTGTCATGAATGAAATATCGTATTAAACGTAATGTATAATATGCATGAAAAATGGTCACGAGGTCACTTTCATGTAAGAGTGTTAGAATTCTTAAGCCTGTTTCCGCCATCTTTACCTTTTTCCTTTGGCATTGTTTGTTTATTCTTCTTTGTTGATTTGTTGATTATTTATCTTTCTTCATTTCATTTACTGTGATGTTAAGCTGAAAATACGTGAACACAGAGCATACGTATCTAACGGGCATGTTTATTGTAGTCTTTGAATGGTCACCTCAACTTTATAAACCAGGAGAGGCACCTCTACTGTATATGGCATTTCTAAGGTGATTACCTTGCATAGAGCAACAGTAAATCATATTCCTTTGACTACAAAACACAAAGTGTATATGATTCATTTTTTTTTTTTTTACAAAGACATTCGATTACTGATGCAACTATATACATGAAGCTGTTATATCATTCCTCTTGGTCACAATACGACCTCGCAAAACGAAAGTCCCCAAGCTTGTACAGCAATGGTTATTCCCCGTGAATCTCTTTGGGTGTAGTCCTAGGACATTTGCTGGATATTTCTTCTCACGGGTGCAGCGGACACAGTTTCACTTGTGGCGTGTGCATTGCCTAAGTGAAGGCGGGCCTTCTCCTGATCTCCGGTGCTCCTGGACAGTGGTGGTGGAAGTACAGTAGGGCCTTTCTCTCCTCCCTCCGTGAGACTGCAGCAAGCATTTCTGGCGTCCTTCAACAGTTCGATCGGCTATAATAACGGAATCTATGCGACAGATGTATGGGGGAAAATAAATAAATAAAAAAAAAAAAGGTGAACGGAAGGTTATTAAAAGTAAAAGAAAACAGGGCAAGCTGCTGGATTGAGCGGTTTATCATATTAGCGCACACAGGTTCGTCTGGCACAGGCGAGGCTCTTATTGGGCTGTGCTAGGGTGCAGATATTCCAACCTGTCAGGTCAAGCGTTAGCTCGAAAGCAGCTGCTATGCTGTGAGGCCTGCGTGTGAGATAAAGAGCGTTAGGCAGAGGGGAGACGGTGTGGGCGTCGACGGCCCCCAGGCTGCCAGCTCCAGGGGCTGGGCCAGCGAGGGAGGGCTGGTCCCTGTGTAACCTTCAGCCAGGAGACTCGCCCCGTGCTGCGTATAAGCCAAGAAGAGAGCGGGGAGGGAGGAAGCGCTCCGTCCTGGGGCTGGCAGGTTAATGAGAGTGTGAGAGACGTGTGTGTGTGTGCGTGCGTGCACGTGTGGGCACGCTTTGGAGGGGTTACAGTGAGGGCACAAAGTCAATTTCACACTCAACTGCATTTCTGGGAAAGCCAGAAACAGCGGACATTTTGATCACTGACCGCTCCATCAGGCCACTGATAGCTTTGTACATAAACTACACAAAGAATGGCCTCTATTTACACACACACACACACATACACACACACACACACACACAGGAAAGCAGAGGGAGAGAGGGAGAGAGAGGGAGCAATGACAAATGAAGAGAAGCGGAAAGCAGAGGCAGGGGTGTAGAAGTGTAAGAAGCCTCCAGGTGCCTTGTATAAGTGACACTTCCCCAGCAGAGGTAAGCATGTGGAACAGTGTACCCCCCCCCAAGGGATCTTCCACTACTAGGTTAAACACCCACTTAGCGCTTAGCCTATAGGCCCGTGACTCAAACAGAGCAGCACCAAGGGGAAAATATCAGGAAGGAGAAGTAAAAGCCTTTCTGCACAGGGGAACCTCTCGCCCCCGCCGTCCTCCCCGCTAATGAAGGAGAAAGACCTGGAGGCCCCACGTTCCTGCCTCGATTCATTGGTTTGTGATAGGCAGTACAAAGGCCAGCGTCTCTATTGATTTATTTATTTGTTTTGATTAATCTTGTCGACTGAAGGATGCTAAACGGCCTGGGTGATCAATTAGGCTGTAGAGGACGAGAGAAGGTAGCTGACGTTTGCAGTGGTAAATCCAGACTTGCTGTAACCCATGGGTTCGTACACTGAATGTGGGCCTGGTTATACTACTCATCTAATTTTACGTATAGGCCATCTATTACTTAAGATGTTATTGGTGCAATCACAGTTTTTCTCATTTCCACGGTGTAAACCCAGATCCAAACAGCAGAACTACAGAATCACAGGTCTGCTATCACATTTCTACTATTGCTGATTTCAATTCAGGGCACTATCTTTTAGGGATTAATTATTACAGTGGTTTTGTTCCTGGTGAAGCAAATTCACTAATATGATCTGAAGCCAGTGTATGTACATTGCTCTCAGTACAGGCTTACCCACTATACTGTAATTATCTTGGGTTCCAGGTCTAATCCACTCCAGGACACTGCACTATTATAAGTCACTCTGGACAACACCGACTTCACAATGCCATATATGCAAATGTAAATGACAATGAAAACAGAAAAATAGAGAAAAAAACTGTTGAAATGTTGTTAGTTCCAGATAGTTCTGGTTGCAGAGATGAGAGTGGAATAGATAGATAGATAGATAGATAGATAGATAGATAGATAGATAGATAGATAGATAGATAGATAGAAAGATAGATAGATAGATAGATAGATAGATAGATAGATAGATGTGAAAAAAAGGAGTAGGAAAGTTGGACAGTGGGTACAATATAAAGCAGTCCATTATGGCTAGTCCACAGCAGACCTTAAAAAACACATAAAGAGTTTGTAGAAGTCCCGTAGCAATCAAATCCCTCCATTAATGTCCCCGAAGAAGTTAGACTCCATTTCCCTCATGCGTTCAGACGAACTGGCCACCCACAATATCCTATCCTTATATCACAGCAGTGTTAGCTGACTATTTCCTCAGAGGAGATATCTACGAATATTAAGCCTTGATGTTACATAATAATCTAAAATTAAAAAAGGATGTCACGTAGATAGTTCCCATGGTTATTTATGTCATCCTAGTCAGTCATGTCAGAAAGATCATTTGGGCATGTCAGTAAAGAACATTAGCATTCTGTGAATAATGAAGTTTAAAACCATATGGTGCATTAAATCTGTGCTATGAATATTCAAACAGATAATATCATTAGCATTAGTCATTGTTCCTAGCTTTCAAAAAAAATTCTCACATATCATCCATACTGCTATCAGAGTAACATACTTCCAAGGAACTAAAACCGGATAGGAAAAAGCAGCCATTCACCACGTATGAGATGATCTGTTGATAAGAGTTTATAAGAACTGATCTGTTTAGTATGCGGTGTAAATATTCCTAGGTGACGAAAGGGGAATGAACAGAAAAAAAGAAAAGAAAGACAGTTGTGAGTTCCCCTTGTTTCAAAGTGAGCACAATGAGCCATGCACCTACACGCTGTTCGACAAGCACTGGCCACACAGAGCACCTCCTAACAACAAGGATCCCCATTGGCTGGGACGTCCCCCTGGCCGGACTGTTTACACGCACATAAACCAAAACAAACAAAAAAAAAGGATGTGAGGAAGTCAGCCAGGAAACACATTCAATAAGTGAATCTTCAGAAAACGTCTCTATACAAAAATAGACTAAGTGGTGGTGATTTTGCTTTTTCTATTTCTATTTTCATTTTCACTGGCGATATCCCTGCAGTTGTGAGTTCTACAATAAACTTGTCTGGCGTTTTACAGCCACTTGAAGGTGCCAAATGCGTTTAAGGTCCAGTCCAGTGAGAGTGCTAGGACTAGGAATGCCTTTATTATGTGTCCGCCTGAGGGGACTCTGAACAATCGCTTAAATTACGTTTTCCAATTCTTCTGAGATGTTTATCCAACTTGCCTTTTTTTTTGCTTGTTTACTTTGTGAACTATGCTTAAAGTCCTAGTAATGATTTTGAATGTGCGTGTTCCAATCCTTTTAGGAAATATTGCAAAAACAAGTCATGTGTGATTAAGCTCCTCTGGCTTCCATGGTATCTTTAGATAAGTACACAACCCAGTACACCATGTTAAATGCCCCAAACGAAACTGGGAAAAGGATGCGTGCATATTTGTCAATCTTGCTGGTTCCTCCTGCTGCAGGAGCTGCAGGGTGAGCACATCCCGAAGGCTTGTCCGTTTTCTGGATGCTCTCAAACTTTGATCCTAAAACGTGGTGAAGGGAGACGGAGCCGGTGGACGTAACGGCCGATGACCGCTCGGGGTCGGTTGGTGTGGAGGGCGGGGCCGGCGGCGTGGTCTTAGAAGCGGAGGCTGCCGGAATCACATTGGACTGAGTGGAGGATTTGGGGTAGAGTCGTGATTGGCCGGAGGAGCTGCTTGTCGTGCCCGTGGTGGGTGATAATTGGCTCGTCTGGGGCTGTTTGGACACGGCCATGGAGGGCTTGCTGGAGGCGCCGGTGCTTTGGCTGCTCTTGGACTCAGGCTGAGCCGTGGAGTTGATTCGCTTACGCAGGTTGCCATTGGTGTCTGTGTTTTGCTGTGAAAACAGAGAAATGAAGTCACACGTTTAGCTCGGTCCTCATCCGCATCGGTTCAACTACTCGTTGATTTCATACAATGAAATGCTTCTTTGAAAACAAAACAGAAATCTCATTCCCTTCTCATCGTACCGTGAGGGGGAAGGGGTCAATATTGGCATATTAAGTCCTTCAGTTGGTCTTATATGATCAAAGAAATGAGAGTGATTTGGTTTTGGTCTCTAGCATATTTTTGTGGATGGCAAAATATGATATTTTAAATTACGCCTCACTTGTTAAAACATTTAAAAGAATATACTGCCAAAAGAAACACTATAATCTATTATTCAGATTGCAGGGTATAATCTATAACCTAGTGTTCCACACTGAGAGCCAAAGGGTGGTTTATAACCTCGTTTTGTGGTACATTTGAGATACTCAGTGCTTCGCCTGCTAATTTAAAGATGTTAAGTGAGATGTATGATGAAAAAAGATTCACTTTTATTCAACTGCAAATGATTCTGCAGTCTCTAGTGAGGCATCACTTCCAGGAAGAGCTATCCACAGGCCGATTTTTCATGCTAATGCATTGGTAGGAAGCTTTTTGTGTGTTTCGGTACAGTCTGTGGGAGGGAGATGGAGGCATGTGGAACTGTACTACCCAAACAGATTACACAGCTTATATTACACTGCATGAAGAGAGATAGAGAGAAACGCATGACTGCAGTGTGTGTGTGTGTGTGTGTGTATGTGTGTGTTTAGCACTTTAGGGAATGTCTTATAATAAGAAAACATGAATTCTATTTAGTCATTGGGCTGGTTCTTATGAGGTAAAAACATTTCCCTTCTTAGGAGGTGCATATTTATTTAGTTGCTCTAACGCACAACTGTCTGTATGTGAGCACGCGTGCGTGTGTGTGTGTGTGTGCTTATGCCCTGGTTGGATGATACCCTTGGGGCCCCTCGTGGCCAGCGGACACCCTTGGGACACTTCTGTGGGTGTGTGAGGCTAGAAACGCCTGGGCCACCGACCTGAACTCTACTCTCAGCGTTTCCGAATATGACATAAATGTCGGTGGTTGGAATTTACTGTCTTTATTAGGTGCCTCTATGCCACTATAGTACACTCCACTGCTGGAACATACGCGGTGTGTATGTCTCTTTTCCCATATGTACTGGTCCAAATTATCCATGTTTTCCCACCGCATCCTCCGAGAACAGCAAGAACAGCAGACATGTTTAATTGGTACCCCGTGTGGTGGGTTGGAAATGAAACGGAGAGAAAGAGAGCTTAAAGTGCAAAAACCTATACAGATGTGCCCTGAGCATGTTGCCATGGAAACCCGTTAATCCACTGTCCGTGTGGTCCACTAAAGTACCGTCTGGCACACATCATTTCTTGCTGGGATTTTCTTGTCATAAAGCTCTCGGAGGAGGCCAGACTGCAGTGATAAAGAGCCATTTCTGTCTTTAAGGGAAGAAACACAGCATAAAGCAGCACTGCATCGAACCGTCTCAGGTCACCCAGTTAAAATCTGCATTTTTACAGTCACACTATGGCCTCTTACATGTAATCTCATACAGAATGGCATTTGCACACCTTTATTGACATTAGCATGCTTTACTGTCATGAAATGTCACGTGAAATGCTACAGGGCAGATTGGGTCAGAATCACACATATAAGCATTGCTCTCACAGAGGAAGAGAGAGATAGAGACAGTGATTATGGGAGAAAGAGAGAGAGAGAGAGAAAGAGAGACAGAGGTTAATGCCTCAATGAGTTTGTATCCCAGACATATATTAACCCTGGTGTTGTATCAAATTGCAGTGACAATGGTGAGTCACAATTGAAATTATATTTTAGTCTGGGCTTGGGTTTAATTTGGATCTGGAAAACTGGGTTCCAATGCTTAAATAAACCAGCAGAGACATTTGTGTGGAGAACACGATTTATTTAAAGGCTTCCCTAAGTCAGACTGAAAGCTGGTGGGTCCTGCAGTTGTGAGTGTGCAACTCGTAAACTTGGACGTGAACTCACATACATGACCTGTACAGTGATGTAATAAGGAGTAAACACTGCGAGTCCCATCAGTCCCCTGATCCACTCATGCTGCTCTCCTGTCCTTACACACCAGCAGAAAGCTCACAGTCAGAACCCATTGCTTCCTTGCTGCATTTAATGATCTAATCTATCTTCGTTGCGAAATCGTTCGGCTGGAAAAATCTTGGACTTTTGACCCCTTACTGATTTCAAGGGAAAGCCAGACAAACCATGATGTATTTAACTTACCTGGTGAATGACATCTAACATAGCCACTATCCCAATATGGTGGACGAATGGTGATGATGTTGATGACGGTGATGATGGTGATGACGGTGATGGCGGCGATGACCTTGATGACAGTAATAACGATGATGACAGTAATAACGGTGATGACAGTGATAACGGTGATGACAGTGATGATGGTGATGTCAGTGATAAGAGTGATGACAGTGATGGTGTGTGATGGTGGTGATGACAGTGATGGTGGTGATGATGGTGGTGATGGTGGTGATGGTGGTGATGACGGTTATGGTGGTGATGATGGTGGTGGTGTTGGTGATAGTGGTGATGACAGTGATGTGGTGGTGGTGATGGTGGTGATGGTGGTGATGGTGGTGATGGTGGTGATGGTGGTGATGATGGTGGTGATGGTGGTGATGGTGGTGATGGTGGTGATGATGGTGGTGATGTCGGTGATGGTGGTGATGGTGGTGATGATGGTGGTGGTGATGACAGTGATGGTGGTGATGGTGGTGATGGTGGTGATGGTGGTGATGGTGGTGGTGACAGTGATGGTGGTGATGGTGGTGATGATGGTGGTGATGGCAGTGATGGTGGTGATGGTGGTGATGATGGTGGTGATGGTGATGGTGGTGGTGGTGGTGATGGTGGTGATGTCGGTGATGGTGGTGATGGTGGTGGTGATGGTGATGGTGGTGATGTGGTGATGATGGTGGTGATGTCGGTGATGGTGGTGATGTGATGGTGATGGTGGTGATGGTGGTGGTGATGGTGGTGATGTCGGTGATGTCGGTGATGGTGGTGATGATGGTGGTGATGGTGATGATGGTGGTGATGGTGGTGTGATGTCGGTGATGGTGGTGATGATGGTGGTGATGGTGGTGATGGTGGTGATGATGTCGGTGATGGTGGTGATGATGGTGGTGATGGTGGTGATGGTGGTGATGGTGATGATGGTGGTGATGGTGGTGATGGTGGTGATGGTGGTGATGGTGGTGATGATGGTGGTGATGGTGGTGGTGATGGTGGTGATGGTGGTGATGGTGGTGGTGATGATGGTGGTGATGGTGGTGATGGTGATGGTGGTGATGGTGGTGATGGTCACTACACCCACCTGCAGAACTTCCTCGGTGTCTTTGCTCTTGCTGGATGCTGCGGAGCCCCCGGCGTCTGCAGAGCTGCTGGCGGCAGCCTGCTTCCTCTTCGCCCGCTCCGCCTGGACGTTGGTGAAGTAGTTGACAGCGGCGAACTCGATCAGGGCGGAGAAGACGAAGGCGAAACAGACGGCGATGAACCAGTCCATAGCAGTCGCATAGGAGACCTTGGGCAGCGAGTGGCGTGCGCTGATGCTCAGGGTCGTCATGGTGAGGACCGTGGTGATACCTGAGGATCAGCAGAACAACATGTGGTGACTAACAAAATGTGGCAGAAATGTGGATAATAACAAGAAAAGGTGTTTGTAGAAAGCTGGGGGGTTAGTGGGCTTGAGATGGTCGTGGTCAGTGGTGGTGATAAAATATCCAACACATGGATTATACCATAGCAGTCAACGGGAATTAAACAGGGTTCCCTGTCGTCCTAAAGAGTCTGATCTACAATATATATTCCGATATATTTTCCGATATTTCTTTACACAACAGGACAGACATTGTAACAATCCTGTCCCCTGGATCCGACAGAGCTGTGCGTTCATCAGAAGATCTTTAATTCTGCAATACCGAAGAGCATTCAGGTGTAATTTAAATACTGCACATGCAAAGCACATTTCCTTTCGGATCACCTCAGTAGCAGAAATCTTGCCACAATTGTCCTTGTCCATCACCCAGTAAAAAAAAAAAAAAAAAAAAAAAAATCTCAGAGTCATCCAGTTCTGCTGCTCACTCTCGCTTGCAAGAGCAGCTCCTTTGACTATGTTCACATTGCATAAGCCTCTGCCTGATGGTCTGGGTGCAGCTAAAGGAGCTCGAACGCTTCAGTGTTGATGTTGTTCTGCCATCTTTGCTATCTCTGCCTTTGGGCTGGACTGGGAGCCTGTTCAGACATCTGATCGTAGGAACACACTTGGACACAATGGGGGTGAACACGAACAGAAGCACTCAAGACTAACAGGGAGTGATGCCAGGACTGATGGGACAGGGGACAGGGGACAAACTCACCACGAGGACAGAAATTGCGGTACTTAATGAAGGTGCCTGCTTATAGCAGATAGGACTCTTGAATAAAATATCCTAGAGTATTAAGGAATTTTAAAGCGGCCCAGACTGTGGACAGATTCACTGCGCCAGATGATATGCAAAAGTAACATGCAGCGAGATCTCGAGCCACAAGGTGGCGCCCCTAATTCATTCTTAATTAAAATTAAAAAGTTGGAAGAGTATATCTCTCTGAACAGAACCCTGGCATCAAGCATTGAGCATGCCAGACTTTGAGTCACAAACACACATTGACACACTCATACACACATATACACACACACACACACACACGCACGTGTGTGTGCACGTATGCACACATGCATACTCACTTGCAAACATGCGCGCACACACATACACACACACACATGGGCGCAGGAACATGTACACACACACACACACACACACACACACACACACACACACATACACACACACACATACAAAAAGTCAGCCAACATACCCCTCCTCCTCTTCCTCCTACACACAAATATACACACACAAACACAAAGGGAGCCAGCACTCCCCCCCTCCTCCTACACACACACACACACACACACAAACACAGACAAATAGACACACACATACACACGCAAATTTGACTGAATCAGTCAGTAGGCAGAGGCACTGTTACGATATTCATGCACATGAACACACAGACCACAAAACATATTTAGAGACCCAAAACATACATAACCATCCAACCCCCCCTCAAAAAAACACACACATACACACACACAAAAAAACCTCTCTTGCTCTCTTACAAAATGCGTTTTCGTCAGCCAACTGGCTTATTAAATTGGCCGTTTCAAATGAACACAGGCACAGTGTAAAGGCGTGTGCACTGGACTGCTTCAGACTGCACTGGCTAATTATCATCTTCATCTCCTGCCTCCTTCTCTCTCTGGAAGTTTCCCACACTCGTGTTTGCCACATGCAGGAGGCACGTCGGTGCGTCACAGGCCTCGTTTGGCCAGAGGCCTCACACACGTTCCGCGTCACGGTGCACATCCTGACGACCCACAGAGCCCCCCCCATCTCGCTCTCTGCCAACAAACCCGTCTTCTGCGAAAACCCTAAATCTCGTCGTCCGCTGACCTCGTCTAGAAGGTGGCACAGAAGCTCAGGGGGCGTGTCCTGGCACGGCCATAGAAGAGATCACGACTCAGAACCATCCGTAGCAGAGCTGAGGGCGAGGAGCGACTACGCAGAGATTCGGTGCGTAGGAACGCGCGTGCAAACCCACCCTCGCTCCGCGTCGGCAGCGCTCGCTAATGGCGTATGATTAAAACAGCTCCCAGACGGCCTTTTCCTAAGAAGAATTTCTTGTACTTCCTTCCTTCTTTAAGGGGATCTTTAGAGACTTGATGCAATAAAGGATTGCAGGAGAAGTTTGCTGCGCGCTGAGCACAGCTGAAGCAAACCGGGTGGGAGAGAAGCAGCGAGCTGCCACCAGGTGCCACCGCGCGCGGGCTGAGGCGGCCACTGCTAAGCCCTGTGCTCTGGGTCCCGCCCCTTAGCGCTGTCTCTAAATGCTGCCCTTAGTCTCACGCTGGTGTCACTAAGCACACGTTCGTGCCAGACTCATGAGCCTGCCCTGCTGGCCTCACTCCCAACACACCGCACTCCGAGCAGACAAGCGAGGTGGGGGGGGGGGGAGGGGTCCGTGCAACACTCTCCCATCAAAGAATGAGAGCGTGCTATTCTCAGCTTCTCTGTTGCCCCAGGTAAAGTTTAGCAAGAAACAGGAGGTGTGTGTGTGTGTGTGTGTGTGTGTGTGTGAGAGAGAGAGCCAGTGAGACTGTGAGTGAAAGTGAGAGAGTGAGAGAGAGAGAGAGAGAGAGAGAGAGAGAGAGATGGGGATAAGAGAGAGACTTTTCAAGTCTATAGACACATACCTTTTTTAGCTTAAGAACACATGAACAGTCATTAGAGCATGAGATAGTGTAAGTAACACTTCTCTCAAATCCATTCCTCTTCTATGTTTGAATGAATATGCATGAGAAACAAGAATGAAATGTTTATGGAACTGAGAGAAAAACTTGGAATATTGTTGCGGATTTGCGAGCGCTACTCACCGAAGACAGTTCTGGCTGGCACAGACTCCTTGTTTATCCAAAAGGACACTTGGGAAAGGATTACTGTCATGATGCAAGGAATGTATGTCTGAATCATAAAGTAGCCCATTTTCCGTTTCAAGTGGAAGTAGACAGTCATAACGACATATTCACCTGAAAGAGTGGAAGTTAGGAGGCTGATCTGAGTCAGTGTTAGTGCTGGAAACATGTACATTAGCTGAACCAAAGCTAATACATGATAACGGCAGAACTGGGTACACGTCAAACACAAACTGCTGACATGTTCAATTGTACATTGCAATAAAATTGACTGTGTCCACCAATTTCATTTACAGTTATGGTTAGTGTTATAGTTATGGTTCATGGATGCAAAAATGGAAATTTGATAATAACTACAGTAGTACAAGGTTAAAATGCTCATTAAAACCAATCTTACACTTATACATTAATACTTCACATTCACATTCACATTCCAATCAGTAACATAAATATAATTATATAATGTACTACAGTATTGTGATATAGTAATTGTTGATTATAATTAACAGAAGTTAATTTTATTATTAAATGAACAGTCATTAGTGTTAGAGCTTTAGAGGGCTGCAATATGACCCCCCCAAATTAAAAAACAAGCAAAGAAAACCACAAATTATTGGATCACCTAATGACATGCATGTATTGTTTCAACCAAGCGGCTGGTCTGAAGTATGTGGTTAGACAGAGGTCTGCAATAAGTCCTACCTACATGCATTGGATTTTGGGCATCTACTGTAGAATCATCTACATGACTTTGTGGTATGAATTTATATTTTTCTTCATATGGTGCTAAAGTTTAGAAAGATGTGGATGAATTCACTGTTTGACCATAAAGGTACAATTTAAACATTGATGAAAGCCCTATGTAATTAAATAACTACTGATTATTTCTCCCATTAATGTATAACATATATGGTAATTTATGAAATTATATCCTTTACAGAGAGAGAGAGAGAGAGAGAGAGAGAGAGAGAATGTAGCAACCTCAAGACCTATTATCACTACCTTCAACAAAGCCACTATGAACACACGTTGAACTGTGCATTTCTTTTGCAATAGAAAGGCAAATAAATGTCTGTACCTGTGATAGACTTGATGGTTTCGCTGGAGACGGTTTGCCCAATCAGATCGTACTGCACGAGGCTGGAGGATTCAGGAGGGACTTCCACCGAGTGCTTAGGCCCTTTGGTCCACGTGTAGATCATCTCCGTCTTAGGGTAAGCGTCTGAGAGACAGCGCACAGTCATGTTGAAGTAGGACATAGGGAGGGCACAGTGCGCGGGACAATGGGCCAATGAGAGTGCGGACGAGAAAGGAGTGGAACGAATGAGGAGAGGATCCAGTGGTCTGTATGAGTGTGAACACGCCACACGATTACAAAGTGTGCTGCAATGTATTTATGTGAGTGTTAAAACACGCGTGATGGTTTCAGGACATGGCCGTTTAGTCCCAGCCACAGTGTGTGCGTCAGCACTCTAACCCAGGCGGGGACGTCACACACACACACACACACACGGCTTCACGGCCGCGTGCTGCGGTTGCCTCTGCGCAGTGAGGATCACCGTTCTGGGTGCTCATCACTAACAGGAGCAGTCCAGGAGTAGGGGGACCTGCTGGGGTGCGGCTCTCACTACCAACCGCCATATGAAGGTGTGGTCATGTGGCGAGGGGCGGGATCTGACGGGCATGCCAGTTTCCATGGTCCCAGTTCTCCTGTCCTCCTTTGAGACCATGTCTCCTTTTTTGATCTCTCCATCTCTCTTTGTCCCTCCATCTCTCCACCTCCTCTTTCTCTCTGCGCTACAGAGCCCGGAAAAGTGCAAAAGCGATACAAAACACTCACAGATCTAGTGTGTGTGCATGTGTGTGTGTGTGTGGCTGCGTGTGTCTGTACAGGGGTTAAGGAGAACAATACGTTGTAAGAGCAGGTAATCAAGACTTTGAGAAGTAATCGGGCATGAGAGACCACGGCAACCAGAGAAACAAAAGCAACAAAAATAAACCAGAATAGAATGAGAAAGGTTGAGGACAGCAATGCTTGAATAGATCGGTGGTGTCCCAGGGCACCACAGGGAACCGTAGCGACGACCTTCTCGGCTCCTCCAGACTCCCTCCGCTCTTGGGCTGTCTGCTGGCCCAGCAGGCCGCCAACGCAGACGGCTGAACCTGTCTGGTTCAACTTTTCCCCCAAAGCCAAGGCCATCTCTTAACCTCACCTTCACCACCCCAGAAATCACACCGTTCTCCTCCACAATGTCACTATCTAAAGGCTCAGGGGGGGGGGTGTGGGGTGTGTGTTCTGAAAACCCCTCTCTCGAGTTCAGCTTTCCCTTCCCCATCTCCTCAACTGATTCTATCTCTAAATCTGTCAGCTTGCGATGATAAAAGCCCCCACGCTGGGCACCAACCACAGATTATTCCATGGGAAATGAATTCTCCTTCCCCTTCTTCTTTTTAGCGTTTTTCGTTTTGCTGACTGACCATCATGAAGGCTGGTGCTGATATAATGATTCTTTGTTCCGTTTTGAGCAGATCTCATTTAGTATTTACTCTCTTTTGCAGTGGGAACAGTAATTATTCCTCCTTCCTGGTGAACCCGTCTCAAACCCCTGCACGCGGACATCTCTGGAAGTATAGCGCCGAAATTCCTAACAACAACCGAGGAGCTTTGCCTCTACATTTAATTAGTGTATTCAAATGTGAACCTGCTGCAGAATTGTCCATTTACTTTTGAGCAACTAGAGAAATATATTCGGGGGGGGACGTCACAACCTGCAAAGGAAGCGATATCCAAAGCACAACTTTTCTACTTAAGCAACTTTTGGTCTGATCCTCCCTAAGAGAAGTCTTTTCCCTCCCTCCAATTAGAAGCAGTCTTCCTCTCAAGGACTGGAAGCTCACAGAGGTTTTGAGGCTACAGAGTGTTCTCCATTGCCCCTGCTCTCACTTTCTAAAAGATGTCATCCTGTGGGTGTTTGTCAGCTTTTACCACAGATTTCAAATAGTTCTTTGGTTTTAAACATGAATCGCTGAACACCAGAATTATTTGGGTGATATTTATGTTGTCGTTTGCACATGATGTTTTTAATTATTTACTGTAAATTGTGATGTTGATTCTAAAAATAATTAGCTTTGTTCACCTCGCCTTTACTGAACTTGGACAAGGTCAGATGATTCATTATCAGTAACACTGCATACCCACCGCATTACAGCAAACTTACAGCTGCCAAACTTGAGAGGACAGGAATGGCCATCCATCGGAAAATCCACCAGCTTCATTGGACACTCTGCACTAATTGTCAGCCTGTATAATAACACAAATACACACACGCACACGCACACAAACGCACACATACACAATGTCAGAAACATGTTTTGAACCCTACTGAACCCAAAAACAGGATTAGGAGAATTGCTGACGTTTGTTCCAGTCTGCGTGAGCATTGTACCTCATGGTATATAGGATTGTGCCGTTTCTCATGATACGGAAGAGTTTGTTGGGTGCGGTCATGTTGTGGGCCACGGATCTTTTGCCGTTCCTGAAGAACGTGTCAGGAGTCCACACTTTGGTCACCATCAGGTTATTCAGCCGAAGGATCTCGACCGGTCCCTCATACCTCAGTCTGCGGTCGATCCACGTCTGCCGAAAAAACACGTCCATCGTGTACTCCTGAAACAGGGGGAACCGAAGCAACCTTTGAACCTAGAGACCTCTTCAGTCATGCATGCCCCACACAGGCATAAGTAGCAAACGCCACAACAATAACGTAAAGAAAGGTGTTACCTGATTTCTTATGATAGATGAATAACAATGAGCAACGGTCTGTAAATATGACTGCAGTTTCTTCTCTGAATATCTCAATTCGATGTGTTTTGTTATAACTAATGCACATAAGGAGAGCTGCATAATCGTCACTCGTTGTATATAAACACTTCAGGACACTATTTTAGAACATTCAGCGGTAACCACCGGCTGTCATTGCCATTGACTTGTCACCTGGCTGGTTGGCCTGTTGGTTAGCAGCAGGCAGCGTGTGAATCCGTTTCATTACACATCATGTCTACATGACAGGTGATGTGTCATAGTCAAGGTTTGATGTGCACGGAGCATAACAGCAGAAAAGGCAGCCTATTTTTTTTAAGATGGACAAGAATCACCATGTGCAAACACATACGCACTCATACACCATCAGATTTTGTACATACCATTTCCACATCAGACACTGGGCCAAAACTGGTTACATAGATATCGGTCTTCACCTCGGTCACAGGACCTGTTGAGGAATGGACGCCTCATTCATTCTCCCAAAAACGCAAGTTCCAATATTCAAGTGCTTCAATCTTATGGGCTGTGGATTGAAAACCTGTGTTTTATGGCATAAATCAACCCATAGTGATGATAATATCTTCAATCAGATTTTGGATTTGAGGGCCTCAGTTCAACAGCTCTGAGCTACTGCAGAATATGGCTTCACTGTAGTAAAGCCAATTATGTAAAAACAAACACGACAACAATCAATGCAATCTTAGATCTATTAGTGGAATCTTAGATCTATTAGTGGAATCTTAGATCTATTAGTGGAATCTTAGATCTATTGACAGATACAGACTGCTTTGTGAAAGGCTTTATTCCAGGTCTGGCTACTTTGAGCTTTCACTGCCTCATTCACTGCCTCATTAAGACTTGCTCTAGTTGTTCACACCCATATCTAAACATGTCAATTGCTCTTAGCTTTCCAGTTCCTTGTTTTTCAGGCCGTCCTATGAATTTTTTGTATACGTAACGTCTGCTGTGTGTAATGACAGTGATTTTTGGGTTTTCCGTAATAATCACACTTGTGTCCTACCTTCCGCTTGCTGCGTTTATGTGCATATAACATAAATAGTGGACCTAGAAAATATTCAGGGGTTTTAAAAATGCATCTTCACGTCACCGCCTCTTGTGTCCAAGGCTCAGTCTATGTTTCATGAGGGCAAAGCATCTCACATCTCCGTCTGCGCTGCTCTCGAACATTTAGTGCGACTGCTCCTTTGTTGCTCTGCCACATGGTTGTCCTGAAATCACTAACTGTGGCTTTGAACCTGGCATCCACATAAAAGCCTCTGATGTTAATTCTCTCCTTTCTCCGACGCGGAACATGATGAATGATGCATCTTTGATCTATCTGTACATGTTCTTGGAGTGGAGCACTCATTTGGTTCTAGACATTAGGAGGGTGGGCTGATTTGTAATGCCAAACAGATAGATGATGTTTCGGTTTATGGCTGCATAAGGCATATGCTGCCTCCGATTAACCCTCCATCTGAATGTTCTAAAAGGAAACAGATTTAAAAAATCCACTTATATTCTGCTGCCAAGTTTGCAGCCAAATCAGGACCAGCAATTGCACCTGATTCAATTCAAGATTTAAGCCCTTCCCAAAGCCTCCAAAAATATCCCCTTCCACTGATCTCAGACATGTCCTGAATATGCGGCTCTTGATGAAGAGAGAGTCTTGCTGCGTGGCTGAACACCCTTCCCCTTCCCTGTCGTTACTGCACTGTACAGAACTCTCAACACAGAAAACAGGACTAGCACATCAGTTATAACATACTTATAAAACGCACCGATGTTTCCTGTCACCACATGACACAAACAAGCGATGAGAAAGATCATGCGCGTTAACTGCATTGCACCCTCTGTACGCCCCTCCAGCTCCAAGGAAGTGCACTTGATAAGTGCAGGTGGGAGTGCTATTTGGGGTGATACGCTGCCTCTTCGGAGAAGTTACGTAAAAAGCACATCCGTAAGGCCTCGTTACAGCTCGTTACCAATCGACCAGCATCCGGTTTGGATCGTTACCAATGCAGCCTACACTGACCGTTGTTTAGCAGGAAAGGGAGTTTAAAACTTAGGCTATAGTTTAATTGAACTATAAGCACTAGTTGTAGATAACCGAGGTAGCAAACATATATACAAATAATTAGTAGTCAAAACGTCACTATTGCATGGACACAAGAGGTGATCACAGTATGAGCAAAAGTGAGTAGAACTGTGGCTTCCTACAACGTATGCTGATATGTATTTTTCCAAAATTGCGAATGCCATTTTTTTTGTTTACGCACAGCCGTTTAAGCACAAAAATAACTAAACTATTTCTTCTTAAAGTGTATTTAAGCGCCTTTCTCCGCCCCATTACATAACGAAACTCCATTAGATATTCGAATGCACCGATCTAATGGATAGACGGAGACCAGAGAAAGGGTGAGTGGTGGGAGGAGAGAGTTTGCAGCTCGGAGTTAACCCACACCTCAGTACCCTCACAAGACGCTATCCAGAGCGCAATAATCACCCGTACCCTAGGCAGGCAAAAGAAAGTGGGGATGCTCATTATAGATAAATATTCTTAGGGAACTTCACTTTTCCGCAGTGAAAAACTCAATTAGAGTACCGACATTAACTTAAAAACGAGTTACACTACGCTTTAGCTTTTGTACGTACCGCCGAATCCAGGTCGAAGTCTGTTGTCGTAGCCATCTAGGAGTCGGTCTAATATACGTGTGAAATTTTCTGGGTATAATCTATCATCCTTCTTTATCTGTCCAGATATTCTCTTTATGCTGAAAACAACACACAGCAAAATAACTCGGATTCACATCAATTTGCACACAAATGAAAATGAACAGGCTATCTTATTTACACATTTATCACAATCAAAATGAAGCTCAAACTCAAACTGCGCTTGATATTCGAACATTGACGCCGCAATGTAGATACCACGAGGTTAGACTAGTGTCAGAACCGGAGGTAAAGAGCGTAGCGTATGGATCCTTGGAACTCACCAAGCCGTCAGACAGAGAAAGTAGAAGAGAGTCGAAATATAAGTGGGGTGCACCATCTCCTTCTTGGCAGGAACCATCTTTGCATGCCATACTTTAGGCTTCTTCACATTTCCCCGCGCCAAACGTCTCGTCCCGGGGAAAGATTACAGCCGAAAAGGGGCAGATCGGTTCCGCGCAAAACGCGCCCCACCATCGCCTGAAATCTTTTGATTGACAAAGAAAGAATGCCAGCCAAACATCCGTCTAGAGACCCATCTCTTCGCCCGACGTATACATCCAAAATCACAACTCTGTTGCTACCAAACCCATGTGTAAAAGCGTTCCCTTAGGGCAATGGGTCGCGCCGGGAAAAGCGACAAAACGGAGATGCAGCGCTGGCTTGCAACACGAAATTCTCTGTGCCAAAACTGGGCTGTGCGTCCGCCGCGCGACACACGCAGTGCTTCGCGCAGCAGCGAGAAGGACGCGGAAGAGAGCGAACTTGTGCGGCTGACGACACGTCCAAATGTTTGGACATCTTCTACTAAGGGTTCAGCCTCGACAGCAGGGTCGACGTACACCACACCTCGCGCCCCTTGGCATGAACTGTAAAGAATATTAGACATGCCATGACGTGTTTCGCGAACTTTAGAGAAATAGTGTTAATTGATATTCACACAAGGTGTAAATTCGAAAGAGCACTTGTAGGAATTTATTAGTGTGGCTTTCATTTAGTGCTATCACTAGTGTATCCCAAATGAATTGGACACTCGATTCTCCTGTAATTTATATGGAGATAAGTGTGCCATCATGAAACGCAAGTCCAAGCGTGGAAACGCAACCCTCTACGTTCAAATGGGTCAGACTTTGTGCAACGGGCTCACAACAAACGCAAACACATGCGCACACTGGCGCGTGAGCACACTCGCACGCTCACCTTCACAGGTACAGTTGCACCGTACAGTAAGTGGGACAGACTGCATGCTGTTTCGCAGATTTCAGTGCACCTGGGACGGGGCAAAGCCTTTGGAGGAATGTGCAAATTGTGTGTGTGTGTGTGTGAGCGTGTGTGTGCCCCCGGGGTGGGGTACGGACAGCCATCCTGGGAGGAACAGTATGTTTGCTTTCCTAGCTGTCATCCACTGCAGTTGGCATTACTGTTTGCGAGGCTCTCTTGGGTGCAGTGTTCGATGGCAACCATGATAGAGGAAAAGCTAATTAACACTTGCAGGCTGAACATGCAAACCTACTGGGCTGCTTTAAGAAGTCATCCTCATGGGTCATCATCCACCCTTCATCCCCGTACGTGAGCGGGGTTAAAGGACGCTCGTTGCGCACAGTTTGAACTTAGTGAGCTAAAAACAATTCAGACAACGCGCACAGTGCAGTGCAGCTCTGCGTTTCCAGAACACAGTACATAAGGTGAGAGATTTTCTCAAACACACACACACACACACACAGGAGAGCAAGTGTCATGACTTCAACTGAGTCTAGGAATAATTCACACTACTCCTCTCACGTCACACACCGACATTAACATATTTGCATAAGCACGGCAGTAAGCAGAACAGTACTGTGAAATGTTTAGCGCCAGCTATTTAACAGATATCCACGACCACGTAGGCCTTATATACACACGGTGTGGGTTTTTTTCTCCTCCTCTAAGAAGGCCTTTGAGGCTTGTCCTAATTTGGAGTTAAAATAAGGCTGTGTGACCTTTCTATTCTATTCACCATGTCTCTGTGTGACTCTGCAGACAACATATCATGCAGCTATTGGAGCAGAGGCTAGTGTGTGAGCTTCTGGGGACATCCAGTGTTTACCCGGTGCAGTATCAAAGCAGAGAACTGTATGGCCACGTGAGGTACGAATAGATGTTAAGGTCGGTCTGTGTGTTTGTGTGTGATTATGTGAACATGTGTGGGAGACGGGCGTGCAGGATAGATGTTGTCATTTTAGAGAGAGAGAGTGTGTGTGTGTGTGTGTGTGTGCACGCATGCACTGCACCTCTTTGGAACATGTTCTATGAGCTATGGTCAAGCTTAACACCCTGCAGGAAGAAAGAGGATAACCTAGTTTCATTCTCTCCCTCTCATTTTCTCATTCACTCTCTCTCTCTCTCTGTCTCTCTTTCTGTCTGTCTGTCTGTCTGTCTGTCTAAACCCCTCTCCACACACAGTGAATGAAGTTAACTCTGTGTTCATCATAGGTTCTGTATGACATTAATAATATCTTTATTGATTGCAGTGGCTATTTGGATTTGATCTTCGCTGCTTAGCAGCCTGCGATCCGACTGCATAAATTCTTCTCTTTCCCTTTTTACTCCGTTCCAGCTCACTTATCGCATGAAGAATGATTAAACAAAGGCCCCGTGAGTTTTGTGGGCGTCCTGATTGGACCAGTGTGTCATTAAACCCCAGACTGATCAGGGTCCTTTGATCTCATGGTGACAGTGCATTCATAATTCTCATGACTTCATATAAAAAGGGCCAACCAGTGATGCGAGATATAAGGTTTTATACAGTATATGATTAGATATATAGTTATTATGATAACCTAATAATTGGACTGTAAAAATGTACTGACCAATAGGTTAAGCTCTATGATGCAATTCCACAACTCGCTATAACATAATTGTGAATTTCCACCAGTGATATGAGGTGATTCCTGACAATGGAGGTAAGCATGTTGATGGCAGCAGGAAGGTGGCAAATACACACTGTAAACGACTGCATCACATCTCCCATGCATTTTGACATTGTGAGAACAATGCAGAGAGGAGTGTGAGGGTGTGGAAGCGTTGGGAGTGTTGAAAATGAAGGAGAGAGGGAGTGGGAATAGGAAAGAGAGAGGTGTGTGGTGTGAGTGTGTGAGAAAGAGGGAGAGAGAGAGAGAGAGAGAGAGAGAAAGAAGACTTTATTGCAGTGTTCATGGGCTCATGTGGATAGAGCTCTTCTGGAGGCCTTGCTAAAGGAAACTAATGACTCAGAACTGTGACTCAAGCTGTCTGGTAATCAAATCCCTTACGCAGAAAAGCAGTTGACATGAAAACATCCACATGTATGTACCTACACCCATAAAACACACACACACACACAGGCACACAAAGGAGAGAGCAGCACTTCCTCCTTATTACCTGCGACAGAGTGACAAATCGCTGGATCGCCATAACCTGATGGAGGAAATCCTCTCACTAAGCTTTCCCACTGCAGTACAGTTTTGTGTGTTATCCTAATTTGAATTCATGGCTTGTTGTGTATCCTCACAGGTTCTCTTGTTTTCAGCACGATCCGTGCCTCTAGCCTTCAGTCAGTCCATAATCCCTGATCGCCCATGTACCAAAATTATTTATGGTAATGCTTTCAACATCTTCGACACGAGTCTATGGAACAGAGAAAAACACGTGTTCTGGCTTCAGGCAGTCATAAAACAGAATGCTCAGCACTGACAAGGACATGGAGAAAAAAAAGTCATGAGATCGATTGTGAGAAAGGCTCACAGCGCTACCTGCAGGTTACAGGGCCCTGCCACGCCCCCATCCCTCTGTCCCTCCACCCTGCCACGCCCCCATCCCTCTGTCCCTCCACCCTGCCACGCCCACATCCCTCTGTCCCTCCACCCTGCCACACCCCCATCCCTCTGTCCCTCCACCCTGCCACGCCGCTATCCCTCTGTCCCTCCACCCGGCCACACCCCCATCCCTCTGTCCCTCCACCCTGCCACACCCCCATCCCTCTGTCCCTCCACCCTGCCACGCCGCTATCCCTCTGTCCCTCCACCCGGCCACACCCCCATCCCTCTGTCCCTCCACCCTGCCACGCCGCCATCCCTCTGTCCCTCCACCCGGCCACACCCCCATCCCTCTGTCCCTCCACCCTGCCACGCCCCATCCCTCTGTCCCTCCACCCTGCCACACCCCCATCCCTCTGTCCCTCCACCCTGCCACGCCTCCATCCCTCCAGCTCAGTGCTATGACATAAGGGCATGAAGGCGAAACGGTGAAGTGTTGAGGGTGTGATGCCCCCAACCGTTGGTCTCTGCATAGTCCCTACAGCTCAGCAAAAGCCCGAGCTCATGGGGCTACATCTGCTGTGGCTGGCGGGGGGTGCTGTCACCAAGGCAATGAGACAGGAAGTGATGAGGCAGCCAGCTGAGATCATATTTCCATGAGGGTGCAGGGGGAGATAAAAAATTGTCTCATTAAAAGGAGGGAGAAAAGATGGCTGCCACAGGAAAAGGACTTTGGGAGAGAGAGAGCAGAAAGGAGAACGGAAAACCATTACGCATGCAACTGACTACAGCAAAATGTCTCGAAACCAGCTAAACCCTACCAAAAACGTCCCCCTGTCCTTTGTAAAGAAACATCTATCTTGGGAGGTAGAAGTCATTAATTTCAACATGCAATCACGAGGACACGGTGTGTTTCTGCCATAATGTGCAGAGCATCTCGGGGACCCTTGCAGTCCCCTTATGTGTTTATATAAGTCTTTCATAAACGGACCCAAACTAGCCAACGCAAGAGGGTGATTTCATAAGACAATATCTGCTGGCCTATGTTCAGAATTTAAACAGAAGGTTTACTATCTGCTGCTGCAACAAATATAATTTCCATAAGCTTCATTGTTTTACAAGCCTTGATCAAGTACATTCAGACTGAAGTATAAGCATCAATACAAATGACAACATATGTTAGACTTCACACCTGAAGCGAACAGGAGGTTTACTAGCAGCAGTTACAGTGGGTCTCGCCACGCTTCGCTCAGTGGTCACGGGAGTAGAAACCAGTGACACGTCATCAGTTCTAGAATCCTCAGGGTTCCTGTTCTCCATATGAGGTGGTGTAGCGGAGCATGGGGTAATGGGGGCGTCGCGTGGTGGGGGTGAAGAAGAGAAAAGGGTAATAAACATCACCTCATTAAAAACAGCTTCTCTGTACAATGCGCCATAATGAAGCAACAAGAGTTCTTATTTCACAACCCACGGGGAGCCTCGTGAACGAGGGCTTGTGAAACATCTCGCCCTGCAAACGGGTAAAATCAAGACGCGAGAACATTTGAGAAGAGGAAGGAAGAGGTGGAAGAGCGGCTCTTTCCTTTGTAGTGAGCTGTGGTCGAGTGCCTTCCAGTCTCCACCAACCCGGGCAGGAGAACCTTCTGCGTGGATTATCGGTCTGCTGCTGAGGATCCTGTCAAAAGTGGGTGCTGCTCCTTATACTGCCACAAACCAGCAAAACAAGAGGGAGCATCCCCACCGCAGACTTCCTGTCTGCCTGCTCAGGGCGTCACAAGACTGACAGACGTACACGCGTCTGGGATAAAAGCCTGAGAGAGAGAAACAGAGAGAGAAGTGAACATGGGGGAATAAGAGAAAGCAACAAAGCGAAGAACTACATGTGTGTGTGTGTGAGTGTGTGTAGGTGTGTGTGTGTGTGTGTGTGTGTGTGTGTGCAAGAAGAGGCAGGGAAAGTGATGGGGCTGTAAGATTTCATGAAAGGGTGATGGGATCAGTGTGTGCTGATGCATACACCAGCCGTGCCTTTTACCTCCTCCCTCCCCAACCCCCCCTCCCCATCTTACCGTGCCCCGAGGCTGGAGGGACGGCACTGATACGATTATGTGCAAACAGCCCGTGTTACCAAGCGCCTCACTACCACCCCACGTTTAGGCAATAAATACCTGCCACCCACACAACCCTTAACAGCCCAAATACATATGCATGCTTGCACATCGTATCCAGACCTTACAAAAGCTTAATACATGGAGATATCAGCAGGGTTGTGGAGAGTAGCCTTTGTGCTGACCAAGTGTTGATTATGTGCGACACTGTAATATTAGCCCTGATAACTTGTATGCAAATATTTACTTCTGATTCTTAGCACGTGCGTTAGATAGAGGCAGCGGCAGTTGGCAGTTTACATTACAGACCAATTTAGGCCTCATAGAATGAAAAAGGTGCATCTAACACCTTCACAACTAATGGATTTCAAATGTGATGTGCTGTTGTTCAGAAGTGTTTTGACCATTTCATTCTTTTCATTTGTCATCTATGTGTGTGTGTGTGTGTAGGGTCACTTGTGCATAAAAGCCGCCCATGGCCCGATGCCTCTGTATCAGTATCAAACCCATTTTTAAACCTCTCAACTTTATTCCTGTTCTTGCAGTAAGAGTGAGTCAAAATCCACATAACAGATATCAACTAAAGAGTACCATTATCTTTCTAAGGTTGGTGACCCTTATAAAATATTACATAATAGGAAGCAGAAATGCTGAGGTGCAGCTCTATAAAATTGGCAGAAACAAGCCGGATTCATAGCAGCGTGATATTTCAGCACCACGGACAGCTACACACGACACCATTATCAACAGAAACACTTGTCCAACTCACTCGTGTGCTATCCACGCAAGCAAGCAATGCTAAAAAGGTAGCGTGTGCATGAGAACGATAAGCTACAGTATCTGCTCTGCCTTACGATTCCTTCCCAGCTACGGATCTAAATAAATGAGTAGTCAAAACTGACACCTGCGTGTTGTTGCTGCATGTGTTGCTATGGACACGACAACATGCATCCACCTGTTTTCGTACAAATCAACACACTTCCCAGCCTGAGTAGTAATAATGCGTTTAAACCATCAGCAGGTTTGCCCCGAGACTTTGTCCTAGATTGCAGGTTGGTAGAAGGAGCATTATGCAGAGACAGCAGAGTCCAAGGGCACAACAAAGAAACATGTTGCTGCAATAGAAACTTACTGACATGTCCCCCCCCCTCCCCCACTCCACCCTCCCCCCAAAAAGAAGCACCAGCTGTTGGCCATTGCCTGCACCACTTTAATTAATAGAAAGAGTTTGCTTTAAAGGATTAGTTCACCCATAAACTGGGCATGAGGTCTGAGGGCCTATTTAGCATTACGCATATCACATCTGACTAAGCAGCCCCCACTGTCTTTTAACAACTGCTATCCATGCTAGCATGTTTGACTCGACTATTCCTGCGAGGTAGCACTGGATGTAATGCTAACCTGTGAATCGTATACATGTCATCTGCCTAGGGTGTTGAGTTAACTCTCCCGGAAGACCGAGCGAGGAGAGCTCCAAATCTCTCCTATGCTGGGGCTCCAAAAAGCCTGGATGCTCCACTAACTGCTCCTTATCCAGGAGACGGCTATATAAATAGGAGCTCCAAAAATAAGCCTCAATTCTCCCAGGGAGCTCTCAGGAGATGGCCAGATGAGTGGCCACGTTCCCAACCCGCCACTGAAATGTCCACGCATGGAGAACCGGGATCTAGAAAAGGACACGGGACACAATAGGCTTGTGAACACTGGGGCAAAGGCCTTATGTCTTGGTTCTAAGTACATATACGAATAACCACATCAGATGAGCTTTACTCGTGTGACACTGCACAAGTTGAAACTTGCCTTTCAATGGGGAAGTTGTGGCGTGGGCAGTCAAACAAGGTCCTTATGGTATCGCTCGTTCTATTCCATTCGGGTCTCAGCCCTTGGCTTAAGCATGATTGCCTTCATACGTGTTAAGCCAAGAGCACAGCCATGTTTGGAGCAACGCGCGCCATGAACGTATCCAACGCTCGTTCTGTCATTTACAACAGGAGCACCGACGTAGCCCACAGCTTTCTAATGTTGTGTACATGTCAGTGGTACGAGTTTGTGTGAATGAATGCTGCCCATGTGCACCAGTGCTCTTTTTTTCATCATCACCTAGACACCCATCCGACAATACGAACATCCATCGTTCCCTCCGTTTGGGCTCCAGTCCAATTAAAAGCATACTGGGTGCAATGGGCAGCGCTCACACAAAGCAAGCGAAGAGCGATGATTGCTCTTGTCATGGCAATAGACCTGCTGCTGCCTACCATTCAAACAAAGCCAGTTTATTTTAATGAGGCACTAAGTGTTGTTTTTGTGTGCGGCTTCGGAACTCTTTCCACATGACCGAGTTTCCTGAAAGGTACCATTTCTGAGTGCAAACAGAGGGTGGCAATGGGCGATGAGTGTGGAAGGTACTCACCTCACTTCACAGAAAGAAGAGCACCCATATCCAGTGTGTACAGAGGCATACAGAAGCACACACACAGACACACACAGCGGCCTGGCTAATTAAGAAGACATTAAGGTAAATACATAAGGCAGGTAAAACACATTAAGGCAGATAGACACACACATACACTCTCTCTCTCTTTCTCTCTCTCACACACACACACACACTTACAGCCAGTCTAGTTTTGTTTCTACTGCTGTATTCACGGACCACTGCACTTAAATGGCCAGTAGGATGTGTTTTATTGTTGGCGAAAGCTCTTTAGAAGTGCAGGAGCGATATCTCTCCGTATAATCACCAAGAACAGCAATGACGCAGTGGCTCTTTTGGTTTGGTTGATAAGATATTCTGTGAGCCACTGTCAGTGTGCAGGTTGATAAATGATAAAAGGAGCCGGTTGTAAAAATGTAAAAAAAAAAACACTTATTGAACATATAATAAATGTGCATACATGTACAAAGACTCCCATATATCTGTCATGTAGCCATTGTCTTCAGCAAGAGTGAATGGTGAAAGAGTGAAAGTGTGTGTGTGTGTGTATATCCAGTATTCTATAACTTCAGTATCCTGTAACTATAAATCCATTCTGATGTTGTAGTGGTATGTCTCCATGAGGGAATTTTTGTTTTCCACAAAATTTTAAACCAACCTTATAACGCCTAGGGTTAGTCTAGGATTAGGATTATCCTCTGGTTAGGGCTAGTCTAGGGTTAGGGCTAGTCTCTGGTTAGGGTTAGTCTAGGGTTAGGGCTAGTTTCTGGTTAGGGTTAGTCTAGGGTTATGGTTACTCTCTGGTTAGGGTTACTCTAGGGTTAGGGCTAGTCTAGTCTCTGGTGTAGGATTTAGATGCAGTAATACATGGTTCGACAGTAAACCATAAAGACAGTAAAGAATTTCTTTTATGTATGTGGGTTTTACTGTGTTGCTACTGGAAAATCCACAAGAGCACCACAGCTATCCTAAAACAGTACGGGTGTGAAGGCATCTCTCTTTCTCTCTCTCTTTCTCTGTCACTCTCTCCCCCTTTCTTTCTCTCCCTTTCACCGGCTGTCCAGCCAGCAGGACCAGATGAGCATCGATAATTACCAACTGGCTGTGTGGGGTGAAGGACACCTTCAGTGTGTGTGTGTGTGTGTGTGTGTGTGTGTGTAAACAGTGGAGTTGGCCTAAGTGACATATGCCCTTTTTGTTCTCAGACGAAGCGTAAAATAGTCTTTGGTATCACTTGTCATGTGGTTAAAGCTTGTTTACCTTGTAAAGTTTTACATTTGCAGCTTCAAACAAAGATCACCTCTTAACATTTGCAGGTTGTATTGCTTGGTGTTTTGGCTCTCTGTTAGGCTGTTCACACAGTCATTGCTTCAGTGTAGTAATATTTTCTTTGATGCCATTAAATGAATGTCTCTCATTTATTCCATACAACATCATATACCATCCATATAAACCACAACGCCTTTGACCCAAAACTTTGGAGGGGAACGTTACTGAATGTAAGTACTGCACAGACACATGAGTCACCCCGAGGTGAATTTTCTGGGAACAGTCACATTCCACTCCCCCCCGCTCTGGACGGAAATTGTGCTTAATCCGTGCGTATAAGTGTGTGACTTGATAACTAAGCTGAGTCAAAAGGCACGGGGCGGACGAAACTCCATACCCACACAAACCTTATAATCACCAAAGCCAGAGGAAGCATCCTTCAGAAATGTATTGGCAGCATACCCAAATTCCCCTTGCATGATGGTGAGTCATAGCTTACGCCAGCAAAATAGGAAAAAAGAAGGGGGGAGTGGGGTGAAGACAAAACAAGAGGAAATGAGAAGGAATGCATTGCTCCCGAAAGACTATGGAAGTGGGAGAGTAGTCTCCACTCCTGTATTCCTCTCTCCTCAGTCCCCTGGGTCACAGCACACTTCAACTGAGACAGATTTCCACGAAGCCTGATGAAACGGTGCTATTTTAAGTACGTATTAATATTACCTATAGAGCGGTGGCTGTCTGTTTTCTTATCCTATATGGTCCATGTGGAGAAGAACCTTCGGAGAGCAAATGTTGCGCATTACACCTTTCGGATTGTCCGTTTCTCTTGTCACGCTTGGCACAAACTGGGCTACATGTGGTTCGTAGACGTCCTTCAATGCCTATCCTTTAGAGCCACCCGAGATCTATTTGAGACATATCAGTAAACTGGTCAAAGTGCCAGAACAGACTATACCCGTGAGACATATCGACTTAAAAGCCCCATTTTTTTTCCTTCACTTGTTCTCACCAGAAGGACAAACTGCTTTCACAAAAACCCCAGTCTATGTCGAGTCATTAAAAGGCCAAGGTGAAAAAGAACATTGCCCTTCTGAATATGTGTCCGAGGTGTTGGAGCTGGAGCTTGCTAAGCGAACCTTAATGGCAGGGAATTCTTCCTAAAGCACAATGCTAAATGTTTTTATTTACATCCATTTTTAATAAGCGGCATATCTTTGTCTGTCATAGCGTTAATTTATTAAATATATCGATTTTATCTAACATTTTCGTCACCGAATCACAAGGTCAAAGCAGAAATATTGATACTTCAGAGCATAATCTAAAGCTACAAAACCTCACTGAAGTTACATACAAACATAATTTCACAGTTTTTTAAAAAAATCATCTCAGGCAGTGCTGTTCAACAGACTCAAGTATTTGTGACATAAAGTCACATTTAGTGAAATGAAAGAATAAACATGGCCAGGATGCTGGAGGGCGTCGGAAGGACAGCCTGGTGAATTGATGGAACATTAGGGATTTCAGCTGTGGTGGCAGATTGTTCAGATGGGCCAGGGCAGGTTTGGCAGGGGCTCTTAACTACGGGTATTCACTGAGGGCCAGGCATGCCTCTCTTCCTGCTAATAGGGAGTAGAGCTTCTGGTGTAATGGGATAGCTTGTGCAAAAAAAACAACAACAACAAAAAAAAACATTTTGATGCCAGCGTTTGTGCATTAATATCAGTTGTTGCATTTCTCGTGAAATAGCACCAAGGCTTATTAAAGATGCCTTGTCTTTATATTGAAATAATCAGCCGGGTTCCACCTGGTCCTCTACCTTGACTTTCAGTCTACATCAGATCACCATTTTGTATGATTTTTTTTTAGCAGGCAGACACTTGGCACTCGCAAGGTAGAGAGATTAAAGATTAAATTAAGAAAATGTGCCTCACCAGGCAGAGAGATTAAAGATGAAATTAAGAAAATGTGCCTCGTGCCTCTGTGTTAAAGCTAAAATAACCTAACAGGAGTCCTCCAAAAATGTTTACTCTCTTTTCACACCTCCCTGCTTCTGTCTCATGTACTCGCGCGTTCGTTCCCGTGCACCCCACCACTCCTGGAGCTTGTCCACTTCGAGTGACTATTTTCTGTTAACACGCTTTTGTCATAGTTCTGAATGAACTATATTTGGGTCACATACCCAAAAATATTTAATTCACTTTCCTAATTGAATTGGCTTCAACTGCCGTTACATAGAGAATGAAACCAAATCTGCATTGACAAAACATGCGCTCTTGCTTGCTTTTGCGGTTATGAATGAAAATATATATGAACATGCTATATGAACATGCTATAGGAACATGCTATAGGAACATGCTATAGGAACGCGTCTATTATAGTATGTTTGTCTGTCCATCAAAGAACTCAAAATGAACGTATTCAGATTGCCATATATGTTCTACTCCCGACCAAGACATGGGCCTACCCAAACTTACGGAACCAAACCTTCCGGTCTGTAAACATAATGCAGGCTCCTTAAACACATGCAGATACGTCAGCTGCAAAGCAAAGGAAAGGTGGCAGATGGCGTCTTTTCCTGGGGACATTTACATAGAGCAGGGTTGCAGAACAATAGTATATGCAAAAAAATATAGAATGCAGAGTTGCTCTGCAACCTGACGGCGTTTAAAAGTAGTTTCATGCACAATACAAACAATGTGAAGCAACTGCAGTAATAGCGAATCTCACTGTACATCGCAGATAAAAGAGCGGAACACACGCGGAGCGGTAATGATGGCAGAGATCAATGCCCGATTCAGCAGCTCCAATATAGCAGCGGGGCTAAACAGACAGCTGGGCTCAGAAAACGATTATTTTGGTGATAATGTGTTATGCTCGTCACGTATTCTGTTTTAGTTTGTTACTGAAGGCAGTGTCCTGTAAATGAATGTATGTTCTAGTTGTGTATCTGCAAGCACAGGTTTCAATGAAGCACTTTTTGTAAGTCGCTCTGGATAAGGGCGTCTGCTAAATGCCGTAAATGTAAATGTAAATGTAAATGTTTCACTTATGTACCTTCAACCGCAGGCCCCCTTAGTAAATCCTTTATGAGAAAGAAAACTGATACGGATTTCCACAGAGCTTTTACCAGAACTCGTTTGAAAGTAATTTAATATTCGAGGTAAAAGCATTTGAAATTAGTTCTGTGAATCCTGAACGCTGTGTTCCCACTGCCCGCTAAGCCTACTTTAGATTGTGGGGGAAAGACGTTCCATTCTTATTCGTCTTGAGCGCGCGTCGTTCAATCAGTGTGAGGCGGCAGCCAAGCAAGCGTGACACACCCGAAGCAATAGGTGATGGTTCTTCTCCACACTGTTTTTTGTGGTCTGAACCCAGAGATGCTGACTTCATCCTTTTCTCTTCTCTCGGGGCACGGGGCAGAGTCAGAACTGCTATGTGCCAACACAGCACGGAGCGACCATGTCGTTCACGGGCACTGCTAATGGTGAAATGTGCGAATGACAGTAGGGATCCGATAGTTCATGTGTTGTTTCCGTCAATTGGCACCCAACTCAAACTCGCAAGCATATTTTTGAGCCAAGGACGTATGCAAGCTCTGTATTATACTCTGAAGGTTTGCTGGACATTGATTCCACCCCAAAACAGCGTGATATCCTTTAAAGCGCACTCTCTCTTTCTCTCTCTCTCTCTCTCTCTCTCTCTCTCTGCCTCCCTCACTCAGTCCTTTTCTTTTCCAGCCTACATAGCACTGTATTTTTGCGAGTGTGGACCTTTTTCATTCTCTCTTTGATCTCGGCGCTCCGAGCCCAACCTCGTATCCATTTCGTGACGAGCGCCACGACTCCCTCACACGCCAGATGCGTGCGGTACTGGGAGCGCCTCTGACCCATAGATGTTAAAATCGCTCGTGTGTGAGTGTGTGGGGGCTGACTCGCCGCTTTAAGATGTGCGGGGTCATACATGCATGGGTGGGAGGAGATATATCTGTCTCTCTTTCTTTCTCTCTGTCTCTCTATCTCTACCTCTCTCTCTCTCCATTTTGCATACTCTGCGCGGGTGGAGTGGGAGAAAGTGAATTTCTGTCCTTTTTATTCCTCTTTTACAGTCACGCTACCATAATCACATTCATGAACGGGGCCAGGATTTTTAGATTAACGAATAATTAGACTTTGTTGTGATCCGCATTGCTTTTAACGGTCTGTGAAATGTTTTGCTTGAAAGGGGAGAGATGATGGTCAGTCAAGTTCGACTGCCATCACGATGCTTTGCTACAGTCCTCAGTCCTCAGTTTTCCTGGTGAACACCGGCTCCAGACCTGACTGCAGGCCCACGAAGATCACGCGCGTGCTTCGCTAGAACCACCTCGTTGCCTAACCTTTCGTCGGTGTTCAGGTTCTAACCACAGGACCGCTGCTGGCTGGGTATCATTTGGCACCGGCCCATTCTCAACCCAGCAGTGGTGCTGACAAGTGTAAAAACCCGTACTGTGCCTGCTAAACTTGTGCCAGTTCAACACCCATTACCATGGCACTACTGTGTTAATGCTTTGATGAGAAGAGGCTGTAACCCAAATGACACCTGATGATGGGTGTCAAGCCAACATGGCATCAAAATGTTTCATGATTATGTACAGACTTATCATGGATGCTACAGAGCCATAACTGGACCAGCTCCCACACATGTAAAAACACATAATCAAACCTCATTCACCATGCCACGTTCGAGCCTCTAGTACTGTGTCACCTGAACCTCCGTCCCTTCGGGATGTAAAGAAGACGCGCATCAAGACACTTCTCTGTCCTGGAACCCAGATAGCGTAATGAACGTCTCCTGGCTGTACTTACAGCAGAGACAGTGGCTTCAAACGAAGACCGAAGACACCTACTCACTGTCAACAAGCACTTAAATATGCACTTAAAAATTCTTTTACTGTCTTCTTTTCCACTCTAGGCAGGACTTTATCTTGACAGTGTTCTAAACATTGACCTATCTATTCTCACCTGGAGGATATATATTTGATAGTGACTACAAAGCACTTCAGTAAGTTACTCTGGGCAAGGGTGCTTGCCAAACACTGTAAAAGAAAATGCAAATCTACTCCCAACATATATATGTGTCTATATGTGTACGAAACCCTTTCGAGAGGGTGGATTGCCTTGCTAGTGAGAAAGCTGTGCTGTATTGACCTGTATTAGATAAAGTAGGCTAGCTGCTCCACTTGGGAGATTGGGTACTACCAGGCTGCGTCAGAGGGGCTTCTACTGTTCACCCCCTCATCATCCGCAATAAAGATAGGGCAAGATCGGAGGAAAGTGTACGGAGAAGAAAGGAGAGAGGGACAGAAAAATTGGCCTCAGTAGTTGTGTAAGAATCTTTGCATCAGATCATTGATTGTATCCATGGAAACATGAATTCAGGAACTGTTCTGGAACTATAGCACCCACTCCATGGGCACATCTTAACAAAAAAAAAAATTATCATTTGCAAAAGCAATAAATAGCCCCAAAAATTCAGACTCGTAATTTGGGATCTGTGAAGTGTCAAATTAGAAATCGATACCAAATGTGGCGATGCCATCTTCTTCTCGTTGATCACACATGGTCTGGTCCCTCAGATGGTTTGAAACGTGGAGATGGAATGTTATCAAATGCTGGCAGCAGTTCCCAGGCTAGCGTAGGCAGACCCCGTGCCATAGCGCGCGGGGCAGTGGCCGCTGCGGCTGAACCGGGAAGCCCGCGCTGTCTCCTGATCTGCGTTTCTTGCGGATTTGGCAGCCTACCTCGCAAAGTTTAATTTTACAGCCTTGTGTCAGTGTAAAGGATCTAAGAGCCCCTGTGGTACTGCGTGGAGTTCAATTTTAGCTCAGCTCGCAAGCCGAGCCACACAAAGGCATCAGACCCAGACACCCTTTCCCTCTGTATATAGGTCATTTAGCATTTAGCGCTAATCAGAAGCAAGAGGACCCTGTCAAATGCATTCTAGAAGCGCATAAAGCAATACGCGCCAGGTACACTCTGTTTCATATTTGGGGTTTGTTTATAGCGAAATGGGGACTTTGCACCATGTAACCTGCCGTGTTGGTCAGAACATTTTCCCGCATATCCAGCTACTTAAATGTCAACAGCCACCTCACCCTTTTGCCTGTGGGTGGCACCTTCTTTAAGCAGGGGGTCCGAAAGGTTGGAGGTGCAGTGCTGCATTTCTGCTGTATCTGCTGTATCTTGTGGTCTACTGGCTTGAGATCAATGTTGTCATTGTCATCTGTTGGAGTCACTTCCTGTAGGGGTCACTGTCATGAGCGATCCTACGCCGTCATGGCCACAGCTGTAATGCTCCCTTTCCGCAATCTCTCCGGTTTCTCTCTCGTTTCTCGGGTATTTTTCCAGCTTCTTGTATTTCGACTTTTGGTATTGTCACATTAATTATTGCTTTTTTCCCTGGTCCTTATCCGTTATGTCTAGTTGCTATGCTATTACTGGGGCTTACAGGGCAGAGGTTTTTCCACCAAGCTCTCTTCCCATTCGGATAATGGAGCGTCTAACCTGGATTGCTTGGGAATGTTCTTGTGTGTTATCCGTGCCACTTGGTTTTTTGTCTCTGACTATATGCTGTTCCCACTTGCATTTTACAGCCTACAGGGTGCCACACTGTATCAGGGGGTTCTGTGAATGGTCTGCACATTGCTTCATATGGAACACTCCAGACATAAACTAAAAATTTGATGAATTTTTAGTGTTATTATCTTCTGTTAAAAATGGCATGTAAACCGATTAATAACAAAAACTTTACGAACTGATGTGAAAATTTCAGCGGGCCACAGGACCACAGAAAAAAACAGAAAAGTTTTCAGGCTGGTTCATCTAATCTTATCGGCCGGGTTCGGAGCTGAGGAGGCCGTTCACTGATTGGGTAATTATTTTCACATCATAACTGTACTGAGAGTTTGCATCCTTCTCCCAGGTTATTTTGTGACTCATTCTGTTGAGTAGGGCAACAGCTTGACAGCTCAATTTAGCTGTGACACCCTTGAAAACCCTTTTCAGAGACCGTGCCACAGGAGAATTCATAACACTGCCACAGTCACACAGGGGTACAGGAAAAACAGAATAGGAGCTGATCCAGAGCCCATCTGTGTCCACAGACCCTAAGCTCAGTGATCTCACCCTGAGTAGACTGCATAGCTTATATAATTGGTAGTCACAGTAGACAACGCTAAATATATATTTTAATGGCCTACGGCATGAAAACACTAAATGAATAAAGGGGTTCATAATACTTTTGGATGTGAAGTTCCTGTATATCAAAGATTTTGTGAAGCATGCATGCAATTTGCTGTCTTGGTTTACGGACAGAATTAAGAGGATTTAGATTGCTCATTCACGTTATACAATCAATCAATCAAAATGTATTTATATAGCTCTTTTTACAACATGCAGCTTTGCAAGTGTCCGAGTCCAAGCCCCCAGTGAGTAAGACAAGGGTGACAGTGGCAAGGAAAAACTCCCTAAGAGCCTGTGGAAGAAACTTTGAGAGGAACCAAGACTCAGTGGGGGAACCCATCCTCCTCTGGCCGACGCTGGTCACCATGATAACAATAATTATAGATATCCATAAATAAAGAAGTGATGGTAATGATAAATAATTCTAATCGTTGTTTGTATTTATATATATGTGTTTAATTCTTATTCTTAAGAGTCCTAGACTTCTTGATGGTCAGCAACCATACATTTATATATATATATGCTGCAATCATATACGAATAAAGTGATTGATACACTTCATCAGTTACTGAATTTTGAAACGTTCGATATGGCCAACAAGGAACCAAGAAGAGGTTTGTCACTGTTTATCTTTTCAAAGTGTCTGTCTATTAAACTCTCCAGGTAGTGTGAGAACAAACACATAATTCATCATTTAGACCTGACCCCTGTCTGACTGAGAAGGTGAGTCAACATTAATGGTCACCAGTTCCTCTTGCTGGTGTGATTTAATGGCTTTATTTTTGGCCAGACTGCGCTGCTGGGTAAGGGAGGGTCAATGTGTACTCTGCCCAGAATGATCATCCTGACGTGGGGAAACTGTTCCCTCCAGGCCCCTGACATGTGCCACCAGTGGTAATGAGCTTCATTTATTCTGTGATTTGCTTATATGGCCTTATCTGACTTTGCCAGACTGGGTCCAGGGAGAAACACTTCCACTGGAGAGCTAAGTGAATGTTGAGGTGTTGAAATTACTTTTGCTATTAATAAAAAAAAGAAATCACTGCTTTGTGCATATATAGAATTTAAGAGGCCCGTTGCTAATTAAATTAATATACAATGTATAAAATAAAACATTTATTCTATTTCTAAATACACTGAACTACTAAAGACTAGACTAAACATTTAGACTATATTTGTGTACATTTTAGCAATTTCGGGTTATTTGCCAGTGCAGTGTGGTGTTTTTACCATAAGAACAAGCTTTATACTTTTTGATACAATTTTAAAACATTTAAATTCCTCAGTTACAGTTGAACTGAGGGCTTTATTGCCACTGAAAAAGTGATTTAGTCTCCACTCACCACCAACATTTTAGCACTGTGTCTAGACATATGTAGATGCGCTAAGCAGATGGCTGGTACAGTCAGTTTGCAGGTATTCAGTCTAGTGAACTAATTTGGGAGGTCGTTAAATGTTCTTTTAACACAACTTAAGTGGAATTTCAAATGCAATGGTGCTAAAGCATACCTATACATAGTATGTGTTAAAACTGTTGTAACTTTGCTTACCTTGGAGCTGAGTTTGAGTTTCTAGCTATGTCATGAATTAAACTGATAAGGATTACACCAGTAGATGTCCATATAGTTTTGCCTTAAGAGCAACTGTTGGCAAATTGTAGAACCCCCCCCCCCATTACCAGTTCAAAATATTGACAGATTGCTCTTGTCATAATCGTGGTAGGAGACAGTTAGCCCAGCTGTCCTACCATATCGCTGGAGCATATTTCCATAGCTGTGTCATCATGGCTTTTTCCATGATGAAGGCTGCTATTACGTGTGGAAGCAACGGTGGGCAAATGAGGTAGGGCATGTGAAGGTCAGACAAGGTCACCCCACCCAGAATATTTGAATGGATTTTATTTATAGTTGGGTATTTTTAAAGTGGCGAGGACGGAAGACGAGAAAGCAAGAGAGAACCAGCACTGCCCAAATGTGTCACATCTCTATAAAGGTCCCCTTCAGCTCAAACAGCGACCAGTGTGGAGTACCACAAGAAGGGCTGCTTCACCAATACACGTGTCAGAGAAACTCTGTTCAGGAGAAAGTTCAGCATCAAATGTGAAGTTTCAAAAGAAGCTGCAACAACAATTATTGAGTTGTTTGATTTTAAGTTTTCGCTTTTAAACAAATCACTTTCTAATCACCCTCTAACCTGGAAGGCTTATTAAAATGGAACACATTCAAACCCTGAATTGGCAAAATTAATTTTCTCTTATCATCAAGCTCCTGGCTGCTAGCGGCCCCCTTTAGCCTTTGACATCATTATGACTCCAGGATTACTGATGATATCAGAGACCAATCTGGTAATATCACACCATGGTGCTGTAGAGTTGTCATATGGCAACACTTTACAAATTTAAACCTTATGTCACACTATTGTTACAGCCAAGTTTTCATTATAGCCAAGTCATAATAGGTATCTAAATTCATTTGAACTTTCAACGGAATATATTTCAGGCAGCATCCAAAATAGATTAATATGAAAAAAATATGTTGCATGATGCCATGGTAATGTAAAGTGTCAATGCCAAGATTAGTTCATGTCATATACCAGCCAAGAAAAAAAAATAAAAAATGAAAACAAAACTCAGTCTACTAAGCTGCTTCTTCTGCTGGGCTAAGGTTCAACACTACAGGATCACTTCCTTTTCAGCTCCAACCTTGATGTGGTCAGTCTGACCAGTTCTACAAAAGCAGAGAGCACAAGAGGTTCACCGACTGAATGACCTTACAAAGAAAAACAAGTCATTCATATACATTGATATGTTGCTGATCTATGATACTACCAGTGAATTCCTTTTAAATTGACCATCCTAACTGACATACTTAAATCACCACAACTTAATCACTGTTCACTTATAATAATGCTGTTTTGGTTAATAATAAGTACATTTCAAACAGAGCATTTGGAAAGCAATCCCTGTACAGACTTGTAACTTAAGCATATTAAACATAAACATTCAGAATAAAGCTAATTTTCTTCTATTTAAATGGATTCTTGTCTTCATAATGAATTGCATAGAGTGAAAAAGAATGATGTGCTATAGGTTTATTGTCCCATTTGGGTTTTGGTAAACAGAAGCCTGTTATAGGGTAGGTGTTTGCTTATTCTCCTTTAGAACACAAAACATATTTCTCTTTACTTTCCAAGGAAACAAGAGATGACTTCTGCACTTTGACCTCTTTTCTGTTTGTATCCAGGTTGGGAGCTGGGTGGTGCCAGTCACAGTTATGTCCCGGTATGTGCGTCTCCTAAATTCAACAGTCAGATTGTCCTGAATCCATACAACTCCATGGGGTAATGACCACTGGGACTTGTCAAGAGTTACATTGCCCTCTTGTCAAAGCTATAACTTACCACAGTGATGCACACAGCGAGATGCGAAGTGTCTGCTGAGGAAACGTTTCTTCATTATTAGATGAAGATCATGCTGGTCTTTGTACGTTAAATGTCACCAGACATGACAACTGTAGTTTCAAAGTGCTTCACCAGGGGAATATTTAGCATATTGTTTGAAACTACATATAAAAAAAACATTACAGAGTATCATTAACCGGTATTAGAGTAGTTAACACCATGCTTGAAAGAGTCTTGATACCAGACTTTAGGCGTAGTGGTTGATGGTGATGGTTATCGGCATGCATGTGGTTTTGTTTTCCAGTCTGTCTGCCAAACGTCTGCATCACCACAACAATCCCACCTGTGTTCTTATGGGGACTCAACAGTGCAGCGGTCTCAGTCTACGGGTATAATCTACTTTTCATTAGGAACCTCACGGCCCTGCTGACAGGAGCAGGTGTAGGAGTGTGTGTGCATGCGTGTGTGTATGTGTGTGTGGGTACAAAAACACACAAAAGGTAGTGCTTCAAAGTGGCGCTTTATAAAGGGAGGCTGCCGAATCTATCAAACAATCTGGGCCCACAGTGTTACATGCTGGGACATGAGATTTGCCCAGCTTGAAATCAAGCGTGAAAATAAGTTGGCTTATTTTATATTAATCCCCTTGACCTTATAAGCACAGTAGGATTCTGTTTCCTTAGTCAAGGTAGAAAATCCATAAAAGAAGCCACCTCATTCTACGGGCTTTAAAGGATTTGAAAGCGCCACTTCTGAGAAAAGTTTTGACGTATGTCTCCTCCTAGTGGTAATTAAAAGGAGGTGACTCACGCTCTGAACCACGTGGCTTTCCGTAGTTGAAATATTAATCACGTGTTATTATCAGGAAGAGGAAACAATAGGTTACTTCCCTGCCAACGCCGCTAGCCCCTTATCGGTGTTGCTAGTATAAAACATTTCTTTCAGACAACCGCTGGAACCTCTGAATTTACAAACCTAAGCTGCCATGGCTATTAGTATACGATGCCCTATTTCCCGGGTGGCTTTGGTGATGTTTACAGGAGCCTGGTAGCGGGATCAGTATGCAGTGGAAAGCAGGTTGCTCTCTTATCTGCTGACTGTCTTTTGCTGCTAACTGCGCGCTTAGACAGAATGACATGGGGAACTGCTGGACTCAGTGTGTCGGGATATGTAGAAGGGAAGCGAACAGGATTCAGAGAGGAGGAGGGTAAGTGTTCAGTATGTGATTAAGCAGTCGTACCTTTGACACACCCAAGATAGCTGTAGCAGGGATCAGGTGACCTGAAGAGCTCGTTGACTGGCTAGCTAGCTAATGTCGGTAGTTTCACCGAGCTAACTGGCTAGGTAACTAAGCTAGCGAGCGGTGACTGTCCACAGTAGTGCCTTTGAGGTAAAGAACTTCACAGGCTGCGCGTAAATCTGCTGTACAACTCAGAAACTGGGTTTCTTATGCAACATTAAATTTTGTCAGTGTTGTTACTTTCTGTAGCCGCACGAGTTAGCCAGTTAGCTAGATAATAGTGCCCCGCCCAGAATCATATAAATCGTGCAGGTAATTAGCTAGATTAGCCTAGCTAGGCTAATCTAGCTAGCTTGCTGCTTAATGTCACACATCTGCACAACCCTCGTAACTTCAGCACTGACGTTCTACTTTAAAGAGTTGGGCGCGCGCGCGAGCGAGCGTCAGATTATATGTATGTATGTATGTATGCATGCATACATGCATGCATGTGTGTACACAGCTGATGAAGGACCTCTGTCCTTTCTCTGGAAACTGTTGAATTCCACTACAGTTTTCACTCACTCTCTTAGAGACACACACACACACAGAACGTTTAAGCCAGAGGTCCTTCACCAGCTCTATGGACAAAGTGCACAATTTTTTGCACAGTTGGATAAAAGATCGCTGTCTTAAACGTCCTGATTTTCTGGAAACTCTGCAGTTCTGACTACCTTTGACTACCTCTCTTAGTACAGTACACTGTGCATTATAGTCCTCTCCAGAAGTATGTGTGTGTGTGTGTGTGTGTAAGAGGGACACAGCACTGTGGTATCCTCCCAATTCCTAGTTTCTAATTTCATATTTCCACCCGCAGGTCTAAATACTTTAGAAGCAGCACAACTGGAGAACACTACACAATAGAGGTAATAATAACTGCAAAACTAATTAAGTTTTGAGTTGTTTTAACTGTCATAGGCAGGTATTTGATTACTAATTAGCACAGTGTCGATTTCTAGATCTTAAAAAGACAGCAAATCAACATTTGATGACATGGAGTGTATGCTTTTACACACTGTTAATATATATAAGGGTGCCAGAATTTTGCAACTTTAATATATTTAATATCAACTCTTTTTTTTTTTTTACCTTAAGTAGTTGTACAAGAAACATACAAGCTATGCAGTGATCATAAAACAAGTGTAATATTCTTTCTGTGATATCAGGTAGTGTTCAGTACAAAACAGTGCTAAGCATATTTTGTACTGTAAACTATAATCTGTAACAGTGAGAAGTATTGTAATTATGGTTCCAGTGTATTTCTGTTTTATTTTCCCCCCGATCTTTCTCTTTTACTTCCATGTCTGTTTATTTGTAGTTTGAGAACCTTGTGGAGAGTGATGAGGTGAGAGCAACACTGATTCTTGAACAAATAAGAAAATCACCAAAAATCACCAAGAGAACATATTCTTTATATATATTTTTTTAATATAATATCTATTTTTCTTTCAGGGTGAGAGTTCGCACAGTTGCCCCAGGTATTGAGATTTATTTTACCTTTCTCACTGTTTCCATCCCAAAGCTATACCAACTTTTGGGTCTATGACCTCACCTCAACTTACCCAACGCCTTCCTATCATCATATGACCCTCTCGCTCCTGTTAGAACACGTCTGTGCCGATCAAAAAACGTTGGGAAAGTTGAATGACAAAGGTCAAGGTTTTGAACAGAAGCGTGTTAACGAGAGTAGGCGTTTAGGTGGTGCAAGCCGGGAGCCCTCACCTCTGTTTATTTTCTGCTCAGGCCCATCAGCGAGGAGGAGATGGGCCACCTGAAGGAGCAGTGCTACGGCGCTATCGTGGACAAGCAGACGCAGATCGATGAGAAGCTGAACGCAGAGGTAGGGCCTCCCTTCTTAGCACCGCCGGGCTGCTAAAAATAGCCGAGATGATGCAAGAACGATACCGCTGCATGTGTGAATCATATTGTCCCAGAGGCCATTTGCATCAGTCCGTATCCCATTCCATTTGCCATAAGAAGTGGCCTTATCAGTATCGTTCGAGCTGGTTCTGTGTTCCATAAACTGTTTTGCCTACTAAGCACAGGGGTTTATAACAGGGCTGTAAAATCTGGTCAGCAGAGTCATAAAAACCTCATCTGGAAGTTTTTCTTTGCTTCCATTGTTTAGTTTGCAGTTTGCATCACTTTTCATCGCTTTATTTATTTCTTTGTTTACTTATGTTTATTTATTTAACTTTTCCCCCCCATGTTTTTTATTTCTCCCTTTTGTTTTGGTTTAGTTAACCTCCCCCATTTTATTGTGTTATTTGTGCCCAGTTAGTGGAACAGGAGGAGAAGTTAAGGCTAGAAGAGGAGGCTATATGTGCAGCCCAGCGTCAGGCCGCCAGGCTCGCAAAGGAGCGAAAGCTGAAGGAGGTGAGGCGTCTGCACTGAGCGCGCCCAGCCCTTCTCTTATCACCCCGCCTCCAGACACGCCCTTTCCCTTTCACCCATCTGCCCATTGGTTGACGATCAAAGGAGCCTTACCAAATAAGGAGGGGTGACGTCATTCACTGAGCAAAAGACTGGAGAACACTGAAAGGGGCCTGATTTTACTCCAGCATTTCCGGCATGGGAAGTTTAGTATTTCTTTCAGATTCAGTGCTTCCTTAATCCTGCTGGTTTAGAAACGAGTACCTGAATGAAACGGCCTTTTCCATAACCCTTTTTTAATATTTGTTCTTTGTGTTCCTTATATCCTCATTTGCACTCATTTCATTAACATCCCCCACCCCTCCCCCCACTATCTCTGCTTACCCAGCTCTTCTAACCAGTAGATCTAGTACCATATGCCAGTGGCACGTTTTCCTCAGCCACCGGCCAAGGATTTGCAATACAAACTACACCAGAGTCTGTGTTTTAGAGGTGCTGCTTTCCTTAAGAGGCGCGAGCGGTTTTTAGGTGTCTCGCGATGGCCAATGACAGGTGGCCAGTGCTGAAGTCTTTTGTGTTTCTTGGAAGCAGGAGCTGGCACAGAGGAGCAAAGCGAAGGTTGACACAGGAGCCACTGGCACACGCCGCAAACCGTGAGTACGACTCCGCCTGCGTTGAGCTCACTCTCCGCCTGTCGAACGGTTGCCTGTCGAGAGAGGGGAAGTTGCCTGAAGGGCAAATCACCCCCCCCCCCCCAATGCCCCCCACAGCCCCACGCTGTGTGTCCGGCCCGCGTCCTGCTGTGAACGTTAATCGCAGGGGTATGCGTGATCCTTCATGCGGAGTGGGCGGAGGTAAAACTGTGAGAAACCACGGCGTTCTGGAAATGGGGGCAGATGGGTGGAGCGAGGCGCTTGTGGGGGAGGAGAGTTTTGATACTGCAGTAATCCGTCGGACTGGAGGCAAATGTTAAAATATTCCCATGGTATCGAGCTGAGATGGGGGTAAATGGAAACGGTAATGACTTCTGACAGCTCTAGAACAGCTTCCTGGACGTGGCGGGCATGGCGGGGCTGAGCTGTTCATCTATGCCCGGGCTTGTTTGTTGTGTCGTGTTGCAACTTTCTGTGGGTACATATAGCAGACACTAATTTAGTACAAACCAAGCCAGGTTCTGTGGCCCTAACTCGTTTGGACTTTCTGTACTGAAAACTTTATATCCTGTAGGTACCCAGATAAGCAAGGAACACTTGACATTGGTCCAATACATCGCAGTCACTGTGGACAGATGCTGTCACATTTCACTCGCCTGCAAACAAGAGACTTTCAAATCCCAGATTCACATGCTTAAACAGTTGTACTAGGTTGCACGTACAGGGTGAGGAAGGGGCAGTGCATTCTGGGTACAGGACAGGCTCGTTTTTTCATCCCGGCATAGCCATCAACTTCTCCAGAGGATCCGTGTTGTTCCATCTGTCTGCATTTCCAAAAAATGCTGAGCCACCAAGTGGAGTTTGACAGACAGGCAGTTTAAATGCTAGTGAGATGTTCTCCATCCGTGTGTGTGTGTGTGTGTGTGTGTGTTTCTGCAGCCGGCCCTCGGGCGGAGAATTTGAAGTGTACCTGCAGAGTGTGAAGGCTCAGTCAGAGGCGTTCCGCACTAGCCGTGAGTAGCGCCTATTAGAAGAGAGACAATTATTATTATTTTGCTCTTTCCACAGACAAGGTGTTTACACACGTACGTCCCCTTCAACCAAAGCTGACCGCCTGCTCTTTAACCCAGTTGTTGAGTTCTGTCAGATCCACTATGCTGGACCACAGAGCAACAACTACAACAAAAGCAACCGTGACACACTGATATTAGTTTCATTTGGTTCGTCATTTCATGTGCCCGTTGTTAATGTGCATTTCCAGGGCTGTCCTCCGATACGAATGTAGGGACCCCTAATACGGAGTGCAGCTGGGACTTCACCAGTAAAACTCGCTCTACTAATGACGACGCCACCTCCCTTGACCTGGAGTGGGAGGATGAAGAGGGTGAGGAAGGCTGTCCTCATCTACGAAACTTTATTATTCATCGTACAGTAGAAAAGCATTTATTATTAATAAAAATGTTTTATTATAATCAGAGTTTTTATATACACTCTTGCTATGCTCTGTCTTAAAGGAATAGCTCAGCACTCAGTTAAAAAAAAAAATATATATATATATATATATATATATATATTTTTTGTGGTCAAAATTGTTTAAATTGGTTATTATTACGGTTTGTCAGAGTTGGTTTCAGAGTTACAGGCGGTGCAAGAATGACCTCTCATAGACTTCTGCAGGGCATAATTTCAAGGTTGTGAAATGCTTTTAGAATCACTAATATACTCCTGAGGTAGCGGTGCAGTTGTGGGGCCATTAATGCCATTTTATGGTGAGAACAGAACGCCCCAGTATCCTGCAGTTTACCTTGGATTACTGTACCAAGGTCTGCGCGCATGTGGTGAACAGTGCTTTGTTCCTGCACGTCATCACACCAACACTCCCCGTGAGCGTTGAGTTTCCTTCTGCATCAACGCTTCTTAGACACACCGGATGGTACATGTTTATTTACACAAAATTCAAATGTTGTACTGTAAAAGTCTAACCTGTAACTACGTGAGCTGTAAAGCTGGCAATTAAAGTAACAATTTATAGTTATGTAAATTTATAGGATTTTTTTCTTACTTTTACAAAATAAATGGGGGATGTGCTGTTCTTGCTTTTAGTTGTGAATGACCATTTCCTGAACAAACAGTCATGCCTTATGGAACTGAGAGAGGTGCTTTAGTGCTGTCTGTAACTCTTAAAGCTAGCATTTGAAAAATGAATGCAGAAACATTTCGTTTAAGGTTAACCGCTGGAATTTTCCTTCAAAGGGATAGTCCTGCTGGGAATGCTAAAATTACTGACAGAAAAGCTCACCAGGCATGAATCTGTGCGGTTAACACCAAACATCTGTGTCATCCCAGCATGTTGGGCCAAACTATCCCTTTAATATATAAAACGGGATTTGTGTGCCTGCATCTTTCGTTTATAACTTTGCTTTAATGTTTTTCACCACAAGCACAGAGAACCACAGAGACCTTATTATTATTATTATAAGGCTCAATGCATTGAGTCTTAAAGGGATGCTGGTGCGATTGTAAGTGTCACGTCTGCCCTGGTGCAGGTATGACCCGCACAGGCCCTGCGTGGGAGCGCTCCAAGACGGAGGAGGACATCCTGCGTGCTGCTCTCCGCCCGGGCGGAGGGCACCTGGGCAGCGGCCCCGCCTCAGAGGACTCCAACGCGCTGGAATGGGAGAACGACTTTGTCAGCGCGCACGTCGAGGAAGCCAGCGAGCGCGGCGACGAGGGCTTCGAGGGGTTCGTGAATCCCGTACTAGACAGTCCATCCGAGGCGGAGTCTAATCCCGACCGTCAGGAGAGATAATCCCAGCAGTGACCGTGAACACGGGGCCCCCGTGTGTTTGGACTGGAGTCTTTCAAGCTGAAGTTGTTCTACTGTATGTACATGGAATAATTTATTTCAGCCTTGTTTATGGTCAATCATTTATTGTCGGTTTAAATCAAGTGCAATTTTTTTAAAAGATTTGGTGTAATGGGGGAAAAATGGCCTTGCGTTTCTTTGAGGGGTGATTTGAGATTTATCATGTCTGTCTGTAATTTAGCCGTAACATTACTCTCCCCTCTGTTCTTGGGGAGTTTGCTGTCATCTTTCCTGAACTAAATGGAAATATTGCTTGTGGCTGAGTAAGCCTACCTCATTACAATCTGGGAGGGAAGTGTAGAGTAATATTAATATATAGGAATATTACTAGAGTGAATATTGCACTTACCTTGCAGTTAGGGGTACAGTTATGGTTAAAATCCTTTTTTAATCTTGGAAAAATGACCAGCAACAAACTGTCTTACTCTTCTTTACGCTGCCATAGAAGACTGATGTGTGTTCCAAAAAACACACCAAAATGAAATAAATATATATACCCCCACCTCTGCTCGACAAAAAACAGTCTGCAACCCTAAATACCCCCACCTCTGCTCGACAAAAAACAGTCTGCAACCCTAAATGCCCTTTTGTTTTTAGATCTTCACTTCCTTTTCAGGCTACACTGTTCATCACTCATCACGTTCTCACATACTGTACCCCCACCCCCCACCACCACACACACCCTCAATGACACACACACCTCAAAAAAAGTCTTAATTCTGTAAAAAGGTCCCTCGGTTGCCCTATTTGTTCCCGAAGGAAAACTGAGTAACAGGACGTCCGGTGGTTTGTATCCAAACGCCACCATGCTGACCTACACGCAGGGCTTCTTCCCTCCTTTGCTGCATTTCTCCATCTCTGCATAGAGAAATATTGTTTTGGTTTACAAAACTAAATGTACTACCTCTGGGCATGAGGACTCAAGAATGGTTGAATGGTAACAACTGCCGTTATGTGTTTTTTGGTACAAATGTCTGAAAATTTCACATCGTTTGCTTGTCAGGAGGCCGCTGCTAACCTGCTACACAGGTGATGCATTGGACAAGCGAAGCCTCTAATTTTCAGCACTCATGTAGCGAGACAGACCTGTCACTCGCACACACACCCGTGTTCAACCCAAACGCCCTGGGAGGAATGAAGGAGGGAACACCCGCCTTCAAATTATGTCAGAATCTGAAGTGATAAAAAATGGCGCTGTTTGCCGTCCGTCCCCCCCCCCCCCAAATGTGTTCATGTACCTGACATGTATTCATCAAGCAGTGTGGAACCTGTATAAAACTGCTTTATGGCTTAATTCAATGTCTTCATGCATCACAGAAGAGCCTTTGGAGCACTGTCCTTTAGAATACGTTATAGTTGTATAGCACAATCATCAGAAGTTTCTGTTTAACATCAGAAGCACTTGTCTCATTCAGAGCTGAGACATCTGACTGTGTAGTGTGCATGTCTGTCTGTTTGCTGTGATTTTTTTTTTTTTGTTCTTTTTAAACGATTTTTGTACATGTATCAGTACGGCGTCGTGTGTTGGTTGTGGGACCCTTACTGAGATTTTGGACCATGAGATGAGAAGCTTGACTATGATTGTTGATTGACACTTTGTGTAAATATGTGTGATTGCTGTACAGTTTCAAATTTTAGTCTTTTCACTTTTAAAATACCCCTTTTGTCCATCTTTGGTTTCTGGGTTTAATTGCAAGTCTAGCTAACTAAATGGTACATTCTGCCTCAGATGAACGGGGGGTTGATAGCTTTAATCATTTTGGAATGAAGAGTTTGGTCAAAGAAAACAGTTTTTTTTTTGTCTTCATTGCCACTGTTTAATGTAAATATGATGACAATTCAGCCAAACCTATATGATGCACAATTTGAGAATTCCAGAAGTTGGCATGTGAACTTTGATACTAACTGTATTCATAAAGTTGAAGAACTTTAGAATTGCACAATTCTGGTCATCTACATTTGTCATTTATTGGGATGCATTTTCATATATATCAGCAAATGTCATTGTGAAAGCTTGGCAAACAGCTCAAACAGAATGCAGATTTGGTTTTGAATCCTCATCTCCGTGAGTGGAGATCAACTGCTAATAAAAAAGGAACAAGCGATAACCACTGTGTATATGTGATTGATGCAGTAATATAGAGAAACGCAATGACAGCATATCTAGGCCGGGTCTGATGTTGGCCTGCGTAACCTGCATCTGCTGTGAATCGGATTACTGTCCATTATATTTACATTTAGGGCATTTAGCAGACGCTCTCATCCAGAGCAACTTACAAAGTGCTTTGCATCTGTTCACAGAATTCATCCTACATATTAGCACAGATAGGTCAGAATTCAAGATACTCTTGAACCAGACTACTACTAAACCACAGGAATCAATGTCATTATCTAGTATTTCTATTAAACATGCCCACTTAAACAGGAATTCAACTTTTAAATTAAACCATTAAAGTACATTCAGGTGAGAGATTACAAGAAGAAATGATTACAAGTTGAAATATGCAATTCAAACAGCAGGTGGCAGTCTTGCTGCATGTCTAGTTTTTATTCAGAACATTGGTGTCATTACCAAACTCCAATACAGAACACATTGAATGGTTATATATATATATATATATATATATATATATATATATATATATATATATATATATATATATATATATATATTTATGCATAGTAAATCTTAGTAAATGTAGCTTTGTACTGGATACACCAATCACCCATCTATACCAGCACTTCATAGGTTTGCCAGCTTCCTGCTACTTCAGTTAGCGTTCCTGCTTCTTTGATCACCATTAGTCACTTTCTGACCAGAGGGCCACTGCAAACTGGAAATTGTTTAGGTGGTGAACTATATTTTACCAGAAAAGTAGCACTGCCATGGTGGTGCCGTGCACACCACCTGTGGGCTTTGATAGTTTCGTGTTGAGGCTATAAGGTACAGGTGTCTATAAGTGCACACCAGTGCTGCTCAGAAGGGGGATATAGATACAGGTACAGGCAGTGTCTTTGACCTACAAAGTTTGTTTCTAATAAATCAGAAGGGAACGGATATAGATACAGGTACAGGCTACTGGACCTACAAAACGGATATAGATACAGGTGGACCTACAAAGGGAACGGATATAGATACAGGTACAGGCTACTGTCTATAAGACTGCACCTCTGGACCTACAAAGTTGATGTTTCTAATAAATCAGAAGGGAACGGATATAGATACAGGTACAGGCCATTGTCTATAAGACTGCACCTCTAGACCTACAAGGTAGATGTTTCTAATAAATCAGCTAGTGAGTGTGGGTTTAGCATGTGGTGTGACATATCTGCTGTGAGTTTCCTATATTATACTGGATGGGGAAAGCACGTTTGGGCCGGGGGAATAAGAAAAGGAAGCAGAGAAGGGTGCTGATAAGCTCAGCTCAGGCACAGTGCATATAAATAACGGCAACTCTCACGGCTCCCACTATAAACACGCGTGGTTATCAGGGGCCGGCCATGGGGTCTGTTCATTATGCTGGATATATTACGTGTTGACTTGATGAATGTCTATGAATGAGTGCCTTTGCATGCTAGGTCATTTAAAAGCAACATAAATTAGGTTTTGCAATAATGTGGGTTTTAATAAATATTTATTTTTTTTCCCCAATTGTTACACTGTTTTAATAAGCATATGTAGTGACTGAAAAATTGGTCACTTTTCCTGTTAAGTATATTTCACTGACTGACTGGTAATGGAATTCCTGATCAGGTACTGCTGACTGGGAGAATGAGGGTGACTGAGCTGCAGGCTCCAGCCTGAAGGGGAGCCATGGGTGAGCCTCTTTTCTCACTCTCTCTTTTGTTTCTCACCAGCCATGTCGTTAGGAGCAGGAGCAGCCGCACCAAATGAAGATATATATGACTGAGGTATAAGACACCTGCTGCAGAATACAGACCACTGAGCAATTCGAGACATTTCCAATTGGGGAGAGATAGTGCAGTGCAGAAAGAGAGAGAGGGGGAGAGAGAGAGAGAGAGAGAGAGAGAGGGAGAAGCATTTTATGCTGGCTTTGTTCTGTCATTGGGTGGGGGGGGGGAGATGAATCAAGATCTATTGATCACAGTATATTATTCCAGACAAAGTTAAATACTGTTTTCAATAACAAATCTGTCCATTGATCTCATATATATTAGATATCAGTTAATTGCCTGTGGGAAATTTGAGTGCATTCTGCATAAAAATAATGTTTTTTTTTCTCTTATGAATAGAGGCTCCAGCTATGTATGTAAGAAAAATGTTTGTGAACTGTTTGAAATTGTATTTTTATGAGTTCCTTCTCAAAGGTAGTCTGCTAGTTACTAAATTTCCACTAATTCCTACTAATTAATAAAGTGATGCAATCTTACCTAGAAGATAACACACTATACACTGCCATTTATTTACTGGACAAATGATTTTAACAATTGAGGTCACTGATGATAAAACAGGAACCTCCAGTATAATGGCTTGTTGAACAGAGATTAACTCAGGATTTCCGGTCACTTAAGGCTTGTGTTTGACAGGCTCGGCCTTATTAAAGTCTTGGTTACATGCTCTTCACAATGGAATGATGATCTCGTTCAAATATGGCTTGATCAAAGGGTCCTTTCCCAAGATCTCAGGGGAAGAAAAGATGTTGAAGCCCATAAGACTGAAAAGGTACTAAAAGGTTTTCCAGATCCTTGGGTCTCCATCAGCCTACAGTCAGCACTATTGCCACTGTGGCGGTAGGAGATCTACAGAGTAGATCAAGTGGAATCCGTAGAGACCTTGTACGAATGACACAGAACCGTATGTGGGGGCAGAAGCTCAGTTGCCTTCTATTGCACTTGGTAAATATTTGTGTTCGTAAGCCTTGCCTAAGAAAAAGCCAAGCCTAGTTATCAATCAAGGGAGGTTAGCGCAAAAGAAGTTACTTCCCACAAACAAACAAACAAACAAACAAACAAAAACATGCAAAGAATAGCTGTCCATCCTGGGTTTGCTAAAGACCACTGGGTCATTGAACCTTTCAGTGCGACAAAATTCCAAAACACTGGAGTAAAAAAACAAAAATGGAAAATCCTGATCTCTGTGTCGCTAAAATGCTGTGGTGTGAACTGAAACAAGCCATTTAAGCAAGACTTAAACTATGCATGAGTATATAGTATATAGGAATAGGACAAATATACCTTGACTGAATGCCAGTTTCACAGAGCATGTGGGTGAAGTTATTGCCAACAAACTGGATTCTGCTGGTTACTAAATAGAAGGGAAGCCTAGTTTTTCAATCTGTGAGTTTCACTGTTTAAACAGTTTGTCCAAAGTAGTAGGCACTGTGTGTTAAATAAGACTTTAGAAGACTTTGTTATAAATATATAAATAACATTGCATTCTAAATACCATTTATGTAAAAGAAAATCCATGTAATTTCAGAGGCTTATTATTAAACTGTTATGTAAGCCTATTTTCTGAAAATGAAAATTGTACAGTTATTTGAATGGGGAACAATTTGTAACACTGAAGGCAAATTTTCAAACTCCTGCTTTTAACCAGCTTCAGGGTGGGTCTGGGCTGCTCAACATCACAGGGACACTCTCAGCAGCATCGTGAGACGACAGTGTGCTTAGGTAGCTGCAGCCTGCATATCTACATGTCTAAACACCGTCCTTAGAATTTACGGTTTCCTTCCTTTCTGGTGCTTCAAAAGTGCAATCTACCCCCCCCACTACCCCCACTCTCTCCCACCCTGAAAGTGCCACAGTGCAGCAGATCACTCATAGAGTCCTCATATTAGGCTTTCCACTGCATTTTCATTTTGGTGTCCGGGAGAAAAAAGAAAGAGAAAATTCTTCTGTATATTTTTTTGGGTGGGTGGGTGGATGGATAGCATGGGATGAATATGAAAAGCACAGACATGTTCACAGACCAGACACCAACACACACACACACAAACACACACTCACACACACCATTCTGTGCTACAGGCACAGGACATAAACTCTGTCTTTTGCAATGAATCAACTGCATTCCACTGTTACCTTCAGGCCTTTGCACCAGAGGCCTGGCCCTCTGTGGCTCCCATTAGAAGAATGTGATAAGGACCCATTTCACACGTATTTACGGCCCTAAATGAGAGGGCGATGGAGGTCAGCGACAGGGCTGCAGACTGAGAAGGGCTTTATGACATCATCTTTCATTCCAAGAAGGGACCACACTATCTGCAGAGCCAGTGCACAGCAAACATTAATTATGTAATGGAAGTTAATCTATATTCTATAATGTATCCCAGAAACACTTAGCAATTATCAGTTTACTGACAGCAAACATATGTTTGTCCCACTTTCCATTTCTGCAGACCTTCTGCAGAGGTGATATTTTACAACGTTCTGAAACGCCACACAGTACAGTTCAAGGACATTACATGCTAGTCAGGGCATAATAAATGGGTGCCTTTAATAACATCAAAAGTATGAGGAAAAAATGGAAATGTGAATATACGCTGCTTTCTTCTTAAATTATTTAAAGCACTTTTAACTGCTCAATCCATTTGAGTTGAAAGACCACTACTGAGTACTACTTAAAAATGACCTAATAATGTGTAGAATCACCAGCAAGTACCACTATATAAATATAGGGGGGGAGACAAATGTCTTGTTACCACCAGCAGGTACCACAGCACTATATACACTATTTTATCATCACGAGCAAGTACTACTATATATGTATAGGGGAAGCGTATACCTTATTTGGTAGGTGTAGAGAAGTATATCTGGGCTCTAACTGTGAGGGGTTTATGGATTTTGGAAGAAGCTTGGAAGAGGTTGTTTGGGCCATAGTGGCATTTGTTGAGGGGTGGTGATGATATTTTTGATATGGGGGTATTGGAGTATTGTGAAAAGCACACACGGTTTAAATTAACAGCCAGTAAGAAAACAATACGTTACAGGAGTTATACAAAAGAAATATTAAGTATAGGCCTGAAGGGATAGCACTATTAAAATGCTGAGTAGGGTATCTACGGGCAGCATTTAAAATTTGGGTGAGGCAACCTTTCACAAACTTCTGATAGTGTCTGCAAGCATTAAACGTATTAATTTGGGATGAGGTTTAAGACCTCGGCAGCAGCGTCCGCCAGCACGTGGAAGGTGTGTTGTGTTCCAGTGTTTGTAGCTTTTCACTCTTCTTGTAATACGTCTCTGTATATAGCATTAGGGATTTTATTTTAACTATTAGACTACTGTAGCATTCCTTTTCATGTTTTTATATTATTTATTTATTTATACATGTTTATCTTTAAAGGGTTAAGTACACACTTATTCTGTATTATCTCTTGGCCTACCTAGACTTGCATATAACTGACCTGCAATAGAACAAGGAGTAGGGAAGGAGGGGTGGACAAAGGAATTATCTGGCGATGAAAGGGTTTGTTATTGGCGAAGACGCTTGTATTAGCATCCATTAGCTGTGAGTGACAGGTTCGAGGAGGGAATTAGCCCGCGTGGCAAGGAAGAGGAGTCCGCCGCTTCTGGCCGCCAGATCCATCATCATCTCCCGAGCCTTTCGCTACGCTACGGGAGCCACCTGTTCAATATTTATATCTCCCCCCTCTGCACGCCAGCTCACAGCCAGACGTTAGCTGTTGCAGTCCCAGAGATTCCCCAGAGCGCGCGTCTCATGCCTCGCTAGCTGCCCAGCCCCTCCTCGCTGTGTCGCTTTCACTTAGGATTCGGAAAGGCTGGCCAGCACCAGGGCGAAGTGCGGCACCACGAGCTTCAGACGTGTTTAATTGATCTGCCTGGTCCCACATGCCTGTCACTTTCTGCATCATACCCAAATAAATCAACCGTAAACATGCTTTCCTATAACGCTTGTGTGCAGTATTCCTTTTGATCCTCGTGCCCAAACCGTACAGACGTATTGAATGACAGCACAAAAGAACGCAGAACGAGAACCAGACTACGACCCGGAGAATAAAGACAACCATTTGCGAATATGATCTAGGCCTGACGTCCACAAATTGCAGTCTTTTGATCATGGCGTTAAAACGAGGCGTTTGGTTTTGGTAGATTGCTGAGATGAGATGTCGCTTTTGTCTTGCTGATTTAATGATATTTCCCAATCATACCTTTGCCATTCAAAGTGAGCTTCTCTTATGCCCCTTTACAAACGGATTATTTTGCTAATTGAATCCTCAGTTAGAATATGTCGTTTCCATACAATTATCCAACAATTACAAAAAAAAGGCTGACTTTATTCTGTTATTCCAACTGAGAAATGAATGGAGGGAATCTGTCCTCGGTTCATATGAGAAGACAGCCTTCAGTGTGTGTGTGTGTGTGTGTGTGGGGGGGGGGGGGTCTGCGACAATGCACGTGGGCCAAATATAGCTCGAATCATCCACTTGAGGGAGATATTCAAGAGTCTTTAGAAAGAAATTGACAGAGAAAGAAAGGTGAATGTAATGAGGGGAGAAATCTTTGCAGAGAGAGTGAAGTGTGTCAGTTTTGTCTGCTATTATCATTTGGAAGCTTGCACTAGCAGCACATGTCAGCTGAGAACTACTCAGACTCTGCTGCTGGAGGTCATTCCAGCTGCAGTGCCCTGTGGGGGAGTGGCGACTCGAACAGAAAGCTGACTGTTAACTTTCCTCACAGAACAGAACTCTTGCCTTGTTGGCAGGCTGTGAGGAACCTCCAGGGAAAGGATTCAAGCTAGAGAGAACAAGTGGACCAGATCATGCTGAAGATATGATATCACCGGCCTTGTTATGCTCCCAGTAAGGAACACATTGCTGTATGCCATAACACAATGTATATCTCACATCCACAGAACACTAGCAAACCCAAATGTTGCAACGGTGTGTCTCTCGTGCTTGCGACTATTGCGAAATCTCTAGAATGTTCTGTTGCTCATTTCCGTTTCGATTCCCTGTTGGTTGGTTGCACTGATTGTTCTAAATCCAGCTCTCAGCACTACCAGACCGGGTCCACATGCACAGGGTCGGACGGGCGGGGGGGGGGGGGGGGGGAGAGAAAGAAGTGCGCCGTCACCCTCCCCGTACGAAACTCAGGAGGACAAGGTTAGAGCTCTGGCCCTTGTGATTGAAGAGGGCTTCCGCCAGCTGTGAGTCCTGACAGGTTCATCATCGTGTGCGGGTTGGATGTAAGTAGCTATAACTGGCTGCGTGTAATCAGCTGAAGAGGGCCTCCCGGGTGCGGGAAGACGCGATTAACCAGACCTCTCCAAAGTGCGAGAGGTCAACGAGATGCTCTGTGCAGGCCCGTGGCCAAACAGTCGTGTTCTGCAGCAGAAGGGAGGGCGGCGATGTTCCGGCAATGCGGGATGAAGCGGGATGACCAGTCTTCAGGATGCAGGTGCAGAGTGTTAGGGCTTCTCTCGTTTTCCAGGAATTGTCATTAATGCGAGAAGCAGGGAATTTCATCAGAGGCATATCTCATAGCCAAGAAACCAGCAGAAGGTGAAAAATAATAACAATTAACTGGAAAAGCACATTAGCACAAAAGAAATATAGATAAGTACAGTCACATGGGCCAAAATGACTGTGCATGGTGATCCATCACACATTACAGATGTGGCAATGTTTCTCTCCATTAGCAAGAGCAGGTTTGAGAGATGGCAGGGTGAAGCCATAGCAGGAAATGGCCAGTGATGATTGGTCAAACCCATACTGTATAATTTCTGCATTGAAATGACTGCATTATTATAAAGATAAAGCTTTGAAATGTAAGGCAGGAACACCAATCACCCATCTACAATTTCAACCATTTCTGCTGTGCCTGAGGTTATTTGTCTTGAGCAACACGCGGGCCACTGCGGCAAAAGTGAAGCCCACACCTAAATAATAAAGAAGGTTGAGTAAACATAAAGCAATATGTGGCTCCATGTGAGAAGCATCACACTCGAGATGAAGTTTTCATGATCCCCCCCCCCCCGTGATTTTGGCCTGGTAAAGGTTCACTTTCTAAATAGGTGTTTGTGGACTCCGAAAGCTCCGCTTTCAATGCACCCTCTTCTTTTAGTACTGGCCGGGCGGCAGAGACGAGAGCAATCCATCTCCCCCTGACAGGAGAGGAGCGTGCGAATTCTGGGGCAAAGTAATGGAGGGGCCTGTGCCATTGGCCCCAGCTTCTCCCCACGCCTTGGTCTCCAAAGCCTCAAAAGCAAGAGAAAGCTGTCAGGAGATTCATCTACCACTGTTCCTTCTCCTTCAATGCCCTCCATGTACTGTCTTTATAAATATTACAGCACCTCTGCCGAACCTCTGCAGAGACACCGTAGACGGTGTGTTGCATGTGTGTGTGTGTGCGCGCGCATGTGTGTGTGCGTGCGTGTGTGTAGGAATCTGTTATGTATTAAGGTGATACCAGCATACAGAACAGCACTGAGTGTTTCATTTAAAGCCCGTGGTTACTGTGTGAATGAATGTTTTGCAAATTGTAATTGTGTTTGGTCACATATGAGGTAAGATGTTTTAGGGATTTGCATACAGAAAGGATTTGCATAACAAAATATTCACGTGCAGCATACAGCTCATTTAAATGTATTTGCTGTGGACCCAATCTTCCTATTATGCTAAGTCCTTGTATCCGATGAAAACAACAACTGGAAGTGTTGTGTTCTTGTTGACCTGTAGGGGGCACTGGTATGACAGTTGTCCTTGAGCTTATTTTTTTTTCAAACTAAAATCAGTCAACGTCAGGGTAGGGATGCAAGTTTCACATGAGAGTTGCAAACACTATCTTTAAAGGCGATGCTCATATAAATATTCACCACAATTAATCAGTCCGCAGTGTGTTAAAACTACAGATGTCTTCAGCAATCACCAAATCACTGTCAGGAGATTTTTGTTTATACTCACAATGCTGTTTCATTTGACAAGTTTAGCCAAATAGATGACTACTAAGAATAGTACCCTCTGCCACACTAATGAAGTGTGGAAAAATAGTTATTTTGCAGCGGACCATCGGGCACTGGATTGGTAGCATAGCTCTACAAACTGAAGCAGGTCAGCGAGGGCAGTCGAACTGCGTTCCTGGCTCGTTTCATCTATATGCAGCATATCACACGATCACATGGTTTCCTTTTGCAGAACGGTAAAGATTATGCGCAGCGATCCTGGAGAAGAAGCTATACGGCAACGCACGGAAGATGGACTATTATTATCGCCGTCATCGCAGATCCGTCTGCAGCTGTGTGACTCAGGCACGCAATTAGCAGCTCCACTCTGCTCCCCTCTGCCATGACAGACACGTCCCGTGCACGTGTCAGTCCTGCAACAACTGAGACAGAAAATCCGTCGCATGCTTGGTAGCCAAGCTCTAGTATGGCACGGATGTTGTTTCTGGGCTGGTCGGATCGAACTGTACTGTTTTATTAAAGAATCAATTGTCTCCCAGCATGACAGGTTATCGCAACCAAATGGGCCTATTGATTTATGGATAAAACATGAAAGCTTTCTGAGAAAGAGGCTCTCTGCTCTCTCAGTGTGAGATAGACGGAGACATGGCGTACAAATACACTTCACCTCAACAAAAGGATGATTTGAAGAAGCAGAGTTCTATGAAAAGGATATATCAGGAGACAAATGAAGTTAAATACAGCTATGCAGCGATGATACAGAGAACGGGCTAACCACTAAGAAAGACAAAAAGCAGACACATGATATATACTAGCTGGTTACTATAGATAGGGCCCTGAAGATTTTCAATAGAAAAATATTAACACTCACACATGCTCACACACACACACACACACACACACACACACACACACAAAACACACACATAAATGTATATATGCACACATTGCACTATAAAATTCAGAGAGAAATCAGAATGTAAAGTGAAAATGAGCTTGTCAGAGAATTTGCCCTAAAAACTATTTCTGCTTGTCAGCTTTCAGTGCCATTTGTGTTAATTCTAATGAGAGAGTCATTTTTGAGACCTGTCTTGGCTGTCACAGAAAGGGTATAGAGCTGTTCTGTCTATTCCCTCACAGCACTGTATCACTGAAACAGCCTACACACACACACACACACACACACACACACACACACACACATGCACCCTGCAGGGAACCTGAGAGAACCAGGCCTTGCTAGAAATAAATGAAAACTACGGCCGTATTCATCTTCTGAAATAGCCTTCATTTTCCCCTGCGACGAATGGACAACGCCAAGGAGACGATTTATGTAGCGCTTCGAGGAGATGGGAAGGCTGTTTTCCTTTTTTAGGGCAGCATCATTCCAGCGCCACTGGGCTTGCAGGGTGCACTGGGTTTGTGTTTGATCACATCCAGGGTCACGAGGCTCCTGGTGAGCCGCGCTGGGCCTCACATCTGTCTGGTGTCCTGGTGCCGCGTCATTGTTGATGTGCGACAGTGGCGTTTCCTTCAAAGTTTCTCAAGGCCGTTCCATCCCCTTATCTGTTTTTCTTTCTGTCTGTTATGAGCTCTCTCTCTGTGACTCTCTCTCTCTCTGTGACTCTCTCTCTGTGACTCTCTCTCTCTCTGACTCTCTCTCTGTGACTCTCTCTCTCTGACTCTCTTTCTGTGACTCTCTGTGACTCTGTGATTCTCACTCTGTGATTCTGTGATGCTCTCTCTGTGACTCTGTGACTATGTGATTCTCTCTCTGTGACTGTGATTCTCTCTCTGTGACTCTCTGTGACTCTCTGTGATTCTCTCTTTGTGACTCTCTCTCTGTGACTCTGTGATTCTCTCTCTGTGACTGTGATTCTCTCTCTGTGACTGTGATTCTCTCTCTGTGACTCTCTGTGATTCTCTGTGATTCTCTCTTTGTGACTCTCTCTCTGTGACTCTGTGATTCTCTCTCTGTGACTGTGATTCTCTCTCTGTGACTCTCTGTGACTATGTGATTCTCTCTCTGTGACTCTCTGTGATTCTCTCTCTGTGACTGTGATTCTCTCTGTGACTCTCTGTGACTGTGATTCTCTCTCTGTGACTCTGTGATTCTCTCTCTGTGACTGTGATTCTCTCTCTGTGACTCTGTGACTGTGATTCTCTCTTTGTGACTCTGTGATTCTCTCTCTGTGACTGTGATTCTCTCTTTGTGACTCTGTGATTCTCTCTCTGTGACTATGATTCTCTCTCTGTGACTCTCTTTATGTGACTGTGATTCTCTGTGATTCTTTCTCTGTGACTGTGATTCTCTGTGGCTCTCTTTATGTGACTGTGATTCTCTCTCTGTGACTCTCTCTCTGTCACTCTCTCTCTCTGTGACTCTGACTGACTCTCTCTGACGTCTCTTTCACTTTCTGTCTGACTCTCCTGGTCTAACTCATTTCCACTCCCTCTCTCTCCTGCTCTCTCTCTCTCTCTCTCAGCCTGCAGATGTCTTATCTTTGCTCCATCTAAAGCTGCTTTATCCTTTAAAAGCAACAGGTGAGGTGCAAAGCCGTCCTTTCAGCAATGATAAATTATTATCAGGAGTGAGACTACAGCCTAAAATAGGCAGCAGTGCAGGTATTCTCTGATAACACACATCCCTGACTGCAGGTCTCACCAACAGGACAAAGCCTTTCTGAGGAGCAACATATGGAGTTTTTGCTTGACAACATGCATATGTATGCAAAAGAAAAGGAGACAGGGGAAGACTGTTTACTTGACTGGAGAAATGTGAGTTCGTGTATTATTGTCTTAAAAAAGGTATGTGACTGTGCAGCAGAATAAATGTTGGTAATGGCTCATACAGTAAACACCTTTGGGCATAATCTCACAAAAAGAAAGATCATTCAAGATAATACAGCTTTATTTATCTTTATAGGACATAAAACACCCCATTCAGTTATTACAAAGCCAGTCAGGCAAAATCAAGTCTAAAGCTTTCATATCCATTGTTCCCTCTCTGACTTTGATGGAAATGAAATATTAATAGTCGGGAAATGAGAGGAGTGGTCTTTGGAGGTGAGCTGATTCAAGCAGTCACCTCCCCATGTCTCCCCATTTCTCCACATTTCTCACTCACTCTTGCTCTGGCAGCAGCTGCGGCTGTTCTCCACGTCTCATTGAACATCCATTGAGACGAGCAGAAACGTTTTCCACTCAAGCTCATTACTACCTACCCTCTCCTCTCTCCTCTCCTCTCCTCCTCTCTCCTCTCCTCTCTCCTCCTCTCTCCTCTCCTCTCCTCTCCTCTCCCCCCACCACCCCCCTCCACTCCCATCGCCATCTCCAGGGAAACAGGAGCACAAAAGCATGCTTCCTCGTCGCCGCGAGGCCCGTGTTTTGACAGGCTCGAGTCTCTTCTCGCCGTTGTGAAGTGGACGAGCCCGCTGCCTGCTGCTCTTTGATTAGATTACAAGAGCCTGTTGTTTTGCGATTGTGTGGCAGGACACGGCTCGGCGGAGAAAGAAAACCCATCAATGATGAGCTGCCAATCGCGGGGGGGGGGGGGATGTGGTGCGGGACACACATGGAAGACGGGATTCTTTTCTTCATCGCTCCAGCTTTCAGGCCATCAAGCAGATCATCTCGCCTTGTCTCTGCATCTGAACAGAGATAACAGAGCTTCTCCTCCTTCTCCTGGCTGGCGCATGCAGAGATCCAGCAGAGCGAATGGAGGAAACTCTGGGCGATGAACATCTATATTCAAAGCAGACACAAAGCGAAGGACTGTTCTCCTTTGCATGTGCTTTGTGTGATAATCGGAGCTGCAGCATGTGACCGCCCATTTTGAAACGCTTTAAACACCCTGCGAAGGCTAATTTGCGAGTCCATGCCACCCTTTAACGTTTTTTTTTCTTCCCTCAACGGTTTGCAACACAACTCGTCCCGTAGACTTCCAGTAATAGGAACAAATGTTTCACGGGCTTGGTGTGTCTTCAGCAAATAATCCATCATGAGTCAAGATATGTATGTATGTGTGTCCTCCAGTAAAAGCACAAGAAAGTCATGATTCTGCAGTTCCTTGATTACCTCAGTGCTTTGCAGGCTTTACATTTATGTATGGTTATATTTCAACCCATAATAGGCGGCATACACACAGAAGAACCCTTGTCCACTTGTGTGGGAGACGTGCAGAATAGCATTAGCCTGACTCTATGGTTTCAGATGGTGCGCCTTGTCCCTGCTGCTGGATAAGCTCGATAGATCTGCTGACTTGCAGATGCGTGGATGCTCCTCTTATGGCTTCTTTTTTTTTATTAATATCGGCCTTCTCTCTCTTTCTGTGTGTGTGGGTGTCAGTAGAACAAGCTCAGCACTTCAGAGGCAGGCAAGGCTGATGTGCCCTGTTCCCACTCCGAAGGACACCGTCAGCAGACCAGACCTCTTTGGCTTTGCTCCGTATGAACTGGTCAGGTGTAATCTGTCAGGACTTCTCAGAAGAAGCCTGTTGAGATCAAGCCCATGGTCCTGACCACCCCTGAACACATGCAGATGTATGCGCAAACACAACGGACTATTGGCTGTGATGTCCAGCAGTAGGATACCACTTACAAAACCAATTGGTATAATTGTTATATTCCCATTTGCGAGCATTTAAATGTTGCACTAAACGAGTCCCAAATGTAGTAATTGCTTGCCAGAAGTAGCTCCTTTCTTCAGCACCAACAGCATCCTGTCTGGACTCTGGGGGTTTATTTTGCCCTGGCCTGCATATGTCTTGAGGAATCTTTGAATAATCCCTAATCCCTCTCTGGGAATACGGAGAATCCTTTACGCTGCCGTTTTATTTCTTTCACGAAAAGACAAAGAAGAAAATGGAGAGAGAGTACTAAAGTTCCAGCTGTGGTGAAAAGTTCTCCCACTCTCCTGTCCACATGACCCGAGATACCAGAAAAATCAGAAACCTGCCAATCCACTGACTTGCTTTCCCAGCCAAAAGGGAAAAGGGAGAAGAAAAAGGAAAGGAAAAGCTTAACATTGGCTAAATGATGTACTGGGAACACCACAGAGCCCAGAGAAGCAGAGAGGCTCCCCAGAGAAATCTCAACCATTCCAACAATCTCCTACCTGGCTTTGCCTCTGGCCACCTATAATTATTCCTTGAGTTTTATTAGTGATGTTCTTTTTAAGGTCATGGAGTCATGCTATGAAAAACTTACTACAATATGAGAAACTATGCCATAAGCGGGTCTGCTGGAGAATTAAATGGACCTGAAAATATTCAAATAAATGGCCCCTATCTTTGAAAATTAGAATTTCTGATGGGTTGGAAATATTTAGGTTGTAGGTTAATTTGTTGACCCATGTCTGAGAGGGGCTGAGCAGAAACGCCGCGGTTTACGTCAGGGCCGTCAGGGAAAAGTGTGGCCACCACCGAACATGGAAACGTGGACCATTAAGAGCACCTTCCCTTCCTGTAAATGCTTTCATCCATTGCTTCTGAGCTTTGAAGCTGAGCAGTACAATGCTGTTTCAGTAACCAGCTCGTTGTTAATAATTAGTTCAAGTATAAACTTTCCAAACCTCTCTTATAACGATGATAATCATCTCGACCTACTCCTTAGTTAGAAACCAAACTTTAAGAAATAGATAACATTATTGTGCTTCATCTTACATGAAGGGAAACAGAAAAGAAAATGCATAATGGTGTGCAGTGCTTCATTAACCATTTTTTTAATTAGCATAAGAGCGCCTTATTCATCATACGTTCGGTCTCATTCGCGCCGTGTCTGGGCTAATTGCGAAGTGGTGCATGGGTGTGACAGCAGGGGATGTTGGGAATGATAGCGAGTGGCACAGGGCGGGTTATGGTCCTTCTGGAGGAGGATGGCAGGTGTGACGTGTTTGCTCTCGACTGCCTCACCTCGCCTCGCCTCGCGAGTCTGCTTCAGAGGCAGAGGAGCGTTCCGTCAGGTTCTTCTATTCAACCCATAATAAAGTGTGTGAGCTCTTTATGGGATCTTAGAAGCGTAGGATAGGGGATGAGGGAGAAATGTCGGAGAGGTGGGTCGGGGGTTGGAGGCGGGGGGGGGTGGGGGAGGGGGGGGGGGGGGGTTGTGTGGAGAGGTTGGGGTAGGCAGAGCGAAGTTAGAAGGCGAGAGGGTGCCGAACGCTTCTATTACCACAGCTACGCCCCGCTCTAATCTGATTTGCATGGATCCATCTTCCCTTATGAGAAACCAGATCATCTGCTCTCTGTGTTAGACGTGTTTAGCAGTCGGACCACTTCCTCACTTCAGCCCTCAAACACCCCCCCACCCCACAAAGAAAAGCCAGTTATGGCCATTTTGCTCCAGTCATAGCAGCGGTTTGATGCTCGCAGGAGACAGCGCCCTGTCTGTAACCCGACCCAGTGTGAATAAATGTGTGCGCGTAGGTGTGTATGTGACCTGAATTCAAACACACGGCCCCCCTTTCCAGCAAACAGGAGTCATCGCCATGTATATTCAAAGCTGAATCTCATTTGTATTCCTGGGGCATAACCAGTAGATTACAGTCCAATATCGTGAAGACTGTGGAGGTCCACGACCCTTCCACTCATATTCCTCTGCCTCACAAACATTAGCATAACGTGTAGATAGTACTGCTAATATGAACATGCACGCTCTAGACTGGTGAAGGCGTACGCTTAGGTTCTAATCAGAACAGGGACAGATCAAAGAACACACACACCCACCCACACACACACACACACACATATATATTCCTTCATACTCTTTGAGAAAAAAGTTTAGACCACAAATAAGGCAACATAGATCCATCTTTCAGAGAGGAACAGTTCCTGTCTGGTCTTTTTCTGTGCAAAACTCAAATTGGGATTAATTATCATGAGTGAGTGATGGTCTCGCATAGTTTTACTGTTCTGTGCCCCCGTATGAATAAAGCAGTATGATACCAGTAATTGATTGATCATGCATATTATTTAGCGCATTAAAACGATTTAGGGGAAGATAACTTTACAAAGTTAATGTGGTTTTTTTTTCTGTCAGAAGATAATATTCATCCGGACTGTAGGTATAAAGAGGCCTTGTTTGCTTTTAGCTTATGACAATAGTGTAAATAGTGGATTTCACACATAAACAACACATCACCTGTCTCACTGGCTGGCTGAAACAGTGCCGGTGCTTGGTTTGTTTCTCTTAATGGCTTACTAGCTCTTTAGCCGAAGCTGTGAACATCTCACTGTGTTTGGTCTTTGGTAAACTAACTACTAAGTAGCCTAGCTTGTGTGTGTGTGTGTGTGTGTGTGTGTGTGTGTGTGTGTGAGTGTGTGTGTAGCCAGTGTTAGAAGAGTTTGGACGTGCTGTATTTTCTACTGTCCTTTCCATCCCACTGGTTGAATGGGATGAACACTGAGAGGCTGCCAGAGTGTGTGTGTGTGTGTTTACGTTCATGTGTGTTTCTGCATCTCTTGATGTGTTCTTAAAACACTGAAGGGTTCTTAATTGTGGCTCATCGCCCACAGGGCTACTGAGCCTTAAGCCCCTTCCCACTCTACAAAGCACTCGCCGTGTCTAATTGGAGCAGGATGGGATCCTCCCTTAGCAGTGAGAACTCACTCTTCAAGCAAACCTGGGACTGACAGGTCACTCCTCTGTCATTCACTTACCCCATGTGCATACACACTCACGCATGCACACACACACACACACGCATGCACACACAAGAGGCCATTTACGGCATGTAGTACTTCAGATGCTGGTGAAAATCACTTCTTTGAAGGAAACATGTTGCTTTTTTCTCTCGGTTCTCGAGGTGAATGAATTCACAATTGCCCTAAAAAGACTTCAGGGATTTCAGGAAACCGTCAGGGAATGCGAAAAGGGGACAAACCGAGAATGTGAGAATTCATGAGCAGGAGTTGAGGGGGGGGGGGGGGTGTTGGTTTGTTTGTTTGTTTTTTCTTTGCTGGGTTTCCATGATACGGATGTCATGTGTAAGTGCTGATGAACTGAGCAGGGAACTTGTCAAGTAGCAGAGTGCACAGATAGAGTGTGCAGAGTTTAAGTCTCCGTTTAGCCCACGGAGATCCCACTGTTTAACATAATGTCTCTCTGCTAAACCTGAGTCTCTATTCAGCCCATATTCCAATTACTGCTCCACCTCTGCTGCTGTGTTAAATTCAGCACGGTGCTCAATTTTGCATTCATCATCAATCTTTGATGTCCTGCACTTCTTATTCATGCCTAACATCCTAAAAAATAAAAGTCCTAGAGTTTAAAAAGTAGAAAAAGCAAGTAAATTGTTAATATTATTTATTGTTAACCTTTATAATGATTATGAGTCAGAGTAATTAAGCGAAAGGCTTGCACGTTTCTTTGTTTCTTCAAAGCGTCTTTTTTTGGGGGGGGGTTCCAGAAATGCGGAAACCCCTTTATTCAGTCTCCCTGCCTTCTCTCCTGCCCTCACTGCAAATCAAAACGCAGATTAGTCACTCTCTCCTTTATGGAGTCCCACTAGCACAGTCCATGCATATGGAAGCCCTGTGGGGTCTAAAAGAAAGAAAGAAAGAAAGAAAGAAAAAAAAAGTTTAGTATTGGTTGCGAGTACCTCTCAGAAGCATTTATCCTTCAGCTGGGTGCCTCCTTCCCCTCTTCTGTGCCTGCTGGACTGCTCCACACAAAGGGGAAAGGCCTGCTCCAGGTATTCTTCCTGGTTCCTGGATCCCAGGGGAGGAAAGGACAGAATGCCTGAAGAAAGCCCCATCCATACTGAGTGGAGCGCTTTGTCTGCCCCGATAGAGGAGGGACAAAGAGGCCCCGGATAATGAATTGGATTAAATAGAGAGAAATAAAAGAAAGCAAAGCCACACAAAGGCACAGCGAACAGAGCATGAGATACCTCGGCTGCACAAAAGAATGGCGAAAAATGGCTGCATTCAAAGGACGGTTGTTTTCTGTGGTGTACTTGGAGCAATTATAGGAACTGTGTTTTTGACTGCTTATCATTTAGATTGTTGAACATTACTGACGCTTCTTATCCACTTAGCCTTGTGATATTTTTAGTTTTCTGTGGAGCTTGAACAATATTATGAATGTAAACAGACCACATACATGTACACAAACTCATCTAGCCGCTTCAAAATCCTATAGAGCTCATAACTAATCTTACTTATTAAAACTAAAGAAACTGTTTAAACTTGTGCCTAACAGCCCTCGGTGACACACACACACACACGTACACACACGTGCACACGCACATGCATACACGCGCACACGCACACACAAACAGAAGCTGCCAGAGAACGTTCTCTCCTCCTCTGCCAATTGTAAAGGTCAGTGCATTCTCCCTGCCAGTCACTGTGAAGCATTAGACTATAGCCCACAGAGAATACTGTTATCCATCTCAGCGGACTCCACCAACCCCCACCCCCGAGGTGCATTTCGTTCACTTGCACAGGTCTCTGAATCCTCTCACAGCATGGCAAAACACACAAGTCATGCTGTTGTTGATGCCGCAGGTAAGACCGACTGCTTAGACCTCCCGTAATAATATTCATCCTCATTTGCATAAAGAGGAGGGGCATTGGGCTCCATCAGTCAGCTTGTGAAGACTGCGCACTTTGCCATTGATCATAAACATATAAGTGTCAGGAATGAAAAGGTTAAAACAGGCTGCTTACAGCAAAAATGTAATTTCAGCATGGTTATATTGGATACATTAAATATTAAAGACATTGTGACACACGTCCAGTTGTTATTTGTAACAAATCAGTAAATGCTAATGCTTTCAAAGCATTTGTATTATTTAGAAGATCAATTTTTAGATACTTCATATTTCATTTTGAATTAAATTTTCCATCTTCTTCACCTAAGTAGCATCAAATATTTCCTCAATACCTGGAGCAGAATAAAATAGGCTCTAATTCCAATGAACTTTATGACAACTTACAGTGAACCATTAAGGTTTTGCTCTCTCCTTTTCACTCCATTTGGCTGTCACTGAGTTGGAGGTCTATGCCAGGCTCCTATAGCACAGTAGGGACATTGTTTGAGGAGGAAATTAATGTTATCTTGATACACTGTGACACATTCGTTACTGAGAATGGAGCCAAAGCATAGACAGCCAATGACAGCTGACCTCTGAGAGAGAACTCTGGTTGCCATGGTGCCCAGCTGACATCAAACAGGAGTTGAAAATTGCCATGGAAGCGTTCACTCTGAGGTTGTAATCATTAGGTGGTCACCACGGGTATGACTTCAGACTGGAGTTTATCAAATGTATGTCATACGGCCCTACGTGTGACTTTACACTAAAGGAAAACACAAAAGCTGTGTAGGTCATATTTTAAGCACATATTCATGGGGAGTGGAGGGGGGGTACACGACATGCAATAATCCAAAAAAAAGACGAAAAACAGGGTATGAATACATGACAAAACAAGACGCAGGTGAAATCAAAGACACAAGGTGGAGACTGAAACAAGGGGCGTGAACAGAACAACGCAAACACGGAAACTAAAAGAAAAACAAGACACGAGGGGCGTTGCCGTGGGAACCGCAACGCCAAGGAGGGGGCGATCGTGACGGGTAGTGGTTGAACATGAACGTATTTAAATAGAAATGCTATTAAATACTTAGTCACCATGACTGATCAAAATCGTTTCCTATCTCCTAAAATTTCAGTCAACATAAAGCCTATGGTACATCTGGGAAAAGCAGAGGTTGTGGGGTTTCCTGTCGTTTAATTACTGCTAAAAAACCTTTTTGGAAAAAAAGCAGAAGTGTCTTCATTAAAGCAGTGGATTGTAGAAACACTTGGAGAAAATTCGTATTATGATGAAGGGCAAACAAATTATATGACAGGATCTGGAGGCCCTTGATATGATTTCTTAAAGGAGAATGAGGTTATGCAAAATCTGCTCAGTACATCCACTCCCTGTATGCAGAACTCAGGAAGGTGTGGGTGGTGCTTGTTGTGTGTGTGTTTATTTTAGTTTTTTATTGTTTAATTAAGTTGGGTTGTTATTATTGTATCATTATACTCTGTTTGCTTGTGTATCATGTGCAGCATTTCAGTTGCAAGTGTATAGTGGACAAAAAGAGCCACCATGTTAACATTTTTTGATCTAATTAATACATTTTACTAATAAGTACTTTAATTAAGGATGTATTAATTAAGTAACCATATTTGTAAAACTATACCAGTAGATGAATTCGGTGCTTTAGTATCAATATTCAGCAATCAGTGACAATCAGCTTTTATGCAGAAAATGCAGTAGTTCTTTTAGGTACTTAGACATTAATAAAAGCCATGTAATTAAAACATGCAATTGCTACACAATCGCTTCTTCCAGACTGGTAATCATTAGAATAACAAGCATGCTAGATTACTAGAGAAGAAACTCACTAAGTACCCTGTGGTAACACTTGAATATCTACTGCTAAGTTAATATATACCTATGTATATACTTAAGCATATATGCAATGTATGTTCATAATGATATATAAATAAATGGTGTCATCTAGTTAACTCTCTTGATTGATATGGATTTAGTTTTTCTTGATAAACCCAGAGATCAAACTGCCCTGGGATTTGAACATTTAGCATTTTCTTTACGATCAGCAAAACATTGAAACAAAGCAACTGGCTTCAAAATGTCCAACTTCATATGTATTCATGAGCACATTTAACATCTTTATTCGTTGTCAGCTATCTGGTTTAATACTCCTCTGAGTCCTTACACACCAGTGAACTGGTAGGTTGATATCATGCTCTGGTGTTTCACTCTAGCGTGCAATAGGTCTTGAACTGTCTTATAAAGATATTTCTAAGTTCGGTGGAATAATATATGTGTGGGGGAAAGGCAGTTTGCATTTTCTTGCTGCTCCTGTGGAAGTTTATGGCCTTCCGCCGATCCCTTCATTGTTCATGCCCATTTGATTAATGTGCAACTCTGCCACTGGTTTGCTCCCAATTTCCTAGTGAAATTAAAACGAAAATTAAAATTCAAATGGCTTTTAATGGGTCAGACGGTGAGACGAGCGTGCGACGCACAGTGCAGTAATGCTGAGAGCTTCCGCCGATGCGATGCTTTGTTTTGTGCGGCTGTTGTCCTGAAAGAAGAGAGCGGTAATTGAGTGTTACCGCTTCATGTAAAAGCCATTGTGAAGGCAGAAGAGAGTTTCACTGAATGCATGTAATACCGTTCCTATGCAACAGCGGCAAGGGACAGGGGCCATGTAACATAATAGGTGCGTACGGCATTTATCTTACTTTCCTCCACTCCTGTATGAATTGGGGGAAAAATGCTCTGAGCAGCTAACAGAAGGACCATATGGCTTTTAGCTCCTTGGAGAGACTGAAATCATCCCTGCTCTTGTTTAGTAGAGGCTTCTCCGGGCAGCTCTGGGACTCTGATGGAGAAAATTGGAAGCAGAAATCTCCTGACAGTGAAATTATGTTCACTTTTTTATGACATGCCTTGCCACAGAAGCAAGAGAGAGAGAGGCTTGAATAGGTCCATTAGTCCTGTGCAGCAGACACCCCCCAAAAAAAAACCCCCAGGCATGCCCACCAAGACAAACAAGACACAGGGTGCCTGTCGTTTACCGTGTCATGATGCAAGGGGTCTCTGGACAACTGACGAAAAAGATGTGGGAGGAATATTGTGGAGCATTGCCTCCCCTCTTTGGAGAGGGAGAGCTGGAGAGAAACAAATCTTCTCCCCTGTTATCCCCGACTGTGTCACGCTGCCTCTCTTTTAAATATTCTTTATGTGCATCTTGCACCCGGAAGGGTAACATTTCAAATTCTAACAGTCCATCCCATAATTGCTGGCATAGCGTCCAAGCTCGAGATCGAAATGGTGTTGGGTTTTATCGCTAATGAGACGCGGCGCACACTCTGACATTTGCGTCGTGCTCCCCAGCGCGCACAAGATTGCTGCAAGACTTCAGGAGTTGAAATGAGGGCGAACTGCAACACGGTCGAGTGTTGCTTTGTGCATGCGGACGTATTCCATACCAGGTAATCGTTTCAAACTGAGCAGGGGCTGAGTTGAGCCACTTCCTGTGCCACGCACTTACGGAATTAAGCAGCACTATAAACGGCTTTTTTTCCCAACTAAAGGTGACATTCGGCTCAGAAAGACAGGGAGAGAGAGAGAGAGAGAGAGAGAGAGGGAGAGAGGGAGAGAGAGAGAGGGAGAGGGAGAGGGAGAGAGGGAGAGAGAAGGAGAGCCATCAGGCTGTCAGGATCTCACTGAAACAGTTGACCTCTGTATGTTCTGTTCTTGTTTCCCCATAAAATAAATAAATAATACACTCCACATCATTCTAGACGATCTCATCCCATACAGGAGGATAAAGCTATGCTATCCAAGTGCACAAAATGAAATACATACATATGACATTTGTAATACCCTTATCACTGTTCATAGCCTTATCTGTTTCCATGTAACAGAGTACCAGATAATAAAAAAACATGTAATTCCAGCATCTAATAAAGCTGGATGGACACACCACATCAGGCATGTTCTTTTGATCCCCAGAGCAGACAGACGGACTGCTGGTGCTGGCCAAGTTCGGACTGGTCTCCCAAATGTTTTTTATTATTTATGGCTCTGTGGATTCTTTCTTTCTTCTTTCTCTCCCTCTCTCACTTTGTGCATAGGTGTGTGTGTGTGTGTATAGGTGTGTGTGCGTGTGTAACTCAGACTAGTGTTTTTTTGTCTTGAGCTGGGTCTGCAGCATTGGTCCCAGCCAAAATGGGTCAGAATCGAATGGTGAAAGGTTTGGCCTTTAGCTGTGGCCAGCAGCAAGCCTGGTCCTGCCCCCTCTGCCAACTGGGTGTTTCTTCCCCCCTCAGGGGGGGAGGGGGGGGGGGGGTAGACAGCACACAAACGCACCTTTTATACTTCTACACATTGGCCACATTAATTTCTGACCTATAGAGATAACCGCTGACCATTTGGAAACTTTCAGCAGCAATAGTTCCTTATCCCTGACACTGTTTACAATGAAATACCTCATATCTTATATATTTTATATCTCAGCCTATAAATCTGGATATCAGTGGTTAGCTGGCAGAGAATAATTCAGCATGCAGCATGCAGTTCGCTACACCGATGAGTCGCATCTGCAAGTAAACTTAAATAGATCTTCGCCATTAATCTAAATGTTGCCAGCTTTTATTGCAAAGTTCCCGAGGTAACCTACGCAGTGATCTAACACACTGGATGGTGGTCTAAATAGTGTCTACCCAGTGAACCTCCAAGACGTATCCTCAATTCATCTTGTACATGACATTTTGAGGGTCAGCAAGCACTGGGCTTTGCAGCTAAATTTGGAAGAGCGTGAGAGAGCTCAGAGTTTATCTGAAAGACAGACATGCTAAAATATTTCCTCTCTGATTCAAGGAGACTTATATAATCTGCCCTTTTTCATTAAAGTCAATAAGCTACAAGGGAGCTTTACATGTAACCTGCATAATAAGGAATGCACCAGGAACAAATCTGAGGCATCTTACAAAACTTACACAGGTTAACGGTATCAGTCCGAGGATGGCAGCTGATTTACATCAGCAGTATAGATGGATTCTGAGCCTCCCCATAAATGCCCATTCCTAATGCAAGCTCCCACTCTCCTGACAAGGAAACCCATAAAAGTAGGGGTTAAAGGTCAGGGAGGCAGGGATAGCACTGTTTCCACTCCCCTTAGCCATGGACCTTTTTCAAACATATCACTTAAGCATACATGCATGGACACACACACACACACCACCACCGCCATTTATAACTTTCTTTGTGTGGGTTACTGTGCAGCATGTGACATATTAATACATTTCATCCATGACCCTTTGAACTTCGTGATTGGAGAAAAGAAATTGCAGTCTTTCCAGGAATGAATCCACACATGTACGCACACACACACACACACACATGCATGCACATGTACAATACCTCCTAGGCTATGGTGACTTAAAGAAGATTGATCATCCAATTAGAATTTGGCCACACGAAGGAGGCAGCACGTGATCGTCATACTGTACTTAAAGACTGTGAACGTTTCTATTTGATCCATCATCAGCTCCTAATTATCTCCTACTCCATTAGCAGGAGGGGCCCCAAAGCGCACACAATTACAGGCCAGGCAAGCTGAAACCAGCTATAATACCAGTTCAGAAACACTGAGGAAATTCCAGTGTTCAACTCAGACATCAACGCAAGCTAACTGCCACTCGCAAGAGATTCAATTGGAGGGACATCGTGAAATATCATGTGGCTGTGTTTATAAATTAGGTTAGAAAATACACATAAACAGTGGAGGAGAAAACACTGACTGTTCATTCAGATCAGTCTTTTAAATTCTCCAGGTTCTCAGAGTAGAAAATGCCTTGATATTATAAGCTGTCTGGCCTGTAGTGCAAATGATGTAGCACAGGCTGCTGTTATTTATAGCTGAAATGGCCGCCCCCACACAGTGACTGATCAAGGCTAGCGTGAGAGACTTTATGGCAACGAACAGCAGTTTTCATTAACGTATGTACTAGAGAGTGAATGTATAAGTGTGTAATAATGTAAGGCATCAACACCTGTGTCTCTACAACTGACAGTGTCTCTATGTGGCCTCTCCATGTTTCTAAACTGCAAACACACAGGAATGCTGCTCCATTTTGTGCCATTCAATTTTGTATTAACGCTCTAATCATAATTTGACCACATCGCTGTTAGATACACGAACAAAAGCGGAGATTCGGTGTTTGGATGCTAATCTTTAATGTGACAAACAGATAAATGGCCATTGTTTTTTTTTACCTTCCATTTCTATTAACTGGTTCTCCACTCTGTTGCCTTGAGCGTGTACTAGCCATACCCAGTCTGTCCCTTTCACAGAAAGGGACCACAGAAACTTGGTGTTAGCAGGAACACATCTGTGCTTGAGAGACTTGTACACGCTCAACACCCACTACCACTGTCACTAGCATGGCCGTTTTAAATGCTTTGCTGAGGATGTCAAGATCCTGGTCGTGCACATCACCAGCCTCTGAGGGTGCTTGAACACTGGGTCTTAAGTGAGGAGAGTTCAGCAGGACCATCACTCTTTCAGGCATGTGCGTGACTATGCTGAGCTGCTTCTACAGGATGATCACCCTGACCTACAGCAACACTGACTGGTAAAGAAGCTGCTTCCCTTCACACAGGAAAGTGCTGCGGTGAGCGGCGAAGAACACTGCACCACTGGGGCAGATTTTCCTGCCATCACAGACATCTACCCCAAGCAGTGTGGAAGGAACACTCACAGGATCCTGTTAAACACCTATCGGTTCTCTCTCACTCCTCTAGTCTTGGGCAGCACAGTGGTTTGGTGGTTAGCACGTTTGCCTCTTAGAGCTGTGTCCATATCTGGGTGGAATTTTTCGTGTTCTACCAGTGTGTGGATGGGTTTCCTCTGAGGTTCTCCAGTTTCGGCCCAAAATATAGAGGTTAGCTATAAATCGGCTACCCTAAGACTGTCTTAGTGTGAGTGTGTATGCCTTCATGCCCAGTGATAGATAGTGCTCTGTCCTGAGTGTTATCCTCTCTCCACCTCCCCTGCCCGATGTGTCCCCCCTGGGGGCTGCTGTTGGTGGTTGAGGTCAATGGGTTGCTGCTTCTCAACAGTGTGCAGACTGGACTGTAAAGTGCGTTGATTGTAAAATATGTCCTTTGGTACTGAGAAAGGTACTATATAAATGTAACTTCACAACTCACTCACAGTCTGTTTACAGTGCTCCCATCTGGATTGAGGCTATGGAGCATTTTGGCCAAGTTCCCCAGATTCACAACCTGCTTCTTCCTGCCGGCAGTCAAACTGCTAAACAGATCTGCCAGACAATCTCAGATTCGTACTGAACTGCTGCCTCAGCTGTATTTCTGCATACATTTGCACTGCCTACTGCACCTAAGTCACATTACACCTGAGATTAAAACTCACTCAATCTGCACACACTGTCTGACAATGTTTAAGATGTAGAGGTACATTATCAGCCATCAGTGTGCACTGTATAATAGATGTAAAATAGCAATTCACCCACTCCATTACACATTGCCCATCATCTAGACTATCCTGTCCTGTGCTTAATGATTGTGTAATCAACTATATAGAGATTTGTATACTTTATTAATAGTGGCATGTGAAATTTCTATCAAGCATTATTATATTCCTGTCTAGCGCACTTGCTGTCTGTATTTATTGCATTTGCACTATTACACTGTACTATCTGCTGCTATTTTAATGTCAAATACTGCACCGTGTCCCCAAGAGGCTATATTTCTTTCCTGATTCAACACATCTGTGAGAAGGAATGGACAATAACGTTGACTTTGAGAGTGGCCAACCACTCTGGTTGTGGTGGTGCAGTGGTCAGAATCTCACTAAACAGGGCAGAGTGATGAACTGTGCAGGCCAACAGATGGGCCACTGTCTATTATGTGCTTATAAAACGTGTCTATAAGGCAGATGTGCCTCACGAATTGGCCACTGCATGTAGATGCAAGGTAAGTGTTTCTAATAAACTGGCTAGGGAGTGTAAACGAGCTCGTCAGCAGGTAGATTCTTCCGAGCGCTACAGCCTCTGGGCCATTTATGCCATTCACCTCCATCTTTCTTCGGGAGCAATTAAAAGCAGCCCATTCAAAGGGCAGCTCCTACAGGAGCTATTGGTGGTACCAGGAGACTTCAAAGGGTGACCTCCTCAAAGGCCGGAAGAGCCAAAACGGGCCCCAGAGTCCACAGAAAGAACTGGAGCCTTTGCGGAGGAGAGGGCCGGCTGTGTCAGTGTGAAAAGACACGCTAGCACTCAGGGAGCCCCACCCCACCATCCCATCACCCCATCGCCCCCCCCCCCTTCTCAGAATGAAAAAGTTCCACTGAGAAATGCTTGTGGAGCATCAAGGTAAAGAGTTAAACACAAACCTACGAGGCCCGGGAGCCTCACGAGTGGATATGTGGAAGCAGCAAATGTAAAATCATGTCTTTCAGTTTTTCATTCCTTTTTTTTTCCTTTTTTTTTTGATGTTATCTGCACTTGGCCACATTCTGTTTCCCTGGCATTGACTGTGGTCTTGGCACTCCGCCAGAGATTTGAACCATTGTGTGGAATTGGCCTGTGCTCGCTGATGTGGAACATTAAATCCCATCCAATCCGTCACTTTTACGGGGCTGAGAGAAGGAGTGAACACACCTGTTTAACTAAGCGCGATTGGAGTGCATCGGAGGTATTTAGAACAGAGATTAGAGAACAGGCTTCCAAACTGTGGAAATATTAGCAGTTTTATTAGCAGAGCTACACTGTGCCATTTAGTTTTTAACAAAGGATGACCGGTCCAGCAAAATTCAATCATTAGTAAGAAGCAGTCGGCCATGCAAACTCAGTACCTTAACACGGTCTTTGTGAGCAAGCTTAATTAGATATCACATAATGCACATGATCAAAAGATTTCTTTTTAATTCTACATGCAGAACTTTATGTGTTTTTTCACGTGTGCCCAGCACCATTGGAAGCTCCAGCCGCTTCTTTCTCAGTCCACTCTGGCTGGTGCAAAATGAGGCACTTCAGAGCGGACCAAACTTTTGCGCTGTCTGCTTGTCTTGCTTTTCATGTCTCAGCGCAATGCCTCTCTCCAACTTCTTAACTTTGCCACGACTTACTGCTCCGGACTAGCTGGAGACTGAAGACGCTCTCCTCCCCTCGTGATTTGGGTACTTACAACCTTTCTCCTCTTCTCCTGTGCCAGAAACCCTAGCATCTCTACGGACTCATCCATTTGTCCTAAAGTAATTAAATAACCCAAGTAGGAGGATGGTGGTGGTGGTGGTGTTGGGGGTGGGGGTGGGTGGGGTTTGGCGTGGCAGGGTGCCTTATTTCAGGAGCTATTAAGTAGCAAACATGCTTCTCTCTAGTACTTTTATTACCATGCTCGTTAATCTCAAACCCCCTTCTGCTCCACAGCGCGTCTGCGACCGAGGCAATCACTATAAATCACCCAGACATCTGGCGCGGCCAAACTGCGGGAAGGCAGAAGAGGAGGAAGAGGAGGAAGAGGAGCAAGAGGAGGAAGGGCGCAAAAACAGGTGCAGGGAAATGTAGGCTTACTGTCGCACGCAGGTGGCCCTGTTACCTGTGCCTCCTTGGCTGCACTGGCCGCTTACTTGGACTAAATATAATTCGCTTGATCTCAAAGGCCAAAACAAGGACGGAGGCTTTCCGCTTTGAGAAGTGCAGTTTCAGTGGGTGTACTGGTTTGTTACTGGTCCCAGACCACTCAGGCCTGTCCGTAGAGAAGTCCACTCCTTGAGGCTGTGGCCATGAACTGGCTCATAGTCGTAGTTGGCTTCTGGTAAAAAGGAGAAGCTGTTTGTTAAGGCTTCTGGTGAAAAATTGCCTCTGTTTGTCTTTTCTATCACAGCTACTGCATGCCACACAGTTCATCCCAGATGACATAAATGGTATCATATGCAATATCACAGCCCATATACTTTCCAGCCCAGCAGTTTTAATAATGATCCCTATATTGGCAATTGTGAGAGCCACCAATAACACAAAATGCACTTCGGCATTTTCAGTAAAGCTGTTAACGCCATTAATGCATCTCAGGCAAGATGTGTGGCTCATAGAGGGGTATCACTGCCTAGTGAATGTAAGCAGAATCAGGGCCCCTGCCTAATGATCTGGATCTAAGGAAGCCATGATATCCCCACTCGCAGTCTTCATGGTAATTACATTAACACCTAATGCACATGTTGCTCCAGTCCTCTCCTCCCCACTTTGTCACGGAAGATCTCATAGCGAAGGCGCCATCAGAGGGAGTGATTAATCTGCGACGCCCCCATGGTCAAACGGCGGTTACTCCGTACGCGCTGGGCCCTGTACCATGTGCTCATGTGGACGTGTAGAGAGGTGGCCGCAGCAGGTCCCAGTACAGCCTTCGCACAATACTGCACCCATTAGAACTGCAGTAGCCCAACAAGAGCAGCTGCTTTCAGTTCAGTGGACAATGGGACATGTCATCATTAAAGAGCAGTTCATCAGAGACAGACAGGTCAGCCAGGTCAAAGGCGGTGTGTATCTGGTATTTCTGATGCGTGAGGCAGAGTGGGGAGATGGGTAACGTAGTGCACAGAACCCAGATGTTTATTTATCTTTATATGGCATGGGACAAGAATTCTTTGAGCCATTTGAATTTGTTGTCAGTGTGGTGCATGTGGTTCATGTACAGGCATGCTAACATGCAATCTACTCCAAGAATACAAGCTTCATACAAGTTATGTCTATAGTGCAACCCCACTGGCAAAAGAAGTGTTTTGTGTAGCTGCTTCATGCTTTATGACCTTAATAATACAATCATTCTGAGGGCAGAAATGGCATTCATGACATCTTTTCTATAGCGTGTCAAATTATTTACCTACCAGTTTCCACCTCTTTTAATGTTAATGTGTTTGCCCCTCAATAAAACCTTCCAGATGGTAGAATTAAGCATTGTGTGTGTGAGACTCTCATTGTTATTGAAGCCTTTGCTAACATCTGCTTCTTAGCTCTTGGTATGTCCATTTACAATGGACAGCAGTGACAGTCTGTGTGGTCCAAAGTGGTCATCTCTTCTCCAACACTGGATACCCCCTGGAGTGCTCATAGCACAGCAAGATATTAAATATTAAATATTTCTAAAACCCAGTTTAACATTCTAAGCTTATTCGCTAGGGATGTGTAATGCTGTATTGATTTCCAGATTAGAATGTCTAAAAGCTACTGGAATAACTGGACAAATTCCACCAGACAAATGTGAAGTATTTTCACAGCATAATGCCATCTGACACAGTAATACATTGGGTATACCTACATTGCGATATAAAACTGCTCAAACCCACAGTGCTCCTGGGTGGTCTCTAACATTTTTCTGACATCTAAAGTTTTTCTGACATCTAAATTCTGCCTTTTAAATCTTAAACACTTTGTGTTTTTATCTCTGCCAGGAACAAGGCCTTTTATCCTCTTCATCTTGCGAGCTCATCGCATGTAAGTGAGGAACACAGCAGTCACAGGCAGCTTTGTAACAGATTTCCAAATCAGTGTCCCTGTGCTACCTTAGAACTGAATGTGTGTCTGGCAGCACTGTGTCTCAAACGAGCACCAAGACACACACACACACACACACACATATATATATATATACACAAGATAACTCATTTGAATCAAGATCCTTTTAGCTGTGCCATGAATAATCAGTCTGAAATGAGCTCTCTGAACGCAGTCAGGTTTTCTTTCTAAAAAGTGCCATTTAAATTTAGATTGCGTTTTTAATGTATTCCATTTTCGTGGCCTCACGTTTGCTTTTACTGATTTCCACGCATGTTGAAGCGGTCATAAAATATGATGTGCTAGTGCATAAAGACGTCTAAACCCCAGAGTCGCTGCGAAAGAGACGGGCCTGCATTAGTGGCAAAACAACACAAAGGGAGGAGCCATGTTTTGGTGTTGAGTAACAACAACAACAACAACAACAAAATAATCCTGTCAGGACTTATAGCTTTGGTCACCAAGGGGACGTGTACCCAGTATGTTTCTGTTCCTGAGACCATCCGAGCAGGAAAGGTACGCTGATGTTGGCCGAGTGTGTTTTGGCAACGTTCTGCCAGCCAGGAAGCTAGGAATTAGTTTAGTGGTGCCAGTTGGATTTGCAGCTGGTTGATTTCAACGGGGCCAACAGCGAAGGTTCATCTGTATTTATGGCTGGCCATGGCACTGGAGGGGACCTGCAAACACTCGAACCCCTGACTCTTTAAGCTCTAAATTAATAGTGCCCTTAAATGGGCTGTAAAAAAGTAATATGCTGTACAAAACATAATTTAACTTACTCAAGAGGAACAGACTGGCTGTATGTTGATATATTACAATAAAGTTTGTAAATGTGTCATTCTGATTATACCGTGCTGATGGTTCTTTTCTCCCTGATGCTTTCAGGTTATGTGATATGACAATGACAGCTGATTCACAGTATGTGAGACTGAGGTAGCTAGCTAATGTATAGCCTTTATTTGTTATGTATGTAACAATAAAAACATAATAACTAAATGGGAATTTATCAGATTCTTGGCACTTAATAACAGCAAGGTCATGACCTCAATTCCAAAGGAACAGACATACTGTAATTCCAGTCGTTGAATTGTTGAAAAAGAAAAGGGGCAATGGTCAGTTTCACCCGAGGGGGTGGGGGGAGTTAAATAATATATAGTCCTGTCTAAATCTGAACTACGGCAGCTGCACATGCTATACCAAAGATCGCCCCCTACAGTTTTCATTCAAAATGAAAGGTAACGTTTTCACCAAATTGTGATAAATAGAAGCAAAATATTGATAATAGAGACTGTATGTGATGCAACAAAATGAATCAAGAGTTTGACAAACTTAACCAAGAGTTCATTAGAACTCAAGGATGTGATTAGCCAAGTCTTAGCCAAAAACACGTCTTGGGTCTTAAAACGTTAAGCAAAAGATTGGAAATGACTAGCAGATGTGAGCAAAAACTACAGGTCCCACAGTGATTGCTTTAATTACTCTAAAGACTTTGCTGTACTCTGAAAACCGGAGTTTATTTTATAGAGTTGAAAATTCCATTTGAGGATCAGTTGATGAAGCTCTTGAAAGGAAGAAGCTGCAGTACATGGATCTGGTAGCTGATGTGAGAAAACATGGGTGGCAACTGCGTAGAAGACCGGGAGAGACAGGAGAAAGGGTATTTGTTACTAGGTCTTTCACATTTTTGCTTGTGTAGTTTGATTTTAGAGGTCATAAACTAAGGGTAGTTGTGGGTTATCGGATGTAGCTGAAAAGTCTAATCACTGCTTGTAGATGAGAAGAGCACAGGTTAGCTGGAGAAATGCAGTACAAAGGTGGAATTTTTATGGGGTTTGGTGTTTTAGGTACATGGAGGACTGCATAGGTGAATGGGTTGTTGTGTCATTGTGTAATGTTGTAGATTCAAGTGGAACCAGTGGCACTGAGCATGTATTAACAGTGCCAGTGGGTCGGGCTATGACAGTCACCGGGGAGGCCAGTATGGATCTGCAGTGTTGGGGAATGCTTTGTGGTAAAATCCATGTGGAACTGAATATACATTAACGGCGCCATTAGGCCTGAGAATGGCAGTCACAATGGAGTCCAGTTTGAGTTTACCTGTAAAATGTGAGGTTTGGTTTAAAAGCTTGGAGGGGAGTGGGACTGGGACACCAGACCTCACTGTTGAGCCTTCTGGAGTTGTCTTGTTCTTAATTCAGCAAAACACCAATGGAGGGAGGTGCCTACCTCATGAAGAGCTCGCAGTGTTGTGGTTTCTTGTATGAAGTGAGTGGGCTGGGCCCCATGTGAAGCTCTTATGGTTTGGCATGGGATATTTGACAACTTATCCTGTGTGTAATTACAGTTCCTGGGGGATGGTATCCTCTTGCATTCCTCTTTAATCAAGTCCTGTATGATACTAATATATGTTAAAGTTGCTCTGAATAATAGTGACTGTCAAACACCGTATTCTACTTATCAAGATGATGTGAATTATCAAGGGTGTCACATCCCCCCAACAAATCTGTCACCATCTCCATGGACACCAACTCCCATGATACCCCTGTCAACTTAAATTTGTTCCGATTCCCCTGTTTATTGATTACACCTGTTCCCCAATACCCTAGTGTATTTAAGCCCTGTTGTTTGTCTTTGACTATACAAAGTCTTGTTTAGCATATTCTAACATGTTCTGAGCTGGTTTTCCTTGCATGTCTTTTTGTTGTCCCTGTGTTTTGACTTTTTGTTTTTGACTAATGTTTTCACACCATTTTTGCCTCGCCCTTGTCTACTTTGTCTGCTCAGTATTCTGCTAAGACTGTTTTTGATGATAGCCTTTTGGTTTTACTGCCTTTTATCATTAAACCTTTAGTTTACAAAGCCCACACTCAGCTTCTGCCTGCTCAGCTTGACAAAAGACTTCACCCCCCTATGGAGTCGGCGGGGGTTGGGGGGGGGTGGTCTGGCTCCTTGCCGGACACCATCCACAGGAACAACTGCTGGGCCATCGGTGGCTTGAGTTCCTGGCCAGTATGGACAATGAGTTCACTTTACAGACCAGACAGCAAGTTAAGCTCATCCTCTCGGTAACTGAGCACTTACTAAAGCACATTTAGTATACTTAGCCTCATTGACTGAGAATAATAAAAACTATCCTAGATTTCTTTTCAATACTATTTCTAACAAAAAATCAAGCAGATTCCAGGAAACTTAACTAGTAATGTCTTTATGGATTTCTTTGATAATAAAATCGAGAATATTAGACTAAATATTAAACCTTTTATGGGTAATCCCTCTGGTCTGTCATCTGGTTTGGTTGATATTGAACAAAATATTGCATTAGAAGAATTGCTTGAAGCATTTCATCCACTCTCAGAAACAGAAACCAAATCTTTATCCAACTATACTATCTGGTTATAAACCCATTTCGAACCTTTCATTTATATCCAAGATCATAGAAAAAGCTGTGGCCCAACAATTATGCGTTTATCTGCATAGGAATCACATATGTGAAAAGTTACAATCTGGATTTAGGCCCCACCATAGTCAGCCCTAGTTAAAGCAACAAATGATCTCCTTTTTGCCTCAGATCAATGTTATGTATCTCTATTAGTGCTTCTCGATCTTAGTGCAGCTTTTGACACAATAGATCACAGGATCCTGATAGAAAGGTTAGAAAACTGGGTTGGAATTTCAGGTACAGCCCTTTCATGTTTTAATTCTTACTTAACCTATCGCTATCAGTTTGTAGAGAAATATTCCCTCCAAACGCACAAAAGTGAAATATGGAGTCCCGCAAGGCTCCATCTTAGGACCACTATTATTTACATTATATATGCTACCATTGAGCATAATTATAAGCAAACATTGTGTCAAGTTTCACTGCTATGCAGATGACACCCAACTTTATATATCAGCAAAACCTGTTGACAAATCCAGATTAGGGAAAATTGAGGCCTGCGTAAGAGATGTTAAATGCTGGATCTTGCTAAACTTCTTAATGGTGACAAAATGGAGATTCTCCTTCTGGGCCCAAAGGCCACAAGACAGGAAATACCAGATCTAATACAAAATCTCGCAGACTGCCCTTAGAACTGCCATTAGAACTGGCTCAATAGCCAAAAATCTTGGCATTATATTCAACACCAGTACTGGTGCTGTCATCCTGTCACTGCACGTGATTACTCAAATTTGTTGACAGTGTAGTGGATGGATGCCAATGTCTCAGGATGCTCCTAAGTCTGTGTTACCTTCTGGTTCTGCCCTTTTAGTTAGGCTGTAATAATTTAATGCCAAAGTTGCTGCCACACTCCAGAAATGTTTACATTTTCTCTGTCCCACATACAATCCCATACAGAACTAATTGTCCCTCTTTTCCCTTTCCAAATGGCTGCCCTCCTACCCAAGAAATACTGAGATGAGCTGCCTAACCAGCTATGGATGAAGCATCAACCCACTGCCCTGGCCCCTCTCACCACCCCAAATTCTCCCCTGCTATGACTGTATCTCCACGGCCCTGGACTACTATTACTGACAATCAAGAATTCTAGGACTCTTAAGAATAAGAATTACATAGAGACACATACATTTTTTGTTTATGTATCTGTCCAATTATTGTTGTCATGGTGACCGGCATCGGCCAGTAGAGGATAGGTTCCGCATGTAACGACGGGTGTACCGGCAGGTACACACCTCGTAGAAAAAAAGAGAAACGAACCCAAGCGCCGTTTAACCATACACCAGCACGAACGCTGGTAAAAAGGAACAAACGATTAAAGACTAGGCAGCACCTACGCAGAATACACAGAACTTAGGCTCACCGTAAAAGTACGGGATGATAGATAAATAAAAGAGAATAATGAGAACGTGGACACAGTCAACACGCCGACAAACGAAACTTAGAATGCCAGGGGAAACGCTGGCTGCAGGCAAAACCGCCGCAGTAACAAAAAAACCCTTCCCAAAAATAAATAATGATAGGAAGTAAACTAGTAGGGGGAAAACTTGAGGATGGCCAGAAAGTGGCGAAGGAGATAGACACTCGAATAAGTACAGGAGAGCGGGGAGGAGAAAAAGGTGAAGAGGCACCTTTTCTCTGTAACGCAACACCGAGACTTTCCAGAGTAAGAGAAGGCTGAGAACGTGAAGGCGAGAGACCAAAACGATTCAGCAGTGATTCGTTTCACAAGCCATCCTAAATAGGGCTATAGACGGCTGAAACGAATCACTGCTGATTACTCGGATTAAGTCTGGGACTAACCCGAGTGCCTCTAGAGGCTATAGGGGGAACCGCGTCCAGGATACGACTGTCCCTAGTGGCGACAGGTGGAACGGCGCCAGAGGCAGGACTGTCACGACTGCCTCTAGTGGTGACAGGGGTAGCGGTGTGAGAGTCAGCCCTGACAGAGCCCCCCTCCTAGGCCCGAGACCACGCGGGCCCAGGGCAACAGCCCTGTCGCGCCGAAAATCGCGGATAAGGGATGGATCTAAAACGCGAGACGCGGGAACCCATGACCGTTCCTCGGGCCCATAACCCAGCCAGTCCACGAGGAACTGCACCCTAACCGGTAAGTAACGGGATTAATCTTCTTATCCACCCTGAATGGACCCAGATAGCGAGGAGCCAGCTTCCTGGTCCCACCTCGGACAGGTAAGTCCTTGGCAGACAACCAGACCCACTGACCGGCACGAAATGAGAGAGCGGGGAGACGGTGCTTATCAGCATTGCGGCAGTATCTAGCGGAAGCGGACACAAGGGCCCGGCGGGCCTTCCGCCACGCCAAGCGGCAACGCCGCACAAGGGCCCGGGCACCGGGACCGCTTACCGGCCTCCTGGTCAGTGAACATGGGAGGGGCGTACCCATAGAGACACTCGAAGGGGGACATGCCCAGGGCAGAATGCCATAAGGTGTTGTGGGCGTACTCAGCCCATAAGAGCTGGTCAGACCAGGAGGACGGGTTAGAAGACGCCAGGCACCGGAGGGTCTGCTCCAGATCCTGGTTAGTTCTTTCCGTCTGGCCGTTAGTTTGAGGGTGAAAACCCGACGACAGACTAGCCGAGGCGCCTAATAAGCTCAGGAAGGCACCCCAGAACTGACTAGTGAATTGCGGCCCTCTATCAGACACCACGTCAGATGGAAAACCGTGGTGACGGACGATGTTATGAAGGAATAGCGAGGCCGTGTCGCGTGCCGAGGGGGAGCTTAGGTAAGGCTAAGAATCTAGCCATTTTAGAAAATCGGTCCACAATTACCAGGATAACGGTGTTACCCCGTGACGTGGGCAGACCGGTAACAAAATCCAGGGCCACGTGAGACCAGGGCCTGGACGGAATAGGGAGAGGCCGTAGCAGTCCAGATGGTTTAGCATGGGGAGTCTTGTTACGGCGCATGTTTCAAGCGGCCACATAAGCCCCTACCTCCTGCTCCATACCCGACCACCAGAAACGATGCTGCAGGAGTTCGAGCGTACGTCGCGCCCCAGGGTGGGCAGCAAAAGGAGAGTCATGACCCCACTCAAGCACCTTTTTTTCTCATAGGCGGATGGACGTACAACCGACCAGGAGGAACCCCACTAGGCCCCGGATCACGTGTAAGCGAGCGCTTGACCACGGCCTCCACCTCCCACTGGATAGGAGCTATAATCCGGGAGGAGGGTAAAACCGTACGTGGTTCCGCCAGATCCGTAGGAGCTTCCCACTGTCGCGACAAAGCGTCAGGTTTTACGTTTTTGGTGCCAGGGCGATAGGAGAGAGTGAAATCGAACCGGGAAAAAAAATAAAGACCACCTGGCCTGCCTGGGGTTGAGGCGTTTGGCCTGCTGAAGGTAGGACAGGTTCTTATGGTCGGTCCAGACCAAAAACGGGTGTTTAGACCCCTCCAACCAATGTCTCCATTCTGCTAAGGCCAGTTTTTTCCGCTAGTAACTCCTTATCTCCCACATCATAGTTTCTCTCAGCAGGTGTCATGCGGTGAGAAAAGTACGCACACGGGTGCAGCTTCAGGGGAGTGCCTGAGCGTTGGGACAGGACGGCGCCAACAACGTAGTCGGAGGCGTCGACCTCCACTATGAATGGTAGGTCAGGATTGGGCATTCGCAAGATGGGTTCGGAGGTGAACTGGTCCTTAAGCTTATCGAACGCCTGTTGGGCCGAGGGGGACCACACGAAAGGACCCTGAGTCTTCTTAGTGAGCTCTGTGAGTGGGACAGCAACAGAGCTAAACCCTTTTATAAAACGCCGATAAAAGTTGGCAAACCCTAAAAACCGCTGGACTTGGCGTAGAGAAGTAGGGGTAGGCCACTGGGCGACAGCTCGGACTTTGGACGGGTCCATGGATAACAGCGTTGGGAGCTACCTTGTACCCTAGAAAAGTCACTTCCTGGACGTGAAACATTGACTTCTCTAGCTTAACATAAAGGTGATTGTCGTGCAGGAGTTGGAGAACTCGTCGCACGTGCTGGATGTGGTCGGACAGAGAATCACTGTAAATGAGTATGTCGTCCAGGTACACAAAGGCATATCTATCTAGGGCCTCCCTGAGAGTCTCGTTAATAAAACGCTGAAAAACCGCGGGGGCGTTCATTAAACCAAAAGGCATGACCAAATACTCGTAGTGGCCGGACGGGGTGATGAACGCGGTCTTCCATTCATCACCCTCTTTAACACGAACCAAGTTGTAAGCGCTACGAAGATCTAGCTTAGTAAAGATGGTGGCCTTTTGTAAGGCTTCGAATGCGGTAGCCATGAGAGGCAAAGGATGACGATCCTTGATGGTCACTTTATTGAGGCCACGATAATCTATGCAGGGTCTCAACCCACCATCCTTTTTCCTACAAAAAAGAACCCTGCACCAGCGGGGGAGTTAGAAGGACGTATGAAACCCGCCGCGAGAGCCTCCTTGATATAGTCGTCCATAGCTTTCCGCTCAGTAGCCGCTAACGAGAAGAGACGACCCCTAGGAGGACTAGCTCCGGGTTGTAACTCGATAGCAATATCGTAGGCTCTGTGAGGAGGGAGAAAGCCTGCCTTTTGCTTACTAAATACCTCACTAAGGTCGTGATAATGCACCGGGACGTGCGTGAGGTCTACGTGTTCGTGGGAAGGATTAGCGGTAGAACTGGGTTTGAGCGTCAAGCAGGTCTCCTTACAGAGACTGCCCCATTCTCTGACCGTGCGCGATAGCCAGTCAATACTAGGGTTATGTCGTTGTAGCCACGGAAACCCCAGGATGAGACGCATTTGGGGGCGCGAATGACATAAAATGTGATCTGCTCAGAGTGTCCCCCTATACTCATCTCTATAGGAACGGTCTGTTTGGATACCGCCCCTGAACTCAGACTCCGTCCATCAACCGCGGTAACGGGAAGAGGATTGTCCAGATCGATTAAGGGGATGCCCAGTTCCTCAACAAGAGCTGTGTCAATGAAACTGGCAGCCGCGCCAGAATCCACCACCGCCATCATACGTCTCTTTTCAGACCCTCCCCAAGTCAGAGAGACGTGTACTCGTAGACCATTATCAGGAGGTTTTGTAGTAGAACCCGCCAGGACCTCCGTACTCACTGGCGGGCTGCGTCCTTTTCCCTGAAGTTCAGGACATTTGGACAACTGATGGTCTTTCTCTCCACAGTAAAGGCACCTACCCTCTCTGAGACGAGTCTGCCTCTCAGAGCGTGACAATCGGGCATGGCCAATCTGCATAGGTTCGTGCTCCTGGGTGACCTGCGAGTGGGCTACAGGAGGAGTAACCTCGCGGTCCCTTCTAGCACATCTACGCTCGCGTCGTCGATTATCTAAGCGATCTAGGCGATAAGCTCATCAAGATCGGACGTAGGATCGCGAAGCGCCAGCTCATCTTTCAGTTCTTCCGATAAGCCTTCTTGATAAACCGCCATAAGAGCCTCAGCGTCCCACCCACTTTCTGCGGCCAAGGTTCTAAAGTTTAGGGAGTATTGGGCCACCGTGGATCTACCTTGTCGTAACCGCAGTAACCGTGAACCAACCACCCCTCCAGATGACGGGTGGTAGAACGCATGCCTCATAGCACTAGCAAACTGCTCGTAGGAGGAGCATACTTGCATTTGACTTTCCCAGATCGGCGTGGCCCAGGCTAATGCTTTATCTTGTAATAATGCCACTACGTAGGCTACTTTAGCGCGTTCAGTGGGGAAACGTGATGGCTGTTGTTCAAATATTAACGAGCATTGTAATAAAAAACCCCGGCACCCATCAGGATCACCGGAATAACGCGCTGGGGAAGGTAAGGCCAATTCATGGCGACTCGGGACCGGGGGCACTACAGCAGGACTGACAGAGGGCTGAGGTGAGTTACTTAACTCTTGTACCGTGCTCGAGACCGTATTTATTTGTTCTATGATCTGGCGAAGCATCTGCTCATGGTTACCTAATCTTTGTCCCTGAGCGACTATCGCAGCTGTCAAGGCTGCCGTGTCTGGTTGCTCGGCTGGATTCATCTTTTAGGCTGAATCGTTCTGTAACGACGGGTGTACCGGCAGGTACACACCTCGTAGAAAAAAAAGAGAAACGAACCCAAGCGCCGTTTAACCATACACCAGCACGAACGCTGGTAAAAAGGAACAAACGATTAAAGACTAGGCAGCACCTACGCAGAATACACAGAACTTAGGCTCACCGTAAAAGTACGGGATGATAGATAAATAAAAGAGAATAATGAGAACGTGGACACAGTCAACACGCGACAAACGAAACTTAGAATGCCAGGGGAAACGCTGGCTGCAGGCAAAACCGCCGCAGTAACAAAAACCCTTCCCAAAAATAAATAATGATAGGAAGTAAACTAGTAGGGGGAAAACTTGAGGATGGCCAGAAAGTGGCGAAGGAGATAGACACTCGAATAAGTACAGGAGAGCGGGGAGGAGAAAAAGGTGAAGAGGCACCTTTTCTCTGTAACGCAACACCGAGACTTTCCAGAGTAAGAGAAGGCTGAGAACGTGAAGGCGAGAGACCAAAACGATTCAGCAGTGATTCGTTTCACAAGCCATCCTAAATAGGGCTATAGACGGCTGAAACGAATCACTGCTGATTACTCGGATTAAGTCTGGGACTAACCCGAGTGCCTCTAGAGGCTATAGGGGAACCGCGTCCAGGATACGACTGTCCCTAGTGGCGACAGGTGGAACGGCGCCAGAGGCAGGACTGTCACGACTGCCTCTAGTGGTGACAGGGGTAGCGGTGTGAGAGTCAGCCCTGACACCGCACCTGAGTCTTCGGTCCTCTCAAGGTTTCTTCCTCATGCTCTTAGGGAGTTTTTCCTTGCCTCTGTCACCATTGGCTTGCTCACTGGGGGCTTGGACTCAGACACTTGTAAAGCTGCTTTGTGACAACTGTTGTAAAAAGCGCTATATAAATACATTTTGATTGATTGATTTATTGATTGGTTGAACTGACCTAACTCATTGTCTCTCACTCTAGGTGAGGAAAGACTGCCTAGTCCTACTGTTCTCCTTCATCCCTCCGTCAATACAGTTACACCTCTCTGGTTAGCTTTACCAGACAAGTTTGATGGGGTGCTCAGGGTGTCATGGCCTTTTGCTGCATTGCTCATTGTTGTCCCAACATCAGCCTTCATGTCCTAATGCTTCACACATCATACTAGTCATTTCCCTGTTTAATGAGAGAGCATTAGACTGGGCTAACACCATCTTGGGACCAAGAGGCATCTACCCAGGAACAATGAGCATTTGGCCACCTATTTTAGATCTTTTTTTTTTACCAAATGAGGATAAGGCCAGTGGGGATTTATTGATCACCCTGACACAGGGCATCTCCTCTGTTGCCAAATATGTGTTGGAATTCTGTACACCGGCTGCTTGCAAATAATATTCATAAAAGAAGCAAACCCCTGCAACCAGCCTTGTCACTCACCTCCCAAGCCTGCTCCACATCCAGCGGACCCTGAGGAGATGCGGTCGGATGGCTCGTCTCTCCATGGAGGAAAGACAGAGAAGACCTTTGTCTCTATTGTGGAGAACTGGGTCATGTGCTCTGAGACTGTTCTGTCCGCCTTCATGGCCACAACATTACTGAGATGCATGCTGAGAGTTCCTTGGATGCCACTGTGGTAATTCTCCACTAAAATATTTCATGCCCCTTTTCATTGAATCTGATGCTGTCTGTTGTAGTTCCAGCACTGACTGTAGTTTCCAGCACTCGGGAGCTGCCAGCAACTTCATCACCTCTAGCCTAGTGGAAGCATCTCAGTGTTCCTGTTGTTCGTGCACAGCTCTGCCTAAGAGTCTGGTCTTTGTGTTCTGGACACATTACACACCAGACGGAACCTTTCAGCCTCCAGTGTAGTCTAACCCATAAGGAGGATATTTTTCTTTGTGGTGATGACCTCCCATCACTCCATCATTCTATTAGGCAGTGCTTGGCTACAGAATCTCCTGAGAATACACAGACATCCTTTTACAGTCTAAGTACTGTCTATACAACTGCGTCTGCTGGTCCTCTACTATGCCACCACTGCCTCTGTTGAGAGACCTGATTCCCCAATCATCCACCTGAATGGTAGACCTGTTGGATTTGTTTATTAATGTGTTTGCTGTTGCTTTGCCCCCCCCCCCCATCTATGCTACCATTTTGCCATGGATTTCATAGAGGGTGCTATTCGTCCCAGGTCCAGACCATATCCATTGTCACTCAGTCACTCACTATGAACAAGGCCATTGAAGATTACATTGCAGAGGCATTGGCACAGAGGTACATAAGGCTATATAAGCCCCTGACAGATGCCAGGGTCATCTTTGTTGAGACAGTGGCCTTCATCCTTGAATTACCTACCATGCCTGAATATGATTGCCATGGAATAATACCCTTACCTTGCCTGTGTTTTCACTAAACTCGACCTGAGTTCTTACAACTTGGTGAGAATTAGAGGGATATGAGTGGAAGGCAGCCTTTGTCTCAACACCTAGACACTGAGTACCAAGTAATGCCATGTGGCCTTGCTAATGCCCCATCCGTTTTCCAATTGTTTACCAACAATGTACTCAGAAAATACTCAAAGGCCATCATTCCCAACAGTGTGACCATAAAAGACAAAAAGTTAGATGCTTTATTGAACTTACCAAGGCACATTTCTCTCAAGGATTTGCAATGCTGGCTGGGTTTTGCCCACTTATCTATTTATCTGTAACTTCAGCATTATCACTGCTCCTTTCAGTGTTACTCAAGGGCAATCTTTTATATGCTTGGCTGGAACCCTCTGGCCAAGCAGACTTTCAACTCCCTTATGGCTGCTTTCACCAGTGCTCCCATGCGCAAGCACCCTGACCTCATGGAACGTTCCATGGTTGAGATCAATGTATCTAAGGGGGGGCACTCAGTAGCTTTTTCGCAAGGAAACTTACCACTACTGAGTGTACCTATTACATAAACAAGGAATGACACTGATAGAGAGGGCACATCATTGATTTGTGGTGTTCACTCACCATAGGAACCTTGGGTACCTATATCAGGACAAATGCTTGAACTCCAGGGATGCCCACTGTCTCTATTTATTCACAGGATCCAATTCCAGATACACCTACAGACTGTGATCGAAGAACAGTAAATCAGATGCCCTTTTCTCCATCCACGATCCTCAACAATTTTTTAATTGCAGTAGATGGGGGCAAACACACGTGCAATGAAGAGCACACATTGGCACTAACCTGGCTTATCTCCTTCTGCAGGGTTGTAGTATTAACTCGGAGTGATCGTGACTTACGTGCCAGGGTTAGATTAAAACGAAAGACACATACGAATGACGAAACCAACTACCAATAACACAAATGGGAAAATGTTATCTAACACAAAGGGAGATCTTTATATATGAAAAATGGGATACATCACTAACATAAAGCAGGGGTTAACAAATAAGGAATAAGAGTACAACATAACGCAACCTGACGACATATACAACGAATATTTAAACACTACAAATACAGAGTTACACCTAACCATGACACACTGCAATCTTGAGTACTATGACGTGAAACAGGATGAGCAAACATATTCATGAAACATAGCACATAGGAAAGCACAACACCACGAAGCAAAACCAGAGAACACACATTGACTCACAACGAAAGCAAGACACAGACTACATATGGAACATAATTAACAACGTAAACAAGGGACAGCCGTGACAAATGAAAATGGCGTAACTAGACTAAAATGGAAACAACCAAAATGGAGACAGGCCATGTTGCTAGTGGTCTCGCTTCCTCCCATTGGCTGACATAACCCAGAACTTCTTCATTCACTCTGCCACCAGCATGATGCCCTTCTAATGTGTGCTAGGGTAACAGTCCCCATTTGTGCCCCAGAATCAGCCATCCACAAAGGCCCTAGCCATGGATGTTTGGATGAAGATGAGCGAGAGGGTGTGTGAGAATACTCAACAAAGCCTGGAGTTGGATATCCGGTGGTTCAAGGCCTAAGCAAGTCCTTTCCTCACCTATCACCCTGGATACAGTCTGGCCCTCCACCCATGATATGTACCTTAAGGGTTGCAGCAAGTTGAAGCCACATTACTTTGGCCCCTTCCTAGTGGCAGAGCAGACCAATGAGGTAACTTGCAGATCACGGGTGTTAGACACTTGCCGCTCATTAATCTCTGTCTGCTCAAGCAATATATTACAGGTCTTTTGATAGAGGTCGACTCCACATGACTCCCCCTCCTCCTCTGGAAGTTGAGGGGTCACCTGCCTACACAGTCTGGTGATTGCTTGACTCTAGGTGGTGCAGGGGCACCACCCAGTACCTGGTTGACTGGGAGGGCTATTGATCTGAGGAACATTGTTGAGCCCCCCTGTTGTGAAGTCCTGGACACGTTACTCTTCCTAGACTTCTATTAAGCTCATTCAGACACTTACGTGCGAGTGTGTTCACCATCTCTCCATGGACTCCAACTCCCATAATAAACTATTATTCATGACTTCACTTTTGGACTGTTCTGATTTTCCCCTAGGTTCTCTGCCTTTATCATTAAACCTTTGGTTTTATGAAACCCATACTAGACTCAACTTCTGCCTGCTTAGCCTGAGAGTGTAGGTTTATTGAAAATTGACCAAACATTGTGACATTTTAGTTAGTTATTCATACATGAAAACCTGTGTAATGTAAATGAGAACATTAACGAGTCAAAGGCATTTTGTAGGCAGGGAATGTAATTCCACCAGGAAGAAATCTTCATCTCCTCGTTTAAACACAACACTCAGTTCTGGATCACTTTTCAGCTGGTCCAAAGTTGTTATTTTAGTGCTATGAACCAATCAGAAGATAACATCTATAATGGCTATTGTATTTAACTCCCTCAGTGTCATGTCACAGCAGGTAATGGATTTGAAGATAACTTTATTTTCATTTGTTGCTGGCTACATGCAATTCTTCAGTTTAGAAAATTGTCTAAAAGACACAAAGGCTTATTTTTCAAATCTGGAAAATGCAACATTAAAATTCAAGCATTTTCAAAGATTTCTAGCACCTGTACGAACCCTGAAATTGCGTCTGTCCACTCCAAGCTCCTTTATACTTTTTTTCTTCAACTGAACATCTGGTGAAGGGGTTTGTTTGTAAGGATAAAACTGAATTTTCCTTCCTTTGGAAGAAATTATGTGCCAACTTGAAATGTAAACTGTTCAATGAGTTAAATCTTCCCTGTCCTCTCAGTCAATTAATGAGCTGTCAGAATGCTAACGGAAATCATCGAGGATAATACAATCACATAAGAGGAAAAATAATTAACTATGCTGATAGGCTATCGATAAAAGTAGGTGTGACTGGGGCGCAGACTCAATGGAGGTATCACCTCACCGCCTCCTACTGATGAGCTGCCCCGCCAGCTACACAAACCAGCTACACAAACCAGCTACACAAACCAGCTACACAGATCAGCTACACAGATCAGCTACACAAACCAGCTACACAGACCAGCTACACAGATCAGCTACACAAACCAGCTACACAGACCAGCTACACAGATCAGTTACACAGACCAGCTACACAAACCAGCTACACAGACCAGCTACACAGATCAGCTACACAAACCAGCTACACAGACCAGTTACACAGACCAGCTACACAGACCAGCTACACAAACCAGCTACACAGACCAGCTACACAGACCAGCTACACAGATCAGCTACACAAACCAGCTACACAGACCAGCTACACAGATCAGCTACACAAACCAGCTACACAGACCAGTTACACAGACCAGCTACACAAACCAGCTACACAGATCAGCTACACAGACCAGCTACACAGACCAGCTACACAGATCAGCTACACAAACCAGCTACACAGACCAGCTACACAGACCAGCTACACAGATCAGTTACACAAACCAGCTACACAGATCAGCTACACAAACCAGCTACACAACAGAGCACATGCATTTGGCTCAGCAGAAAAGGTTTGTCATCTGAAGAACAGAATTATTTTTGTTTTGTAAAATACACATATTGCATTGGCCATGAAAATTATGTTGGCTTTTTACTGGTATCTTATGTGCTACCATAAATGGTTCAACTGAAAATTTAATAAGAGGCCATTAAGGTGGAAGAGAAAATTGGAATAAGAAGGCAATGGCTGCTCCAATTAAGGTGGACTGAAAGATTGAACAGGAAAGCGACTATAGTTATGTTCAGAATTTAATAATACCTTTTTTTGCTTGCCTGAACTGCATTTTCCCCCTGTAGATTAATTTTGTGTGCACCAGAGTGTTTAATTTTTCATCTTTCAAAGCACTAAACTTCACACTGGTGAAGAATCACCTTCAGAATCGCCCACAATGACTTGTGTTTCTGAGCTTGTCACCTTTTTCACTCCTTTGACATTTTCATGCCTCATTACTGTTGTGGTAAAACCAGAAGGTAACACTAAAAGAGAGACAAGACTAGAAAGCAACAGACACCACAACAGTGACTATAGAGCAGCATAGGCTAGAACATAAACTAATAAGTAGCAGAAAATGGAGCAGACACTAGAACAGAGACTACAGATTAGCACTAGCCATTACAAAGAATATAGAGCAGCATATATCATATACTAGTAAGTAACAGAACATAGAGCAGAGATTAGTTAGTAGCAGAACTCTAAAAGTAAAATAGAAAATGGACAATTTCATACATTTCTAATTATTTACACAAACTCTTCCAGAACTGCCCCCACAATGTCATGCTTTATGTCATGCTTCAGCCTGACCTTACCGAAGCCTCTTCATGCTACTCAATGGAAGACCTTGTGCTCTTTATCTGCTATCTTACAATCCCTTATGGAAAACGGAAAAAAAACTGTTTATTTATTTTTCACAAGGGAAAAAAAATCCATCACTTCAGCAGCATTTTCACTATTAGGAAGCTCATGTATAAAGTGTTCTTGTAACACTATCTCCTGAGTCATCGGAACTCGGGGGATTGTAGTACTGTGCATCCTAACATCCCTTCAGTCTAAGCCCCAAACACAGGATCTTCTGTTCTGGGTTTGCACTGAAACTCCTGAAAGAGTTCTTAAGTGTTCCACAGTGTAGAGCGATACTGAATGGGTCTCACCACGTCATCCTACTTTTTTTTTCCCGCTTAAGCAGATTTCTAATTAAAGTTTTGGTTTGGACTCTGCCACAGAAACTAGTGTTAGATCAGGTCAGGAATGAGATCCAGCTACAAGATGAGACCAGCATAATCAGACTATAGTTTTCTTAGGCAAGCAGAGATCTCAAAGACATCGATAACTAATTTTTATTTTGAAAAATGTATCTCTTATTAAATGTAATTGAATTTGGCCATATTTTGATAACATGCAATACATTTAAAAATGATTACAATGGCATATAGCTTTCATTTAACAACATGCTCACAGATAGCAAACAATCGATCAAATGTGATCCTTTGAATATGACTGGAGCATAAATTCATATTTATAACAAAGAAAAAAATGTCTTTTGGAAGCAGAAATGTGAAAGATCAAAATGTGAAAGTGTGTTATGTCACATGACTTCAACATAAATCGATCTATGTGAAAGTTATAATCTAATGTCCAAATAACAAACTTGTAGCATTAATAAGCTTGCAATACACCATCTTCCTAATGGGATCTATTTCTACAATGGAAATGTATCAATGCATTGTTCAGGGACCATTCAATTACTCATGCAAACATTCGGGATGTTTGCATTCATATTTATTCATAAGTCTTATTTTTCAAGAAGGGTTACTGTTGTGAGGGTAAAATGTACCGTCTTTTTTTTAAACATTTGCATGGAGCATTAGGTCACTGTCAGATTTGTATGTAAATGACTCTTTATGTATTTACATGCAATTCGTAATTGACTTTTCTGTCAGAGGGGCTAGAACTTGCTTCAGCAATAGCTTGGCAATGGGGAAACGAAACAGCAGGAAGTGATTCAGTAGTAGTAGTAGAAATAGTAGAAGTTCCTCCAGATATGTTACTACACTCACTAAGCTATTAGACAGATTGATGGACATTCTGCTAACACACACACACACACACACACACACACACACAAACACGTTTTATGATCCATCTTTACCAAACAGCATTTGTGTCTTTTGAAACAAGTTTTTTGTTTCTTCTTTCTTCTTACTTTGAAAATCTCATAATCTTTCTCCATGGTAGCATCATCATCTACGAGACCAAAGGTGGCTGCATCTTCTCAAGCCAACAGTCAGGCAGCATTGCCAAGAGCCCTGACACCCTTTGAAGGGAGAGCCAAACACACTACTTGTGACATGCCCATGTGGCTGCATGTCATGTACTGGTGCCTGACCACCCCAGTCCCTTGCTTTGGAGAGCAGTGTGTCCAGTGGGTGTTATATTCCTTATGGACCGCCAGCCATGGGCAGCACATAGCAAGATTCAGACTTGCTTTGTGAACATGAGACACTTGCAAATGGTGTGCAGTTCAAGCCTGACTGCTTTGATTCACCATGGTGTATCACATCTTCCCCCCTGCTTACAGATAATATATATTTATCCTCTGTATGGCGTACTGGGAGATTACACATCTGGAGGTCTGTATTGCTTCTGAGAGTGAGTTGCCAGAAATGCAGTTGTGCACATCATAACTTTCAAGCGTAATTGTCACAAACTGTTCAATTTGCCCAGAACAGTCACATTCTGTCAGAACAGTGTGAAAGGAACAGATGCTGCCACTTAGATTTCCGTAAATGCAGTATACAAAATGAATTTCTGAATTAAAAAATGTGCCAAAACAGATCCTGAGCTCAACCATTAAAAGGGCCATTTTAAACGTATAGTTTCTGGTAAAGAGACAACGGCCACCAAAAGAGTTGTCTAGTCATGCTAACCCGCATTAATCGTAGTTTGTTCTCTTGAGGTCAGAGATATTTTCAACACAGATATCTAATGAATTTTCAAAAGAATAGGTCTTCTGAGAAAATGTCTTCCCATGACCTAATGAGCCAAGAATCAAGAGTTTCTAACTGAGCTGCTTTAATTTGCTACATACTCTTGGGAATAAGTCAAATATAGTCAGTAGCATTAGAATATTATGAAATAAGGACTTAAAAATATTATCTTCAACTACACCCAAAGACACACACACACACACACACACACACTCTCTCTCTCTGACGTCTCAGCCCCCGCATGCCCTTCATGCGTCGCTAACCTCTAATCTCTGTCCCATGGAAATGCTTAGAGTCACTCAGGCACTAATCTTCACCGCTTAAAATGGATTCAGACACCAAAGATGACATGGTAATATGAAGAAAAGGAGCAATTATCGTAATGTCATTCAGCCTGTAGTCGGCAATAAAATAATGAGGTGACCAAGTTCACCGTGGGACAGACTATGGAGCCATCACACGGTTCTCTCAGAATTCTTGGCACAGAGAGGAATCTTCTTGTTTCCCAGAATGTTTGTGTCTATGCAAAATAAGGAAGGTTCAGTAATGTGATGTGCATAGGAAGTCGGTTTGCAAAAGCAGTGTTTTCGTTTTCTTATCTGACGTACCTGGCATGGCCAAGATCAAAGGAAATGGAAATGCTAATAAAAAAAAGCTTGTGGAAGTCTGCTTTTGTCAAAGCATGTGTTTGAATTACACAATGAAATGTGATGTATGTTCAAATGGGCCCCAGTAAAATGAGAAATACATAAAAGGTGTGAGAGCTTAAGAATAAAGAATAAACAGAAATGGGAGTAAAGTATTACTGTCTGTGTCTGTCTCTTACTCACACACGCACGCACGCATGCACGCACGCACACACACACACACACACACACACACACACACACACACACACACACACACACACACACACCACACACACTGCCTTACTCTGTCCCCCTTTGTCAGACTATATCCACTGCACCATGGAAATGAGCTACAAGATTAGAAAACAATTTATCTAAATCCTCTGGTGTTCACTCACTGTTTACATTTTCCCAGGAAGGCACACCGAGTACGGTCTCCATGGAAACTGGCATTGGCCAACCCGGAGTGTTTGCATGCTGGTCATGTGACACACAGCCTGTTGAGAGATGCATTGAAGTTGGCAGTCAAGCTGTCTGCTGACTGCGGTTTATTGAGAGAAAAATACGAATCATTGAGACGGAAAAGCTCCTTAGAGCCAAGAAAGAGAAGGAGAGGGAATTCTATCAACCCTGGAGCTATGGCTTTTACTTGCTCAAAGGCTAAAAGATCAAGATATTCTTTCATGTTGTGGACACGTTTTACAGCTCAGAGCAAGTGAATATCTCCAGATTGTCGGGGTTGATATGTACTTTGCTAACTGGTGATGAGTCATACTAAATCCACCTTTCTTTAAGGCCCCTGACTCTGATATAGCTTGTATTATTCTAATATGAGTCCTCCATACCACTTAGGCTAAAAACAAAATGATAAAAAAAGAGAGTGAAAAAAGCAACATCCTTTATCCCTCTCTACCTGGTGGGACGGCTGCTCCCTCAGATATTACGAGAAGGCTTGAAGCTACGTGTCCACATCGATCACTATATTCAGCTTTCAGCATGATGTGCCTCACAGTTATTAGAGCGGAAGAGTGCAGACTGGGACACGTCCTCTCTCTCTCTCTCTCTGTCTCTCTCTCTCTCTCTCCTCATTTCTCCATATCTGGTTAGAGAACATTAACATTTTAGGAAATGAGCTGAGGGACCCTCTATTTAAGCAATCATTAACTTCAGGGCCTTTATACGAATATATTTTTTGATATAAAATTTTAAAGGGTTTTATGACAAAAGTATGAAACATTAGAGTTAAAGGAAAAAAAATAGATGTGAAGCATATTTTCTTTGCAAATACTGAATATGGACTCTAAAACACTGTGGCAACTCCTCCCATATTTGTTTATCCTAGAAAAGCAAATGTAACACTACAGTATGCATCTAAGAGACTACTGTTCCAACTGTGAGCTCCCTGCCATGGCCAATAGATGGAGACAGAACAGCGAAAGGTGTGCACTCATTACAATTTGTGCATCGAATAAATGGGCATAACAAATCAACAAAAACACACACCTCTGAGTTGACCCCATTGCAAAAGGAGTAAAACTAGCTTTTTAAGTGTTTCAGATGCAGACCATTGTAAACATGTTGATCTTAATAATGTAGGTTTGAAATTATTTGAGGGATGGGATGTTAGGGGTACAAAATGAAAAGCTGATCAAATGGAGCTACATGTATCACAGCTACATGTATTAATTGAATAATCTCGACAGGCCTTATGGTATTACTCTCTGTCAAAGTCTTATCGTTAAGGTTCCCTCAGGGAACAGCTGAACCTTTGAACCTGACAGACTTTTGGAAATGAATAACTGCTTTACTTTCCAAACAAAAGTCAGAAACAGATTTGTTAATTATTTGTCTGTTTCCACATTACAGCTGAGATAACTGCCCAGATTTTCAGTATTAACAAGATAAAAGCATAAATATACCCAAGATCCCCCATCAAATAATTAAGGTGTGTGATTAAGGTGTTCCATAACCGTCCAACACACACACACACACACACACACACACACACACACAAAAACCCCACTCGAGTAAATCTACACTATATCTAAGAACCCCCGCCTATTTAAGCTGAGGTTGTGAAGTTTGTGAAGTTATACCTGCTCTCACAATGTGGCCTATTTACCTGGTGAAATGCAGAGAGAGAGAGTAAAGTTCCTCCCAAAGCAGACTGCACTCAGAGGCCGAGCTTTGTTAGGCCCCCTCTCTCTTTCCCTTTATTCTGTTTTCTTTCCAGACCATCCTAGCAGACGCTGCAGGGATTCGGTCCTATAGAGGTCCCCAGCAGGTAGATCCTCCCTGCTCTCTCTCCCTCTCCCTTTTGCCCCCCTCCCACTTTTTTGCCCCCCTTTCCCCTCCCTTTTGCTCTCTGACTCCCCGTTGATCTGCATTCTTCAGGCACATCAAAGGGCAGCCCGGGATGCTGCTGCGCCCCCAGTGTACCGGGCCCCTCCTGGCCGATTCTGCTCCTCCTCGGGAGGCGTGCTCCCCTCTACTGCACAGGCCTGCTTAATCAATGCCTGAGATTACGGCTCTCAGGGCCCTGCTGCTACAGTGTGGGGATAAAGGCTCACATAGAGCCAGAGAGGGATGTGGAGGGGGTGGGGGGTGGATGGGGGGACGGACAGAGAGAGAGAGAGAGAGAGAGAGAGAGAGAGAGTCTGAAACAGACTGAGCACACACCGAGTCTCAGAATGCCACAGGATCCCATCAGACCTGTTGGACCATGATTGACAGGGCCGATTCAGTGTCACACAGAGGAAGGGCGGGCTCTGTTGGGTAAGCTAGGTGAATTAAAGAGAACCCTTTTGCCTGAAATTGTGACTGTGTGCTTAAAGTATTCAATAAAAATGTCGTCTCAGCGTGGCAACTACAGAAACAGGTTCCAATATTATCGAGTTGAAGGGAATGATAGATTAGCAGGGCTTAAAATTAACAAAAGAGACCATGGGAGGGGCAAATAAGCATAAGAATAATGGGGTGTTCACCAGAAAAAAACAAAAGGAACCAAAGCATTAAAGCACTCCTATGTCTAGCTGTATCTCTCTTTCTCTCTCCCTATCGCACCGTCATGATCTCCCCTTTGACATCGTGGTTCCCATGTTGACATGTTTGTTTTGGTTTTGTCTTGTTCTCATGGTGATATTGTTTTTCTCCAGCCTTGTCTCTTGTCTTGACTATCCTGATCCTGTATTGGTCTCAGCTGTGTCGTTTTGCCCTTCATTAACCTGTGTATATATAGTCAGTGCTCTCCTGTCTTGTTTGTCGTGGTTGAATGGTACTTTTATTACTGTTGGGATGTCTGCGCTCATGCCGTATATTCTGTATTAGAAGCTTCTCTGTCTTTCCCTTTGAAAATCACTTTATTTCTGTTTTTCACAATTTTATCTGGTATATGTGGCACTGGCTCTGTATTTCAGCTGGACTGTCCTAAGGCAAACCGTTGTGTATTTGGCCTCATGAAATGTCAGTCCTCCCCATGTTTGCATCCTGCATGTCTGTGAAGCGCTGTCTCACATACGCCGCCGCTCGTCTCACATACGCCGCCGCTCGTCTCACATACGCCGCCGCTCGTCTCACATACGCCGCCGCTCGTCTTCCATCCAGCTACCCTTATTTCTGTCCCTTCCTTCACCGCAACCTACTGTGAATACAGTAAACAAACCTATATCTAACTTGCTTGTTACCGGAAGTTTCTACATCCATTTTAAAGCTCAGTGGCCGCCGCAGGTCCCGCATGTCCAGGGCAGAGTGGGTGGGGTTTAAACAGCTGTGCCATGTGCTTGCTCCGCCTCCCTGGGTCTTCACTGCTCCAGGCTGCTTGTGTGTTTTCCAGCGGGGAGAAATGGGACCTTGAATGCCCTTTTCAGTGCCTGGAGAACCTTTGTGAAAGGCCCTTTGGAGGAACCTTTACTGATTGAGAACCCTCTTTTGCAGTTCCTTGAAGGACCCTTTTGACATCAAAAGAGCTCTGGGAAGAAAAAAAAAAAAAAAAAAAAAGATCTTTCAAAAAAATTCTCTTTCCAGCTCACTTCCTAAATTTTTCATTTTCCAAGCAGGCCACACTACACGCTGTTCTCTACATCTGATATGCTCATCAGCAGGAACATGCCGAGCCCTCCCTGTCCTTGTTTATGGTGGGTGGGCCGTTTGTACGACTACAGCTGGATGTGAGGTGCAGCGGGCTACGCTTGAACTGATCAATAATTCAGCACCAGCCCTTCCAGCTACTTTCCAAATCAATTAAAACCCATTACGGGCATCCAAGCGTCTTTGCTCACATCTCTTCCCCTACTGCATATGTTTATCATGGCTCTGAACCAGATCAGCCAATCGCGTGGCATCCGTGCTGCGGCTTGTGCAGGTGGTACAAAAAAGGAGAGGCACTGTGAAAAGGCGGCACTGTGCAAGCGGTCAGGTATGAGGCGGAAAATTCCACGAATGTGCATCTCCTCCTGAGCCAGGTAGCACCCACAATCCTCCGGCTGTTCCTGCCCGGTTTGGTTTGGCTGAGGTTCCTGCGGGCTCCATGACTCAAAGCAGTCTCACTGCAGCAGTGGACTTCCTGTCCCACCTCCCTCTAGGCAGGGGAGAGAAGTATCCCAACACTCCCCCTCACTCTCTACCTCCCATCTATTCCCACTTCCTTTCCTCTCTCTCTCCCTCTCTCTTTCCTGGTATGAGACCTGGTTTTCATGTTGAAGGAGGTTTGTGTTCCTTGGCAGGAGTGGAAAAAAAACAACATTAGCTTTGACTCCTGCTTCAGTTTGACCCCATTTTCCCCCCATTTCTCTCAGTGCCCGGACCATGTCTGACGGCGAAAGAGATGGCGGAAGAAACACCAAATCTGCTGCAGAACGTAAATCCATACAGCACCAAGTCAGGCTTCTCATAAGCTAAACAGCCGTCACCGTCAGATAAACATACCACTGTTACAGTGTACAACCAACTCCCTCATATAAAGTAGCATCACGCTAACACGGCCCACATAATAGTACTACTATATAGTGTATATATACCCCACCATGTTCATCGCAGTGAATGGGCTTTTTTTACTTTGACAGGAGCTTTTGTTTACATTTAGCCTAGAGCATCTGACCTTCTTTTGTGCCGCCCAGGTACAGGCTAAAGCACACTCAGGCTAAAGAGAGCCCAACGTACTGAAAATGATCTTGACACTGTATAAACAGAGAACATTCTTCCCCTGATTTAGGTTACCCTTCCTTTAAGCCCAGGGTGTTTTCATTTCAGAACTATTCAACTAGTGCTCTCTCCTCCCCTGCCTCCCTGTGTCTTTATCTCTCTCACTCTTTCTGTCTCACTCTCTCTTTCTCCCTCCTTCTCTCTCCATCTATTGGCCTCCCTCCCTCCCTCTTTCTTGCTCACAAAGCCTTGTTGTGCAGACATACCAATATGTGTTTCCATCTTGCCGTCTCGTCTTCCGGAGGTGAATATTGTAGCCTGTCCTTATGATTCAATGGCCTGCTGCACCGCAAGTGATTGCCATAAATATTTCAGCAGCGAAATTGCTTCACACCGTAAATACACAGCTGGGCGTGACAGAGAACGTTGAGGCAGAGGACGCAGTGCCAATGGGCACGTCGCTTATCTCCCCAAACGGCCAGACAGTTAACAGTGCTCCCCATCAATCATGAACCCCCTACCACCATTTACAATACCATTTCACTCTACTTCCTCCTTTTATCCTCTGTCTTATACACACACACACACACACACACACACACAATCTCTCTCCTTCTTTCTCCTTCCCTCAGGAGTTATTTTGATGTAGCTAGTATAACTGCTATGTCTGGAAGGATTTATTAGGTGTTATCACTAAGGGATTTCCTCCGGTTCCTCAGGGCTACAGCACTACAGAATGGGCTCTGACCCCAGCACCATCCAACAAACTTATCTCTGCCCAAAAGGTGTAGAACAGGTGCTAGCTGTGGTGGCCTTCTGAGAATGGATGGAGGAGCGGCGAGATGTGGTGTTGGACAGGGTGGAGAAGTGAGACGTGCTGTAGGACAGGGTTGGACAGGGTGGAGAAGTGAGACATGTTGTAGGACAGGGAGTGAGATGTGGTGTTGGGTAGGGTGGAGGAGTGAGACGTGCTGTTGGGAAGGGTGGAGGAGTGAGACGTGAGACATGGAGTCGGACAGGGCCGGAATACATGTGTATATGTGTGTATATATATGTATATATATATATATATATATATATATATATATATATATATATATATATATATATATATATATATATATATATATATATATAATATAATAAGAGTCCCAAGAGTAACTGCAGACTACTGCAGCTAAAGAAGTAGTAAAAATTTTCAAAGTTTAGTGTAGTACACAAGGTTTCAAAAGAAATGAGATGTTTTATATGAGACAGAACTTCAGAAGCACTTGTGCAGATAATGAAGAACCTCTGTCTAAAACAACTACCTGTTTCTTTGGAAACCTTGTGTGCTGCGATAAAATGTAACTATCTGTATAAATATACATATATTCCTGTCCTTTCCTGTCTTCCCATCTAGCATGTAGTGGGTGGTCACATCTTTTCAACAGATTCTATATAGGATATGTGTGTATATGTGAGTGTTTGTGTGAGTGTGGAATAAGTCTTGTAGCATGACACAGTGAATCGATGAGTCAATGAAAGTGGAGCTGTCTACATGTTTCATCTTGCTTTTGGACAGCCTTAATTATGCATTCAGATTCATATCCTCCGTAAGTTACTCTAATGGATGTTCCACGTGCCTATTAAACTCCAACACAAATATACCCATCCACCCACTTGAAGAGTGTGAGAGAGAATGTGAGACAGAGTGAGAGAAGAGACAGACAGGAAGGCAGAACGACTTCTGATCTCTGTTACAGATCAATCCCAACAATGCAGAATGAAGAAATGAGCACTGGTTTGAAAATGGATGCATAATAAGGGTGAATTTAAAGTAGATCCACTGGGGAGTGTTGATTAAGCAAGTCACAGCTTTCTCTCCGCTTTCTCCCCCCCCCCCCCCCCCCCCCCTCTCTCTCCATCACTGTCCTCCACCAATTCCACCTCTCCTGCCTGGTGTGTGAGACGCGGGATGACTTTATTAGAGGAGAGAGAGAGAGCACAGATAGCAAGAGGTGGCTGCATGATGTAATTATAAGTGTCTGTGTGACATTGAGGACAGAGGGAGGGACTGGAGCCTGGAGCTCTCACTGGAGGACAGTGTTGAGACTTCAGCAAGTCATGTTTCACTGGGACTATCAAACCTTTCAACTAAACAGTGTTATGGATTCATGGGACACACACACACACACACACATTCAAATGACTATTTCCTTGACTTTTGGATTACTGTAGCTAAGGAACTCGGCTTAAACAAAACTTCGGTGATAAAGAAATCGCCTTTCTGCACAGGTCCAGCCTCCCAGCCAACAGGTTTGGGACAGATGTCGGCTTTCTTGCTCTGGTGTGTTTTAGCTTTGCCAGCATTAGAGCTGTCAAAACAGGCATGCACGTTTGGCTATAAGGCCTTTGTCCTCGTGTTAGAAGGAATGGGGAAAGACCTCAATCTAACCTCCTAAAGGACCAGCTTCTCCCCAAGAACAAACGATCATCTGTGCACTTAACATTGTCAGCCTCCACGGTACATCATAATGACCTTGAGATGGTTATTTACAACCAAGAGAGTGACTGTCAGCATTAATTAGTTCCACTCATTAGTGCAGAGGTGGAGATGAATGTTTTCCCCTGACCTTGTCTGGTCTATAGAAGCATAATATAATTAATATAGAAGAAGATGTATTATTATTACTATGATAATAATAATAATAATAATAATAATAATAATAATAATAATAACTGCCATCCAGTTTTTAAGTTATATAGAAACGTTTCAGATAGAGGTGTAATATTCTCACAGATGAAGGAGTAGAACAAGTTCCACTTCAGAGACACAGAGTCTATTTAAAGTTGTAAATAATAAACAAACAGCTGTTTGTTTGCATTGCATTGTGTGTGTGTGTGTGTGTGTGTGTGTGTGTGTGTGTGTGTGTGTGTTTGTGTGTGTGTGTGTGCGTGAGTTTTGGCAGGGTGGCTCTGGAGATGTACACTCCAGTCTGGCATCATTTAAGGGTCATTAGCTGGGACCCTGTGCATTAGGTGCTAGTAGGAGCCAGGGTACAGGAGAGCAGGAAAGGTTCAGGAGAGCAGGAGGGTGCACTATTATGGCCTACATCTTCTAGAAACACACACACACACATGTATGCACACACACACACACACAATCTACGCCTCTGTTTTATTAGGGCAATTCGGACAGCAGTGCTCGTGATGGATGGAGGTGCTGCTACACACACACACACACACACACCACACCCACACACACATACACCATGGATTCAGAGGCTTGCAAAGTTAATAAACAAACACTCTTTGTTATATATTTCACTAATAACATGAAAATACAACAAAGGCAACAATGAAACTGCTGGGAAGGTGAATATTCTGCTAGCTCCCTGGGGTGAAACATTTCTCTTTTAACTCTAACACACATCACCAATGTCAAAGTAAAGCATCAAATAAAACTCTAATTATTGTAATTGAGCTGACCCACAAGTCAACATTCATCCAATTATCTTTGTTTTAATCGTATGCAAAGTGGATCTGGTAACACGAATGCAGGCACTTGCTTCATCCACAGGAGGCATAATTAAAGTACACAGGAGAGCAAGGTGAAAGGGTGGTCTCATAACACTGGAACATCAATAGCTGTGAGCTAGCTCTCTCTCTCTCTCTCTGTGTCTTTCTCTGTCTCTCTCTATCTCCCTCCCTGTCTATCTCTCTGTATCTCTCCCTCCATAATATCTCCCCCTCTCTCCATAATACACACACACACACACACACACACAAATACAAGTGTGTGAGAGAGAAGAAGGAAGTAGTTTTATAATAAGTTAGAGCAAACCTTTATGTAAACATTACAGTTGTGTGTACTTCCAAACTCCTGGAATGGAAGAGGTGGAACGCCAAGGTTCCCATGGGACAAAAGCATCTGCCAAGTGTTGTTAATGTGCCACGCCAGCCAGCCACGCCCTACAGAATACATCACACATCATACAGAGGAGATGTGCTAGATGTGGCCAACCTGATTCCATCAATTTTCAATATACTCAGCATAGCAACATGAGATGAAACTGACAAAGGAATCCAGAACTTTCTTGATACTTTAGTACATGCGCAGCATCCTGTTCTGCCGCTGCTGTAAATCGATATACCCTAAAATGTCAAGATATTTGACATTTCAGAAAGTTATTAAACATATTCTTTCTGTATATTTTTATAGCCCTCCTGTTATGGGTATTTTCCCCACACCAGCAGTTCTGCGCACGAAGAGATGGCGTTCACATTTCATCATTAAAATGTGCATTCAGATAGCGGCGCAGTGAAATTCCTCAGCCATTCCTGACCTTGCGACGGCCTTGGGAACACGGATAATAAAAAAGCCCGTCTACGGCTCCTCCGACACGTACCACGGCAAATAAATATGTGCCGCGGTGGATGAATATGAATTCCTCCCTGGATGGCGGAGGACGCGGGAGCTCTCCTGTTGTGGAAATGTCATGGTCTCGCATGCAGACCCGGCCTGGAGTTGCAAATAGTGTCTCGTTGAGACAGACGCTGGTCCTGCCCGCCGCCAGGACCCAGGGGCCTCTACCGACGCCGCCCTCCACTCTCAGGAACCACGGGCGTCCCCAAAAGTGACCGCCCACTTATTCTTTCCTGGCACGCGTGACCCAGATGGCGTCCGGAGGAGCAGCAGGGTTTGTGGGGGACGCGTGGCACTCGGCTCTCAACGGCGGCCTAAGGTGTCGTCTTCGTGAAACGAACATGGCTGAAAATCTTTGGAGAGCCCTCCTATAGCGATATTCATAGGATTTTGTGCGACTGACCCGTCATCCCGTTGGGCTTGATCTAAATCATTTCACCCTCAGGACTCCAAATGCTCGCAGTGCATTTATTTACAGAGGGGCAGAGAATAACGTGACTCGTAGATAGAAGCTGAAGCTGGTGGAGTAGATGACGGTTCATACGCCACGAGAATCAGCAGCATGGCGGAGAGTTTGGATCTGACACAGAAAGATGGGGCAGTAGGAGGCCAGTATCATAGATGACGTCTGCTTAATGGATAAATTGAGCTGGTGAAATTGTGCCGCCAGACCCGAGGTGGACCTGGCTATGACGTCCATAATGTTCCCCTGGCTCTGAGTGACAGCATGGATGGGGTTGTGGGCGGATGCGTATGCGCCTCTACGTAGTTCCATCCAGTTGATGTGTTGCTCCCGTCTCTACGTCCTTGAGGTTTTCCACTCAAAGTTAATAATGGGTCCCTAAATATTAACATTTCAACTTGAAACTCAAGTGGACCTCCCGAGTCAAATCTGAATGGTTCTGTGTTCATTGAGCAGTGAGGACCAGCCGTGAACGCAGTGAGGACCAGCCGATCCTTTCGACAGCCAAGAAGACGTTTTCATGCTGCAATAAAAAAAAAAGAAAGAAAAGCCTTCACACTGCGATCTCAGTGAAAATGAATTATTCACAGCGATTCCAATCACTTCAGCAGCACCCCACCACCAGCCCCACACTTGCTATGACCTCTATTACAAAACAAATATCTCTGACACCAACTCTAAAACACAGGGCAGTACGATAGGTGATAAAATATTCAAAGCCCTACAGTGGTAGCTGCTAACTCCATGGCCTGCGCTACAGACCCCAAGGAGGGTGTGTCACCCAGTGCAGCGACTGACGGATCATGCCATGGTTGTGATGAACACAGTCGTCAACAAACTGACAAACGCTCTCCCTTTCTCCTGCCGCCGTCTGTGTCCGCGTCCGCGTCAAATTGCGTCCGCGTCGCCTCGAAAGTGCGAACCAAAGATGGACGCTCTCCCCGTCGACGGCTCCTTCGCTTCTGCCCAGCCTTTTGTCTTCCAAATAAACAATACAGTGATGAAACGCTCTCTTAGCCTTGGTCCCAGCCTTCGGAGAGCGGGAGAAAGAGAGAGACGAGGAGAGAGGGGCAACAGTCGCTTATTGACGAATGCGCTCCAGCGAGGGCCGCACTCGATATAATGAGCGTCCTTGGTGTTTTGTAAAGGCCGCATAGCTCAGCGAGCTGCTCTCGCCGCAGAAAAAAAAAAGAACGAAAGAAAGAAAGGCTCGTTAATGCGAACGGCGCAGTGTCACCATGACACGCCTCGCTGTAGTCTTCCAGAATGCTTCAGTACTTTCCCAGTGACGGGGAGAGGACTTCCACCATCCACATTCCAGTTCGTCATCCATGCACACCAAGCCACTGCCGGTTCATCAGCATATTAACTCATTTGCCAGCCTCTTTAGTCGATGAATGAAGCTCATTAGAAGAATCAAACCCTGCAGGGAATGTTGGAATCAAACAGCTGAAAGATAAGCCTTCCTTTGAAAAGCAGGTCATACATGCTAGCCGTACCGTTCTGAAATGACTTTCAGGCATTGTTCATCCAAACAAGCACTTCTTTAATCACAGGTGTTTTGCTTTTGAAAAACACTTTCATTTTCTGAAATGATAAATTCACAAGCCATGTTAGCTTCAGTTTTACTTGAATCTGTGCAAACACCATTATATTATTAAACTATGTAATATCCTTACTAATAATAATGACCAGCATTCTTAGATAGTAAGGATGTTATATAGTGTAATTATATATAATGATGTTTGGCATAGATTCGGGTAACACTGACATGGCTTGTATATTTATAATAATATCAATACCATCAATATCTACATAAATGTGCTGGTCATTATTATGTAGGATTTAGCATTAAACAGTTTATTTCTCATATACTGCACATTATATTTTCAGCATGTCATTATGATCCAGTGTATTATACAATATATGAATATATTCTAAATGACATATATAATTTCATGTTAACCAGTAGTTCAAAGTTTGCTGCACTAGCAGAAGCTTAAATGGCAACAAAATCCGTGTTGAACAGACAGCACTCAGACGGTGTTTATGCCTCTCACTTTCAGTGCCTTGGGGGAAAACTGGAATCAGCTTTCACAAAACCAATTTTTGAGAGTGCCCCTGCGTGTTACGGCGCTCCCCAGTGGACGGGGCTTCACGGCGAGCGCTCGGTTCCCCGTCGCTCGCGGCCCTGCGTTGGAACGCGAGAGCAAAGCCGCCGGGACTTGCGCATTCCTAGCGCTCGCCACCACCTGCCGTCGCTGCCTCCAAGGGGCGGGACGGGGCTCATCCACGCCAGGGCCCTTTTACCGCAGAACGCCGACGCAGACAGCCCAGGGATCGAGGGGAGGTCCCCGCGGGGCCGGACGTGTCCTCTGTCACTCACCCGCCTACGCGCGCGGCGAGGCGTAACATTCCGTAGAGGTTTGAGGGCCTCAACGACGCACAGGAAGAGGGTCATACGAGTCCGTGCTGCCAAAATAGATAGTAACTGTCTTGCTTGAACATGACAAACAGCATCGGTAGCAGCTGAAGGGGGACTGAAGCAGACAAATAGCTTCCAAGACAGGAAATATGGTTAACACATTCGAGCCGAAACTCCGGCAGAATACAAATACGTAAAAGATATCTGCTCCTTTGTGAATCCTTTGGAATTGTATCATTCCTCTTCCGGCATGTCTCCATGTTATCTGCAGGAGTTCTCTGTGGGCCTTGATAATCATCTTCTGTGTGGAACACAAACTTCATCCACTTCTCAAGCAACACCAACCTCTTACCCTGAGCTCCGTTAGCCATTAGCACACAATATTATCATCTCACCTTCCTTCCTCTGACTACAAGGATTACCATTCATCGTCCTCAGAAATATAAATTCTGAGGATAGACTAGTATTTACTAAACAGTGTGTTCATACCTTTCCATTTCTAATAAAAGAGTCCATTTAGCTATCCCATTGATATACTTTATACATATTTTCCAGTCGACATGAACCTAGATCACAGATAAACAGAACAGAGATTTCTCCAAACATAACGTAAGTGCAGGCATGTATTTATATTTTTGCTCTGACTCAGCTGGGTCCATAAAAGAAAAGGGATTTGATTAAAGCCACGGAGTACCTTGCGAGCCTTTGTGATAATGTAGATGAGTGTTGTTTAACTAACAAAAGTGACTAATCAGACTGGCTAAATGGCAAGGAACACAGATAAACATCACAAAGTGAATAAGGACGATGGTGAACTATGAAGATTATCTGAGGCTGAGTGGAATGTCTGGAGAAGGCCTCCGACAGTAATAGCATCCACATGTAGAACAACAGCTAATCCTACTGAGACACTCTCTCTGTCGCTCACTCTCTCTCTCTCTTTCATTCTCTTTCTCTCCTTCTCTTTCCTCTATTTCCAGCCTCTTTGCCTTCGAAAAAGAAAAAGCCATGTGAACTCCGAGCAGACAAACTGTTTCCATGTGTTGGGGACTGGGCTGTTTTGGCAAGATTTATGAATGGAAGCGCCTGAACCTTTGCTTGTGCTCAGAGCCAGTAACGTTCTCCATGCCTGGAATCTCATCCCAGACGCGTACACATGAACGTGCCCATGCCAATTAGATGTCTTCTCTTTATCTTGCATCACACTGTGATATATGTTTAGCACTGTGTAATTGGACAGCAATGAGCCTTGGCCATTTTCTGGACACACAAACCTTGAACAGATGCAGGACAGCGATCTTCTTTATGGAAGCTGAAGCATGAGTGTGTGTGTGTGTGTGTGTGTGTGTGTGTGTGTGTGTGTGTGTGTGGAATTTGCTTTAACATGACAACTTACAGGAATGTTGAAGAAGTTGCCTGTGGCCATTTCCCATGCTGACCTTCTAATGGAGCCATTAGAGGCAGATGAGGCCACACACACACACACACACACACACACACACACACACACACACACATGCATGCATATGGGTACAGGCACACACAACGAGTACAGAGCAAAACAATAAAATCCATCACTGTCCACTCTTTTACATACCGCCATTTCTCCAAACCTACTATACTATAATATCTCATCATAAAATTGCATTTTATTCATTCAGAATGAGCTTCCATTCTATTTTGTTCTTTCTCTCCTTCTCCATTTATCATTGTTCATCTCTGCCAAGCATAATCCTCAGAATCGTTGTGCTTGAAATGCAGACACACATATTGAACACACCTGTGTTCACACACATGCGCACACACACATGCACATAAACCAACCTTCCTCTTGAGGGCGTTGTAATAAACCAACCTGATCAACTTGTTTTAAAGGGGCCCAATCTGTCAGCAGCCAGCATATTATTGTTATAGTATTTCCTGATAAGGGCAACTTTTTAATTTACCGTTATCGATTTGATAGTGGAATTTCAACCAATAATTACAACTTATTGGACTACCAATAATTACAACTCTCCAACGGATTAAGCCTTTTGTTTAATGTAGGCCTTATCTGTATGAAAATGCTAATGCAGATGTTTAGTTGATGTTGATGACTGTGAAGTTATGCAGTTATGTTTTTATGGGGACTTTTTCAGCCAATAGGCTGTAATACCTGTAGGCTGGTGCCTGTACCAGTTTAAGGCATGAAACAGCAACATTTGAGAAAGGTCAGAAAATGACATGTAATGACATTTTTTCTCCTCTATGTGTTTATAATGTTTATAATAATTTGACAAGACTCTGTACAGTTCAACACGTCTTACACCCACAGCACTGCACATAAAGATAATAGTTTTAACCTTTAAAATGAATAAAAGTACAATTATTGGTTATTAATACCAGTATTGGGCACAACAAGGTGCTAATTATCAGATTATCATTAATTATCATATTAACCCAAGGAATTCAATATCAGTGCATTCCTGTCTCACACCCTTATGCCCCAGACATGGGAAGAGATGGGAGGATAAGAAGTGTGTGTGAGAAAGGCGGAGAGACCACAGACGAATGAAAGAGACAGAAGTGAAGGAGCCAAAAGTGTGAAACACAAATGATGAAGTATTCCAGTATTATACTGAATATTGAATATTGAATATTCATGTTTTAATGAATATTCATGTATACTCAAGTGCCTCTGTGGGAATGAGAGAGTGTGATGTTGGACACCAGCAGGGCGCGTTATCTGCAGAATGTGGCAGAGGGAAAAACGGAGAGAGAAAGAGGCTAACAGACGTAGAACATGTCCTTTCTGTTTTGGTTTGGATGTTTTTTTTTTCTTTCAGTTTCTCTTTGCCTCTCTGTCTCTGGATGAAGTGATTAACCAATGGCAATCCACATTTTACACAGTTCCCCTTCTCACTGGGGTTTTTGACCTCCTGAACTAAAAGTGGAATTCTCCTGATTACTGATTACTCTTCCTACGTCTTCACAAGCACTCAGACCCAAACACCCAAGCTCTCCACATCCATCTGCACAGTTGCCTCTGCTGGAAACTCTGCGTCTGCTGTGAACCTTCAGGTGTTCCTGTTTACTGCTCAGACTTGTGCTTTGACACAAAATCCTAGAGTAGAGCCTTAGGGTCACTTTTTAATAGTGACTCAAATGTTTGTCCAGAACAGCTTTACCAGAATGCTCTTTGCCTTTTTAAACCAAAACATAGCCAAAAATAAAACTTTTCTCCTCTGACTCTAAATGTCAGCCAGATCGTCATGAAAGCCCCTCTTCCCCCTTAAATGGCACTGCTGGTTTTTCCAACTCATTAACTTTCTTCTTTTCAGCTGCTGACACACACACATACACACACGCAGACACACACACACACACACACAGTGTGTGTGTGTGTGTGTGTATGTGTGTGTGTGTGTGTGTGTGTGTGTGTGAGATGAGTGTGTGTCATTCTGTGTCCTTTCTCTCTATGTGTGTGTCAAAAAGTGTGTGTTCCGCTTTTATTCCAATCAAGAAAAGTATTCACTTGGTCAGCACTTCACCAGGGCTGGTTGGCATGGTGTTTGTACTGGCCGGACACTGAGCTGAAAGCCTTAATAAATAGTCCAGTCCCCTCTGAGGTGGGAGTCATCCAGGCCTGTCAGAATGCGTGAAAGGATGCAGCCGTGCACGGGCAGAGCACAGCGGCCACGGCACCGTGTCAGCTCACGGCTCGGTGGGCACCCGTCACCCCTGTGCGCGAGACGCAGCCTTATGCTCCCACATGCTCAGCAACGGGAGCGCGATCGCGGAAAGTGCCGGAAGCCAGTCAGGCTTAAGAGTTAAAAGAACTGGCAGGGAGTCCAGATGAGAGCCTTTAGAAGTTTAGGACTTGAATATTTCAGAAGTCATTTGTCATGTATGTATGTATGTATTTGTCTGGTGATTTAAGGGAGCTAAGCTCTCTGGGATGTGGACCTGTGTTTCCTAACCTTTCTGTGCTTCTGGTTAGTGCTTCTTGTTAGAATAAGACTGTAATAATGCTCTCTAACTTGATTTATTATTGATTATTGATTGTGGATCGAGCAGTAGTCAAACATCAAAAATCGACAACATACTCACTATGACACACATATGAGACACGAATGAATTCAAATAGTAAAAAAATACTAGTGTTCACAGTGACTTCATTCTATACAATATCAGCAGCAATGTCGGTAGCCTCTTTTAAACAAACAAACTGCTTGCTGTTAGCAGAGATGAACTTTACGCCACGCCACAGCATAATAGTAGAACTGCTAAGATGTTTTGTCAAAGCAAATTGTAAATAACCATAGCCACCTCTTCGTGCTACGAGTTGAAGAATTGAACATCATACTGCATGTGTTACGGTATATAATTTCCTACAACCTAAGTTGGCAAATCTGTGGGTTTCCTCTGTTTCCTGCTTTTTCTTGTCTGTATTACTGTACAGAGGTTTCTCTGTGTGCTTGTTTATTACACAGAGCCAAAGGCACAATATCCACTGGCTCTATAATGAGAGACAGCACAGCACCCTGATGTTGGGACAGTGCAAATGTTTCCACATTTGACCTGGCACCATCATGAAGCTGAAAACATACATACCTTTGGCCATTTCCAACCGTATTCATCCATCCATATTAATATATACATTTCATATATTTTAAATGATTTGTGCTTAGGTTCTCGGTCAATTAATTGTTCTCGTAATCCAGACATGGCTTAAAGCAAAGTATTGGCCCCGTGGATTATAGTAGAGGACAGATGGAACTTTAAGACAGTAACATTCAGGCGGTACTGTACTGGCTTCCCTTCTGGTCAGGGCTGTTCAGCTCTTCCCAGATTTGGGCTAAGACTCTCTCTCTGGTGTTTACCCACTGCCTGTTCTGTCGATGAGCTGCAGTAAACCAAGCCTGCATTCTCCATCCATCTGTCTGGGTGTTGCTTCCTCCTATCAAAGTTTCCAAATTCACATCCCTTCCCAAACCACACATGTCTCATTTTTTAACTTAATGTTGACAGGCAGATAGGTTGGGAAAAGCATTTTATTTTTTTTACTTTTTTTTTTAACTGTATTTGTTAGTGTAACAGTTGTAACAGTTCTGTTATTTTTTGTTTGTTTGTTCCAGGCTACAAGTCGCATGGATGAACTTTTAAATATCAAAGTTCCATAAGATGAGAAGTAAACAAACTTGCTTACTAGCTTCACTATGTCCTACGCCCTGTACCCTATTTCCTTATGAAGTGTCCTATGATACATAAAATTATTTTTTAAATGTTTAAAGTCATTAGTATTTATAGGAAAGTTATTGTATAATTTTAAACAGTTAATTTTAATGACAATTGTCCTTAAATTAGAAATTGCAGTTGAGTCTGTAATCAGATAAGCAGAAACTTCTAAATGCAGTCATTTTCTATATATACTCCATATTTTCCATTATATGGCTATTGAGACATTTTCACAGAAATGTAAAGAAAATGATGTTTAACCAATAAAAAGAAAAGTAGATTTGCCCATCTTCTCCCCCCTCTGTTCCTCTGTCCTCCTGGTGTGATATGGGATTTAGGCTGTAGACTGCTGAAATGCCACTGTGGTTCCATCCGGTGATAATCCTGGTAGATTTGCATTAGTGACTGCTGGCAACTTTGATCTCTTGGAGACTTTGATTGGACATTTGAATGTGAGTGCCGTTTTCCCAGGGTGCACTGCCCAGTGTCAGGAGGCTATGAGTAATGTAGGAGGGGCCCTTCCGCTACCAAAGTCATTCAGGGTTTATGTCGAACTTATTATGCAGTTCTTGGTCACAGCATCTGAAGGAATCGTGTCCTTTTTCACTTTCTTTCTTTCTAATTGCTAACCCTAACCCTAACCCTAACCACACACACACACACACACACACACACACACACACACATATATATATATATATATATAACTTTGTTAGCAATTAGAAAGAAAGAAAGAAACTAAAAGTTTTCTATGATTATATTATCTTATCATCACCAGTTTTTGAATATGAAATGTCAGGGTTATGTTCATTGATTCCATTTACTTGTTTTGAGGGAAATGTGTGAGTTGCAAGCAGACCACATGAAACATTGAATCAGAGCGTGTGCACATGTAAATGAACCACAGCTGCATTGGTAAAGTCAATTAGGTAAAAGATTCAGGTGAAACACATGTGAGTGCTCAAGTAATCAATTAAGCAGACCAATCAAATGAGACGTCCCTGGGAAAGGATTTGAGACACACTGATTAAAGGGAGAGGAAACCAACCAAACCAAACCAAGCCAATGAATAAAGCACAGAGTTCAACAATGCAGAGAGGAAAGGAGACATCCGAGGACATCAGGATGAAGCTGGTGACAGCCCATCAGTCTGGGGAAAGCTCTAAACTCAAATACCAAAACATCTCCAAAAGATTCCAGCTCTATCCATACAGCTAAGACAAATCATTTACAAATGGAGGGCACTCAGCATCACCACAACTCTACCCAGAAGTGGACAGCCATGAAAACTCACAGCACAACTCACAAGCACCAGAAAAATAATAATTCAGGTGAAGACCAAACCAACACACCACCTACACACCACCCACACATCACCTCCAGAGAGCTGCACACCTCTCTGGCAGCATCTGGGATAAATGTACATGCATCTACAATCAGGGGAAAAATAAATAGACATGGCGATCATGGGAGAGTTGCTAGAAGGAAGCCCCTCTCTCAAGAAAGAAAGTTGCCTGTTAAAACTTTGCCAAAGATCACTTGCACAAACCAGAGGCTTTCTGGAAGTCTATTCTCTGGACAGATGAGTCCAAAATTGAATTTTTTGGTGCCATGTTTGGAAAGAATCAGAACTGCATATAAAGAGAAGACCCTCCTCCCAAAAGTGAAGCATGGTGGTGGAAATTTGAAGGTCTGGGCCCACTTTTCTGCCTCCGGACCTGAACAACTCCATATTATCCAGGGTACCACCAATTCCCAGGCCTATCAACAAATTCTTGACCAGAATATCCTGCCATCAGTCAGGGAGTTAAAGCTGGGATGAAAATTGATTATGTAACAAGACAACTACCCAAAGTATTCCAACAAAACAACCAAGGAATGGCATAAGAGAAATAAGATTTGCACTCTGGATTGGCCCAGTCAAAGTCTGGACCTCAATCCCATTGAAATGCAGTGGCAAGATCTGAAGCGGGTGGTACATGTTCCTCCAACCTCCCTCAACTGGCTGAGTTCTGCACGGAGGAGTGGGCAAACAAACATTGCAAAAAGCAAATGTGGGAAACTCATTTGTGGTTACAGAAGACGTTTGGTTAAAGTAATGGCTGCAAAAGGAGGTGCTACAAGCTAGTAACTAAAAGAAGGCCCAACCTTTTGCACAGTTTCTGGAGAAAGAATTTACTAAATAAATTACTTTTGTTGAATAAATATTGAAAAAAAATCTTTTTCTGTGTGTCCCTTTACAAAGTGAGATCTGCATGTTTATTTCATAGGATTACTTTCTTTCTTTCTTTCTTTTTTTTTTTTTTAGAAAACAATGACAATGTTTGGGTGGTTCACAAACTTTCAAGCACTGTGTGTGCAGTGTTATGGAAGCAAAAAAAACATGGAACTGTACATAAATAAAAGAGGAGTAGAACAGAAAAGAGGAGCTTACTTATTATTATGAATATTAGTATATAACTCATTTTACAGGCCAAGCCACAGGAACAATAACAATGCATCTAACATTCTGGCATCAGAGCCAGTGGAATACAGGGCCGCCTGAAAGGCCCAGCTGATGAAAGAGGCTGCAAGACTGGGAGGTTTTTCTGTTTTAAACACGAGGCCACAGCAGCACCAACGTCACCCTGTGTTTGCTGACTCATCTGTCTGATTTCATGGGCAGCTGGACCCTGATCCCCCTCTGCTGCCCTCCCTGTTTGTCTAAGCTGTGCGTGTGTGTGTGTGCGCATGTGTGTGTGTGTGTGTGTGTGTGTGTGCATACTGTCCCGTCTGCTCAGGAGAGATGCAGCAATAAAGGCTCAGCTCTTGGACGCAGAGCAGATTGTGTGTGTGTGTGTGTGTGTGTGTGTGTGTGTGTTCATGCTCCACATTAATGTTCAAAGGGAACGGTATGACTCTGCCAGCTCACCCAACAGCTGCTGCCCTCACATAATTACTGACACAAAATAACACACACACACACACACACACACACACACAAACAAACAAACATAAAGACACATACGCATGCAAGCACAAATACCTATCACAATGCTCTGCAGTATATTTTATTTGATCCTATTTTCCTATCTGCTCTCTCTTCTCTCTCTCTCTCTCTCTCTCTCTCTCTCTCTCTATCAGACCCTCTCAACTCTGAGATTTCCCCTGAAACATGAGGAATAACAGGAGGAGAAAGGAATGAGGGGAAAAGGGTGGTCAACATTGTCTCCTCAGGGTATCATGGTCCTGCTGTCCGTCTAGTTAAGGTTACATTCAGTACAACTTTGGCAATAGATGGTTGTCAAGCTATTCAGATAGCAGCAGGCATGACATGGTATATACGAAGTGTAATGTTACACACTAGAAAAAAATAACATCTGGCTTCTGTTGTTTAGGCCTGGCTATATAAGTAACTAAGTAGATTTGAGGACAAAACATATGTGCTATTGAGCTATTTCTTGATGCTTCTGAACAAAAAATAACATGAGAAATGAAAAAAAAAACATCGAAATCACATTTAAATTAAGCAATCTTTAAAGTGAATGCATTTATAAGAGATCTGTACAGCTCTCATAGCTTGGATAGCATGGAAAGCAGAAGCCTTAAGATAGATGAAGTGACATCATGTGGATGTTGAAGAAGTCAATCTCCATGTGAAGGAGTAAAAAAAAGTTCCTAAGAAAACAACTCTATTGCTTTTATTCAGCCCATTTTATGGTGTGGAATAGAACAGTGGCTGGATGTGATGGGGCCAAATCCATTTCACACTGAGCAGATAAGCTCAGCTTTCATTCCTCCTTTCTTGTTAAGGTGAATGCTGTCGACACGTTTTCCTCTGCAAAAACAATGTTCCGTGAACAGTTTTGCCAGCCATGAATGTCAACGTTCCCCTTCTGCACACCCCCTCCTCCCGCATGAAACAGTACACCATGTAACACCTGTTCCATTGTGTTAGCGGCCATTTCGCTGTGGCTTCTCTGACATGCCACAGAGCTTCATAGTCCCTCTCATCTCGCTCTCCACCTCTCTCTCTCTCTCCGCAACGACAGTCTCTCCCTCTCATCTCGCTCTCCACCTCTCTCTTTCCCCAACCCTGACAGTCTCTCCCTCATCCTCTCCGTCTGGTTCTTTGCCTCTCTGTCCTCTTTCTGGATCTTTTCTTGCCTCGCTCATTTGTGTAGGACGAAAGAAGACGCTCATCCTTTTCTCTCTCTCTCTCTCCACCTCTCTTTCTCTCTCTCTCTCTCCCTCCCTCTCTCTCTCTCTTTCTGAAAGCACATCTTTGTGGCCGTGCGGGCAGCTCCCATCTCTGAACGCAGCTACAGCTCTTTTCATCAGCAGATATTTGAAATCTAACTGGGCCCATTCATGCCGTGCCAGGACAGAACCCTCTCCCAGGCTGCACCCATGCCGCGAAACCCAGACGGCCCAGGGCAGGAGGGGGGGGCGTTGGGGGTGTGTGTGTGTGGGGGGGGGAATCCAGCCCCGTAGGACGCAGACAGCAGCCGGCTCGGACGGACTCTGCCCGGCCACCGTACCGCTGCCCCCTCCACGGTTGCTGCTTCTCCACATCTGCACTCCCCTCACACGTTAAATACTTCAAAGACATGAAGATACAGTAGATCTCACTGATACTGAAAAGCACGTGCTGACTAAGGCCCTAACATGGGCGGCCAGCGGCACAGACCCGGGGCTCTCTGGGGCATGAATACAAAGCGACCTCAGTCGCGTTTCTCTTTTGCGATTATGACCGAACTGGAGCAGAATGGAACGCCTGCTGTCGTGCGGTTGGGAATAATGAAAGAATAAAGGAATGCTCGAAATATCGTCTGTCTCCGTGTAAGAAGGGGAGCTCATTCCCATCTGCTGCTGTGGTTTCATCAAGGCCAGAAGAAAAGACCAAGATTCCACTGCTCTGGCACAATTATCATTTTTATTATTTGAAAAGGGCTTGATCATTAAAGCAGGCTGGGTTTGTAAAATAAACACAAGAATATATGCGTGCCGTACAGTGTAAGTGAATTTTACTTAAAAGCACTGCAAACTAAGTTATTACGATCTGATCAAGGCAACCTGTTTGCTCAGTGACGTAAGTGACCTATTTGTGTTATCGTAACCGTGTGCAGGCAGCTGTAACCCTTTACAGGCAGAGTAAAATGAATAACCCACCTGTACAGTTCTGGGAAATCAAGAAAAGTTACTAAACTAGGGTTAGGTTAGGGTTTAGGGTTAGAACCGTACACACACAAAGGCCCTAATTCAGATGGAAAGCCAATAGATGTAAGTTCTTGGTCAAAGGTAGGAACAAGTTACTTCACAATAGCTGAAAATAAAAAGTATGTAAAAAATAAAACATTTTTATTACTGATTTAAAACAAATAAAATATACTTTATGAATATTATTAAAGTCAATATAAATCATTTATAAATAATTGCATTAAAAAATTACTTTTCTGCACTTTTTTGATGAAAAATGCAGAGGTCTTATAGTTCCAGCTTGTGGCGAGTGTCGCAGACCCTCTGCTGAGGGAGCAGAGCCTTTGGTAAAGGCATTAAAGCTGGGGGGACCAGAGGAGAGACCTGTAATAACAGCTCACACTCAGGGGTCAGAACATCGTGTGCTCTGCTGCACTAAGCTCCATGAAGTCCCTCCCTTGTCCATCTGGGAGTTAGGTCACAGTTTGCCTTCTGCAGAGGATATGACAGTATGTTCTTGGAGAGGGGAATATGTGATGTTTTAGTAGTTAGTAGATACTTGTATGTATATGGTGCATGGAGGATTTGAACAGGACAAGGAAGTTTTACTTAGAGTGGTTAAGATCTATGTGAATTATACAGCACTGAGATGCCATACAGAAAGAATTTGTGAGATGTAGAGATGAAGGGTTCAAAACAAGTCACCCACCACCCAACAAGAAAGTTAAATTCATCCACAAGATACTCTCAATATCTGCATATCCAGTTTTGTTACAAATTCTAAAATAACCAAGTCATCATCTTCCTTCTGCTGAAGGAAACAGAAAAGAATCGACAGGAATGTGAACATGTTAAATGTGACAGTATGAACTTTCCAAAAGTACAAATAACAGCAGCTGTTTTTATTTTCTATTGTACTTTTTATTGTACACATATTATTAGAATCTTTTTATACATTCACAGCATTTTTCACAGTATTTTTTCATATTTGTAGATATAAAAGCCCCAGTAATGAAGCACGCTGGTCTTTATTTTTCAATTGTTCAAATGTCTTTTTAGAAGCAGTGGGTTATATTACCTCTTGTTCATTTCCATAAACCAGTAAATTATTCATGGTGGAAAAGACATTTCACACTGAGGTTCTGTTTATGAATATCTTTACATGTTTATTGAGATTTCAAAGCAGATTCTGTAAAAATAACTTCCTGTAGGTTTAACAGACAAATATCTATCTATAACAGTAACGTATCCTCTGCCTACTGTTTGACAACTTTATTACTGTTAATAAAACACAGGGTAAGGAAGCATTAGGCAATCATCAAACTGACATCCTTAATTAAAGTGGCAGCTTAATTAAAAATCCAATTAACAGCAACACTCAAATGAATAAAAAAAATGCATAAGACAAGGTGTGATCTCCAATAAAGAAAGCTGCTTATTTGAACTCACGAACACAAAGGATCTCAAATTAATTTAAAATGTGAACTCGCGATTTTACCCTGGAACGAAAAGGGGCAACAAATTATGTTGTTTAGCTATAGGTGCTTAATTAAACTTAGATAAAAAATAATAACTTCTGACAGTGTTCAGGCCATATGTTTAATAGGAAAGTTCTAGTCACATAAACCAATGACTTAATGGCAGATATCACTCTAGAATGAAAGCAATAGCGTTCTTGTGTTGTTTTTTTCTTGAACATCTCCATAGCTAACGCTCTCTCATAGTAAACACAGCTGCTACTGAGTATGTTTCAGTAAAAGCTGCTACATGCTCAGCCAAGCTAAATCACTGTCATTGAGTAATGACAATGATGTAAATCATTTCCTTAAATGTATACCACTGGTTCAATTTTAATGTGAGAAAGCCATTCATTGAGTTCAAATAGTAATCAGGTTTATGGTATTGGAGCTGAATTTCATCTTAGCTACCTCTCTTGGGAAAAGTCAAAATGGTCCCCCCCCCTACCCTGCCCCCGCCCCCTCACCCCCTCACCCCCCCTACCCTGCCCCCCGCCCCCTCACCCCCTCGCCCCCCCTACCCCACCCCCTCACCTCCACCCCCAGCTCACTCGGTGTGCATTTTCAGGCCTCAGTGAGCAGGTGGGGCTTAGGAATTAGGGCCTACAGCAGGCTGTGCTACCCCATCACTGCTGTAATAATCAAACTAATGAGTATGATAATTAATAATCGAACTAATGAGCATGCTAATTAATAACAGAACTAATGAGCATGCTAATTAGGGTGAGGTTGCTTCTCTGGACTGTATTCTCATGCACCACTGGTCAATAGTAAAACCTGCCTCAGAAGCATCGAAGCCAGAACAGTTGAACACTGCAGTTGAGCTCCATGCTGAGAACACAGGCCTCAGCCAAGGTCTCAGATAGCCAGGTTTGCCGGGAAACGTATTGCTCATAATGTATTCTGAAGCTGAGCAGAAGAGCATTCAAAAGTCAAGCTGTGTGTGGGAAGGTTTTGTACGTGACGTTTCTATTCTATGTGATGTGATGTTTCTTGGTGTGACGGGCACGTGTCTCATCCCTTAATGTCACTTCGGCTAAAGCTACCTGCAGTTTCGGGCAGCTAATGCTGAAAGAGAGATGTGAAGGTAGGAGTGTCCACCTCACACAGTTTGTGGTGGCAACGTTCCAGCGTCCTCTCACGATGCCCTTAATGACAGCGGTAATGCATATGAACTGGAGATTATAATGTGATGACAAGAACTTGAGATTTGGAAGAGCCTGGAGTCTAAACCTGATTAACCCCAAAGCTGCTCCCACGTAAATCCACTACACCGCAGTTGCCTCATTTAGTAATGCATATGGAAAACAAGGGTTCTTAGCATTTATGACCAGACCTGCCGTTATAGCAACGGTGGCTATTTGCCTAATCAAAGAATATTGAAAGGTCAATTACATCTCATTTTGAAAAGGATTTAGCAAGGTTTGTGTTTCTGTCATAAATCTTTCAAGAAATTGTGTTTTCATAAGTTTTCAGTGGGAAAGACCTTTGTACACAATGTTCGTCCTCCCTTTAAAGTAAGAGCCGTTGAAAACAGCGCTTGAACGTTTGCACTCCTCTACACAGTAATTCGATTCACGCAGGCACAGTGTAGGGGGTTTAATAAAGAGGGGAGCCGATCTTTGCCAGGAAAGCCGAAGGCAGCGAGACACTCCTTAAACCCGCAAAACAACCAGGGCAGAACGTTGCAAACCGCAGGACCATCCGATTCTCTCGGAACAAAACACATCCGTGCTCGTGAATTGAAGAGGCCTCGCGACGTGACTTTAGAAAAATACAGTTTTTCATCAAAGTGGTGCACTTAGAGAGGAAGATTCTTAATTAGGCATTCGTTGTTGTTTGGCTATTAGCATGCGGCTGAATGTTGGACGCTGAAGAGTCTTAAGATACAATATGAGGAGAGATTACTGGAGCATGTTAGATAAGTACTGGAAGCACATAACATGCGTAGAGTGGAAAGAGAGACACGAGAAATGCAGCCTCCAAGTGGGAAGTGTAATGTGAACTTATGAAGGGCCTCCCTGGAGAGGAGGGCTTGCTATATACATCCCTTTGCTGTGAACATAACGTTCTCAACATTAATGCCAAACTAAACTCCAGAATAGTTCTTGGCACAGGTAAATACTCTGCTGTCCTATAACTGAAACCGTCGACTTTTTACTTAAGTGGAAAGGAACGTTGAACGCAGAAGCAGCGCGCGTTTGCAAAATCGATGCCAGTGTTTGTTAATGCTTATTTTGAATAAACATACTTTGATAATAGTGTTAAAACCGAGTTGAAATGCAACAGTAGGTTGCATGTAAAGGTTCGCAAGTTAGCTTTGCTTCGTCAGCGTGTCCCATTATCCTTCATGCATTTGTGCATGTAGACGACAACGACTACAGCATTGTAGGTGTAAGGATTTGGCTAAACAACAACAACAACAAAAACACCTTTACTCACAAGACCCACAAATGCATCTGATAGCCCATTCCGACATGCAACTTTTGAGTTCGTAACAAGTTCACCAATTTAAATGTACTCTATTACATATTCTCACATGAACGTTGATCTCGGAAAGCATCAGGAAGTGGCTGCCATTGTGTTTCTCGCTGATGGAGCTCGGCCCAGTGAAGAGTGTTTGTGCAAAAGGCTTGAGCCTCATGACTTAAACATTGTGGCGGATCTAAAAATATGATTAGCACGGTGTGCGGTTTGAAAAGAGTTCCTGGCTATGGAAGTATGCAACCTCAGCACCGTATCTGCTGTGCATCAACGGCTTTTTGTTTGCCTGTTCCATGAACAAAGGATTCAGTTGTCACTCCTCCACATGAAATGAACTCCAGTGGCTTTTAAGTTTTTGACTGCAGAAGGACGTCGACCTCCCCAGGAATGCCTTTGCCCACTTCTGTCTGTGTGTCATAGAAAACAAATCTAAAGTTTTATTTCACTTCTTTTTACTTAGATCCATAGTATATTATATCTGTCAACCAAAAAAAATCCACATTATTCTAAAGAAGCACTTGGGTATGGTGTTGAATCTGAAATTATCAATGATTTTCACCATGTGACAGAAAGACTTCATACATAATAGGAACATCACCCTCTATTGTCAACGCCTGCTTCATAAGAAACATTTACTCAATATAAACTACGTATGACGGAAAGGTGCGTGTGTGACAGGCGTGTGGTTCGTGCTGTAGTCTTCCTCAGTAGTCGTCTTTCGCCCACAGGATCGCAGTTGGTTGGATATTTTTGGGTAGCCAACCACTCACCACCCAGAGACACTGACACATGTAAAAACTCCTTCAACACCACTAGTCCCGATACACTCGCACTGCCACAAAACCCACCAGCATCTCAGCGTTAATGCTGTGTTAAATATGGTCACCCGAATAACACTCAGTTGTCTCACAGTGGTACCAGTGACCAATGACGTCTCTGACCAGTCACGTCTCTGACCAATGACGAGCGGCGTGGAGAGTGATCCCTCTGACAGATGGGCTACAATCTGTCACAGTACAAAATGCACCTTTGAGAATGTTGGGCCCAAGTAAGTATCCCATGAGTGGAGGTACAAGGTGGGCGTTTCTAACGCCCAGCATTTGTGCTCATACTGGTGGAGGCGATATGTACCCTCTGACCCGGACACAGTGAGAGACTCTAGCCCCCGTGGACATGTTTTATACTAGTGCATTGGAGGTTTGCCATACTTTTAGCTACTTTTTTGTTTGTGCAGGTTTTATATGCAGAAAGAAAGAGAACAAGAGAATGAGAGATGGGTGGGGTGGGGGTGCTCTTTGTTTTCAGTAACAGTGTACCTTTTTGGAAAAGCTCTCCAGATTCCTGAGATGTTTGCATCAGCTTGTTTGAGACCAATGAGCCTTGGCCAGGCAGTAAGGTGAACGCAATGCCTCTTAATTCAGTCAACAGGCCCAAAGAATCTCCTTTCTGTCTGTGTACACCCGATATTCTGTTTCTGTGCACATGATATGGGACCAGTGAAGCTTTGCAAATACCTGTTCTTCGGAATGCGACTACGGGCTTGACATGTACAATATGTTGCTGTGTGAAAGAAAGATCTGGCAGTGCAAAGGTATGCACTTTAATTTGCACACCTAGACGTGGAGGAAATGAGCATAACCAGGGAGTTCACCCGAGCATGAATGTCATTCTAAGGCTTAAACAAAGCCGTTTTGAACAAGGTATTGTTTAGGTAAAAGGTTTTTAGAAGGTTTTAGGTACTGATAGTCTAGATTGTCTAGTCTTTATTCTTAGTTTTTGTACTGCAGTGTGCAGCATTACTAGCCTGTATTCTGTAAAATGGGCATCAATAATACTGGAATTTATACTGTGTATATATATATATATATATATATATATATATATATATATATATATATATATATATATATATATATATATATATATATATGCATTAAGACAAAGAAACAACTGTAGGAAATTAGTAATAATATGTTCATTAAAATGTACGTTTTTTTTTATCTATGGTAACTAGCTGTTGTTCATTTGAGGTGCTGAGCACAGCATTTTATGGAGAATTACAGTGGGGTTCTCGGGTTTTTATGGAGAATTACAGTGGGGTTCTGGGGCAAATTTACACACTCGAAGACTCTAACGTTTGCACAAGATATCCAGTTCAATTCAATTTTATTTTACTGCATATCTTAAATCTTGGGCTGTGTTCCATGTTTCATAAAAAAGTTAATTTAACATGACATCATGAAACTTCTTCGTAAAGAATTATTTTAAGCATGCCTATTGCATTCTTAGACATTAGTTCTAAAATAGATAGTTCATAGCCGTTTATGATGTTGCTTTTTAAATATAAAAAAATATATATATATTCTTTACAGACAAGGCAGCACAAAGGTTTAGCATTACGGAGCTAATGGCTTCACTAATGCCTATTTTCACAGTCTTTGCGTTTATCAAAAGGTCAGAGTCATACGGTTGGTGATCCTGAAAGGCGTCTCTGGGTACGGTGTCGTCTGACTGATGCTCTTAAATGGAAAAGCATCTGTCACTGCTGCAGAGCGTTTCAACTGACTAAATGTGTGTCATCTGCACTTTACCAAGCAACCTACGATCCAAACTGAACACTTTCCCAGGAGCTCCTGTGATGGATAAACCTACCTTGAGATCTTTGGTTTGCCCTTTTTGAAACGTGTGCGTATGTTCTATTGGCACAACGCAGTTCAAATGAAAGCGGAGCTTTAGACCCGGTTCTGTTCTCATTGATAAAATCCCCAGTTGATTTTTCTCTTTCTCCTCCGCCACAAAAGTGCTAGTGTTGCCTGTGTGTATCAGTCAAACCCAACAGTGGCTTCTCCAGTTTAATGCACTGGTGTATTAGCATTTAGATAACCCCTCTGAATATAGGAGAACTGGGAATTGAAAGCAGGAGCAGAATAAATATGGTGAATAATGCGGCATACATTTTAAATGAATGAAGCATCGGCTATTTCAGTTGCTGAGGAAGAGGTCTCTCTTATGGCTGAGGCACAGGGAATTAGCTACAAAGCAGGACATTATATTACAATAGACCGCCATGAAATTGTGCTCTAATGTGAAATTTGGTAAATATTATGAATGGACACACAATTTTAAGTACTACTCGGCAGAACATGGTAATGGTAAGCTAGCATATCTGCTACAAAGCAAGCCATGGTCAACAGTGGCAAAAGCTAATTTTCTGTGATGTGATTGCTCAGTTCATTAGTCGTAGGTTTCAGTGTTAACATTCGGCGTGTTTCCCTTTCGACAACTCAAATTAAAGAGCGATCAAATGCCCACAAACCCAATCGTTATGCTAATCACTGCTTATGCATCCATCACTCTCCAAGAATGGATCCTATTGTCTGAAAGCATCATTTGCATAGAGGGTTCAGACTGAAACGTCCAGTCTGCCCATTCAAGCAGTCACCATGTGCTCTGCGCTGGGCTAATCTCAGATGTGTCCCTTTTAAAAAGGGCACACTGCAAACCTAATAGGCCTTTTACCATTCAGGCTGGAGAGAGAAAGGGAGAGAGACAGGGAGAGAGTGATAGAGTGAGAGAGAGAGAGAATGAAAGAAAGATGGGAGCACAGTAGGGAGAATTGAAGCCCCATCAGTATTCTTGTCAGGCAGGCTACACGTGGAACCTGAGAGCACTGTAGCCAAATACCTCCCTTCTCTTACTCTCTCCCCTCCTCCTCCTCCTTCTCTCTCCCCTCCTCCTCCTCTCACCCCCTCTTCCTCCTCTCTCCTTTCTCGTTGTATCCTCTCCTTTCCTCACCCCACCGTTCCTGAACACTCCACAAGGCTTTATTGAAACAAATTGAAGGTCCCCTCACCGAGCTGCACGTTAAGCACTGGCTTGGCGTAGAGGGCTGAGAGCAGGGAAAGACAAACGCATGGTTAGAACCTGGGAGAAGGTTGGAGGTATGTCAGCCAGTGTGCCTGCTCCGTCAACACAGTGCAAATTAAAGAGCCTGAGGAGATGCCATTCTTTGAAGGGACGACAGGAAAGATCTGCAGATATTACACAAGACGCCTGCCTTTGAAGTCGAGCGAAAAAACAAACTGTTGAAAAACAAACTGTAGGAAAATAAAAATACGGCAGTAGGTGGGTATATTTTTAAAGGTTGACAAGATTTAATGTAAAGATAATACATTGTGCTATCCGAACGTCAAGGGTATTTCATCACTTATACCGAATTTGGGCTTGATCTCTTCTGAAGCAGAAAGACCGTGATGATTTTGACGTGGGGATTATTTGAGCATTGGCCCTGTAGAAAGTGTTCAACATCATCGTTGGAAAAAAAAAGAGAGGGAAAAAAGGAGAGTGACAAACAGAGCACACCTGTGTGCCCCACACCTGTGCTCTCCACACCTGCGTGCTGGTCTATTCATGCTCTGCCGCTGATGTCATGGACATGGAACTCCGCGTCCCCCACTGCTGTTGATCGTTTTTGGGACAAGGTCCACCAACCGTTTTATATGCCTTTAAAGCGCGAATGTTGGTTGCAGTTATGAAAATGAAAGTGGTCCTAAAGGTAATGTTTATGAAATGTAGGATAAACATCAAGAGCAAACCAAACAATAAAATAAACAAGAAAAACAGCACCGGTAATAACAAGAAACATCTCATTCAGTTGCAGAGTATGAATATAACCTGCTAAAATAGGCACTGCTACCACACATTAGTCCAGATATATATGGTAGTGTACAGATTGCTAGTTCTGCCTTGCTATTGTGTGTTTATGTGGAAACACGGTTATCTTCATCTGAATCCACACACGTGTGAGATAAAGGCAAGTCAGTAATGCTGACATTTCACAATCACACTTGGCCTAAATAAGTGAGTGGCCAGCGTAAGACTTGAGCAGGACATGTCGGGGCTCAACTGCACCCAGTTAGCTACGTCACAGAAAAATAAAACTTGCGGCTGCAAAAAGGAAGATCAGCACTGCTTCATATGCTGTACTCCATGCTTGAAGCTACAGTTTAACACAAGAGCACTTTGCCATTGACGCACCTCTATGCTTGTAGAGTTATTGCCACCGAGACACGGGTGCGTCATTCTCATGGATAATTAAGTGTAGGCAGGGTTGGAGTACCCTTCCCCCTTTATCTACACCCATAATGGTATGGCCCATCAACTGGGGCCTGGAGCCCAGTTGTCATAGCAACAGCACAAAAGCAAACAATGGAAGGGGAATGAAAAGAGTGTGATAAGATGAAAGGTGCCTACCTAAGGAGGAGGCTGATTGGCTAAAGCCTGGAGTTAAAACTGTTACTGCACACCTCAGTAAACACGCAGAATGGACATATTTTGCGGCGCGTCTTTGCTGCTGAAAAACAAGAGCATGTAGAGAGGTCTCGAATCGAATGCTAAACAGGACTGTAACACGAACAAAGGAATTTCTCCGAGAAACAACATATTGATACTACGTTTGACTGAATCCCAGAGCAATTAACAAACACCACTGATTTACTTTCACCTATATACAAACCTCCAAATTATAATCATTAAGCATCTTGTGTGCTTTTTTTTGGTCTTCTTTGGATTAGGCTTTGTGTGATGCTGAATTGGTCTTCCCTCCTACTTTATATTCTGTAATTAACATATGCAAATAGTCGCCTTGGAGACATGATTAGTTGCATTTGCACAGATGTGACATTGAATGTGCACCGCATGAGTGAGTCCATCATATTCGGAAACAAATTTGCCCTCTCCAATTCACTCCTCCTACATGCCAATCAATGTAGCATGGCCAATTTATATTAATATGAGGTGTAAATTCATATTAAAATTTACAAAGAGTAATCCATTGTGTGTTAAGCTCACAAATCACAGTTTTCAAACCGAAAATTGGCAGATTTTACTTTGCATTTAAATAGAGTGTGAAAAATACTGTGGATTCTGAGATGAAAATGATGGTCTTTTTAATCTCTCGCTGAAATCGGTTCACAAACAACTTTTCATTAACATGCAGTTGCTATTATCCATCCTGAAGGATGTTTGGAAGAAAGAAATGCAGCTTACAAGGCAGATGTTTGCACCACCGCAGCCACATTTAATCGCGTAGCTTATGGAAATGCTCTAAATAATAAGGCAATAAGGAGTTCTTCTCCTCACCTCTCACATCCGGCACTTCTATCGTTCGACCGCAATCTAATTTGCTTCGAACTCTAATTACCATTAAAAGAGCATATGTGAAAACTGCCTTTTGCCCCAAGGTCACTCAAACATCTTTCAACTCGATTCTTCCCCAACCCCCCCCCCCCCCCCCTTCCTGTCCCAAATAGAAAAAAATCAACTTAAACTGACTATAAGCTCAGTCAATCCCTTTAAGAACTACACAGATAGACCTGCCAAAAACGAGAGGAAAGGCACGGCTTAAGGGTCTCGCCATCCACAGCCATTAGCGCTGCCTAGTCGCTCCTGACGAGCCCTGGCCATCCTGTAAGCCCTCCCGGTCAGAAGCAGAGATCAAACGAAAGCCCCCCGGGGGGGCGGAGGAACCGGCGGGCTTAGAACTGCCCATTCATCACGGCCCGCGACGGACAGACGAAATCAGACTAAAGAGGTGCGTTTTATTTATCCCGCGCGCTGATCGACAGGCTGCAGAGAAGAACGCACTTAAAAGCTTCGCACGCGGGACATGAAAGAATGACACGGGTCCGACTCTCGGCTGGAGTGCGAGAGGAAAACACGGTAATCCTGATTTAATGGACTCACGATTTGGCCACACACCTGCAGAGCACAGCGGGACCATCTTCATGCATAAGGCAAACCTTTCAAACGGTGTCGTTCATTTGGAGAGAGAAAAAAAACACAGTAATGTTTTCGGTAGTTTCCAAACAAGTAACAAAAATCGTTCTGCTCATCAGGAAGGGAGAGATTTATGGCCCTCGTGCAATTTCATGGCATCAGGCCTGCCAGAGTGTGGTCATGACACCCTAGAATATGTTGTGGTTTTCACTGACATATTTGAAATGTATGCAGCGCAATTTACCTTCCGCCGAGGTTCTGTCATGGGTATGTAAAGTGGAAATGTGTGCTTTCATACTAATTGGGAATACCGAGATTCTCCGTTTATTCAGTTCTTGACTAGTGATCAATCTGAAAGTCAATACCGTAAAAACACACCCACTAAAAGCAGACTTCGATTCATCAGTAGAATCGATGTTAGCACCTACTGGAAGCTTCTCTGCTGACCTTCACACAGTGGAGCACATCTTCCTGTCCTTCCACCTGAGCAGAGAAGCTGAGAGACAGGCAGAAATGAGAAAAAGGTGTCTGAAATTGAGTTGTACAAACTGTCAGTGATATCAGGCTGTGCAGGGGTCGCCATGTGATAGTGGCATTACTGGATCGCTCTGGGTGTTGCATAGGTTTATCTACGCTTGCTATGACGGCATCTCTCTCCCTCACTCTCCAGTTTGTTTCTGTCATGCAGGTTTGGGTGATTGATACAACCTGCCACTCGATAGCATGTTGCTAATTTTAGACCACTCTCTCTCTCACACACACACACACACACACACACAAAGGAACAGGAGCCACAGATGAATTGGATGCCTGCCCTAGAATCCATCTCTTAACACCAGTCAATAAATTCTGTCATCTGTCAGATGTGAGAATGCCATGTCTTGTATTCCATAGGGGTGTTAATGTAAACAGAACATCAGCTGGGGTAAACAAGAGTGGAGCGAAGCACTAATTTAAAACATTTTTGCTATATAAAAACATCCTTTCTTGTGGGCAGATAACAGAAAATAAACCAGAAATAGGACAAGCTTTCAAAAGAAGACACAGTAAGCCGGCCAGAAACACAGTATATGAAAACCTCAGGATGTTAAATATGTAGGTCAGAATCCACTTTGCCTCATCTAGTCTTTCACCTTTCTTTTGCCACTGCTGTCAGAAGTGATTAATTTCCTAATGTCCTCATGCAAATGCACCCAAATACGGTTGGTGTGTGCAGCACAACTGCTCTAGCTTGTGTCAGAGGAGACTATTTAGTCACCTCATGCATATGTAAAACCTAATTCATTTAGCAGCCAGGCTGCAGTTAATCTTTGGACCGCATTTGAAATAAATATGCAAGAGGGTTTTTTTTTTTTCATGTTAGGGGGAAAAAAAACTGGAGTGGCCACATGGGTTAGAATGAATCGACCACCTGCCTCTAATGAGGAGAGAAATGAACAGAGCAGAGTGTATCAGCAGACCGAGAGGGAAAGGGTTTGACTCACCGTGTTTGTGGGTGATATGGGGGATCAACACGGAGGGTGCTTGTGTAAGCGCAGAGTGGGTAAAAAAAAATATATTGAAACAAGGACAGCACAAAAATACCCAGGTTCATCACCAAGCCCCTGAACTAGAAAGCTATAAAAATCACTGTAGTGCATCACAACACTTCAGAAAGAGATCTGGCCAGTATTTTTACGCCTGTGCAAGTTATGATCTAATCATGTCAACATCGATCTTGTTTCTTGTGCCAATTATACTTACTCGATCATTCATGTTTAACAAAAGAGAAAGATTGTGGCCAATAACTAGAATAAATACGTTTATTCTATTGTCGTTATCCTAAGTAATGATCTGAGCATATCTAAGCATATGTTAATTACTGTATGCTAAAATAAATGCAGTCTCTCTGTGAACCCTAAGGATACAGGTGGGGTTTGTTGATGCCATCAGCAAGTTTGCATCTACTTCAGCATTCCGACCTCTTAGCTGGAGGCAGATTGCTACTCTGCAGAAATCCTTAAATTAGACCAGAGAGATGTCTTCTGTCAGGTCTGCTTTGCTGGCTCTGGGAGTTTAAAAAAACAAACAAAACAAACGAAAACCCCCACCAACCGCAGTGTGAAATGGAGTCCCATCCTGTCCCTGTTCCCCACATACTGTAATACAACATGGCATATGGAACTCCCTCACCGCTGCTTGCAAACGCAGCAAGAGGGCCGTAAGTAAACTGGCGGTGCACACGACGCACTGAGGAAATGACTTTCCATCAGCGATCCCTCTCTGCCTCATCGGCCCTCTGTCTCTTCGCATTAAGCCCCGTTGGGTCACTGGAAACGGCCAATCGCTTTCGGCGTTGCGCCGCACATGAATTCCATCGCGGCGCATAATTACTAGGCCAAACCGCATTTCCCTGCCGCATTGTGAGGAAGCAAAGGGGACGGATACGTTGGTTTGGGTGCGTATGCAGCCTGTGCCGGGATGAGTCAGCTAAATACGGGCTTTATTGCAGCAAAATGTAATTGCATCAGGCCTATGCCTCATTACAAGCTTTATTCCATAGCTATGGTGATCATCAGCATTACAATACAAATGGAGCTGGATATTACGTGGTATTTTAGATTATTATATTATTTGCATACTATTGGAGTTGGGTGTTACGTGGTATTTTAGATTATTATACTATTTGCTCAATATTTCTATGGAAATGTCTCTTTGACAGACTGGGTTAGCGTAGCAGTTAGCCAAGACTTATTACATATCAAAGTTATAGCGCATCAGCTTACACGGGATGTTTCGGTCCAAGGACCCCAGAATGCAATAACAGAAAACACTGTCATGCAAGCACAGGGACAACAGTCCAAGCTTCTCAACTCAGCATATTTATACTGGAATGATATAGTACATTAGACACTGCATGTGAATTAAAGTGAATACAGCTTCTGAGCTTGGTAGGGCCTGATCCAAGCTTGAAAGGTCCATGATGGAGTGATGCAGCTCAACACAGCAGTGGCTGCACGGGGGGTTGAGTGTTCTGTATGAGAGTGCATGGTGTAGGGGGTTGAGTGTTCTGTATGAGAGTGCATGGTGTAGGGGGTTGAGTGTTCTGTATGAGAGTGCATGGTGTAGGGGGTTGAGTGTTCTGATGGAGAGTGCATGGTGTAGGGGGTTGAGTGTTCTGATGGACAGTGCATGGTGTAGGGGGTTGAGTGTTCTGTATGAGAGTGCATGGTGTAGGGGGTTGAGTGGTGCATGGTGTATGGGGTGGGGGGGTTGAGTGTTCTGATGGACAGTGCATGGTGTAGGGGGTTGAGTGTTCTGTATGAGAGTGCATGGTGTAAGGGGTTGAGTGTTCTGATGGACAGTGCATGGTGTAGGGGGTTGAGTGTTCTGATGGACAGTGCATGGTGTAGGGGGTTGAGTGTTCTGATGGACAGTACAGAGTGTAGGGGGTTGAGTTTTCTTATTGAGAGTGAACTGCATAATGGGGGTTTGAGTATCCTGACTGAACATGCGTGGTATATGTGGTTAGGAAGTTGGGTGATAGGAGCAGGAAAGTCAAGAATAGTCAATAATACATGAAGTAAGTAGGCGAGTGGATGAAGTTCTTTCTTTATCTGTGAACTAAAATGACTTAAAAAGTGTATGTGTGATAATATAATGAGGTAAATAAATGAATAATATAATATAATAATAGTGTTTGCATTAATGTTGGACAGTTGGACCACCTGTATTTACCTACACAAACATAAAAGAAGAACAGGCAGCGTTTGGAATGAATTTACATGATTACAATGATTCATTAAAACATTTCCGAACTCAACCTTAAATCACTCTAATTTATCTACTTGTGACCTTGTCCGCCATTCTGTGCATTTAAGTATAAGTGCTGCATTTCCCCAAAGCTATCATGGCTTTTAATTACTGGAAATAACTGGTTTTAAATGACCCCTTAAATATGAGGAAGCTCTAGTTCTCATCTCAGCCACCAAACTCTGCTGACCTCTACATAGGCCATTCTAATCTCCATCATCAAGGCTTTATGACAGCAGTGATCGAAATTCCCTTAACAAGTCTGTCACCACAGCATGTTTGAGTGGGCTTTAGTGTGAGTAGATAGGATGTGAAGGAGTTCTTTACCCCCTAACAGCCACAGCCACACACACACACACACACACACAGATTTTGAGGTTGACAGCTCTGAGTGGAGGGTGGACAGGTGGCTCCAATCTACCGATGGGGTCTGGAATCGGAAGAAGCTTTGAAAGCGCCCTGGTCTAAAATAATTCAGCTGTCGTTGCTCACGAAAACATGCAGGCCCAAAAGTTCCCAATTAGTCACATCAGCCTGGGATCCAGTTGCAGGGCCTTAGACCACCACCCCGGAGATCACACCCGTAGCGCTGAGGGTCCAACCGACCACAGTCAGACGTGAGAGGGTGGAGTATCTTGTGTGGAGACGCCACTGCACAAAGACGTGTGGGAGGAGTCAAACGCTCCCGCTCACGTGGCCATCTAAGGGCGGGACTATGCCAGGCCACTAGGGGTCGCAGTCCCATGGGCGGGCAGGGGGAGGAGGGTTGGTGATGGGCATCCGAGAGCCTGACTCCCCGGGGAGGGGAGTGGGGGGCAAGCACTGAACACACAGGACAGAGCACTGCATTTCTTGTATTCCTGCACTGCATTTCCTATATTCCTGCACTGTGTTTCCTGTATTCATGCACTGTTTCCTGTATTCCTGCACTGCATTTCAACTAAATCATGAAACAGTTAAAGCAAGTCATGCCACCTCAGTTGTCTCACTACATCCAGTTCTGTACAAACTTCTTTGCAATACTGTAAATTTTGACTCATGCCATATGTAATGCTCTTACGCAATTAGCCATCTGCGGCGCAACATCCTTCTTGCTGTGTTTACAATATTAAGAGGATTATACTGCATGCATGGCAACCAAACATGGTTGCTGGTCCCACAGACAGAAATCAAGCTTAGCCATAAACTAAACACCAGGTTTAATGTGGGCCCACGTGACTGCTGGTGATCAGGAGAGGTCGTCTCCTAGGTTACAAAAAGCAAACCTCGCCCATACAGACAGGGCTAAGCAAAAAATACGCAAAACAAAGCAATGCTAAATAAAGGGATCTTGAATATTTGAGGTTGCAGGACTCACACTGCTTCCTTTCCTGCCCCCCAGGTGCCCCACCTTTAGGGCAGCTCTCTGATCCGGCCCCTCTCCACGTCGGTGTGCAGGAAGGCGTATGGGCCCTGACAGGCACCAGAGAGTCAGTGGGCTCTTTCATCTGGAGAAGACCCTCATTAGAGAGTGAGCAGCAGCACCTAGCCTAGCCTAGCCTCTACTGCCCACCTCTGTGACCTCACACACACACACACACACACACACACAGTCAATAAGACTCAAGCTGCTACACATGCTCTGCCCAAACACATAAGCCCCTCCGCTGCTACGAGCAGTTTGCCAGCGGTGATGGAATCTCATGCTCACACACAGCAATCACACGAGCACACACACACACACACACACACACACAACTACGTCCGAATCGGTGTCTCAGACCGTACTGGGGCACTAATGACGTGAGGACGTGAACAGGTGAGCGTACGCGCTCGCGCGGCCGGATAACAAGAGTGATTAGCGAGGCCTTCTGTCACGCGTGGCGAACACAGTCATGTGGACTAATGAGCACTTTGATTCATATATACAGAGCACACTGGCGCTGGTGAGGTCTAATGCTGACCAAAGCACAGACTTTGCAGGTAATCGCTGTTTAATGACTCCGGCGTAATACCGCTGAACATAAACGCTGGGACTGCATTAGCAAAAGCGCATTAGAAATGAATACGACCTCCAAGTGGCAAAGAACGCCAAAGTAATAAAAATGCCCCAGTCCTTGTGAAACTGTTGTAGGAGTCTTGGGTATTGTTCTTGGACACGGAACTGCTACATACAGTATGAAAAATAATACGCTTCCTTTTTTTTTTTTTGTAATGTCCTTTAATATAGCAGAGTTGCAAGCTGCTTTGACTACATCCCCTCTACGGGAGGGTGTCCTTGTCCTCCCCTAAGAAGCTGCAGGGACAGGAGCCGTGAGATGAAAGGAGTCAGAGAAAGGTTAGCTCCCACTGCCTGCCCAAGCTAAGCCAACAAAAGCCCCATTGTTTGGGAGTGTCAGGTGCATTGTGGCCGGGCTGCCAGGCTGAACCAAACACAACCAGCGTATTAACAGACAGAACCGGCAGAGCCTTCGGGACAAGCCCGAGCAACACACCGTCAGCGGACCAATCGTCCACACGCAAGAACATCCCAAATGGGGATGCTGGTGGTGGTGGTGGTGGTGGGTGGAAGGGGTGTTGTTAAACTATGCTACAGATGTTTGGGCAGGACAATCATCACAATAAACTGTCAGCCTGCTCGTCTATGCATGTGCCGATTCTCCTCGGCAGAGCAGACGTACATTACTCCTGTCTGCTGCAATAAAGAAAGCTTAATTCTCATTTGTACCTGGAGATGCAAGTTCTCGTGCTCACACAGTTCCAAATAGGTCACTCTGTGGGGCCCACATATAAGGTCCGGTTCCGACAGACACAACTGGGACAATTAGCGCTATTTTAAGGAAAAGTGCAAAAAAAGATCACAGACCAGCAAAGCAGGATTACGATGAATTTCCTCTCGTACACGGCTAAGCTTCTTACGCTCTAGTGTTCTCTGTGCTTTGAAGCGGACTTTGTTCGAAAGTGATGGAGATGAGGAGGATGAAGAGGTTTTCGTGGGCTGGTAATTAATGCGGGCTGCGTCTCTGCAGTCTGGGAGCACGGTAATCGCTCACATCGCTCCTGTGGCTGTGGATCTTTATCATTCCTCGCCATATCGGAATATTAATAGTCGTCATTATATGAAAATTACTCTCGTGGCAGCATCGCGGGAGGGAATAATGTTTTAATCAACTTATTAAATGTAATGCATTGCGGCCAAGATCTAAGCACGGCAACAAGTACTACTGCAAAAGCAAAGCGGCACAGTGCAGTGCTATTCTTTCTCTGCTCCTTGCTGGTCTAAGGGTGGTTTAGTAGTTGCTTCAAAATCAGTTAAATTATTCAAGAGGAGAGGGGCACTTCTCTTCATCAGACTACTATTCTGAAGCAGTAAGATCACTCAAATGGCATCCCCTGAGAAATTCATTTGTGTAATGACCGTCATATCTGCCGCAATGTCTCTTATGGAAATCGAGCATTAACTCACTGTAAGCCTCGCGTTTATTCTCGCCTTTCAAACACAACAGCTCCGGAAGACACGCACGCGCGCATTCACGGGCTCATTAAAATTCGCGGCGGAAAACAGCAGCACAGATGACAGGCCGTTACTTTTTCATTGTTTCATGAATTAACATGGCAGCTGTGCTTGGTCAATCGTTAAGGTGGCAGGAAGATGTGATCGGGAGGATGTGTGGAGAGCTATTACACCGTTCTGTGCTCTCTGCCTCACAATTATCTGCGGCCAATGTGTGTGTTATTAACTTATTCACTTTACCGGGTTCATTTATTTCATCCATGAGCAGATATGGTAATTCGGCCTGAGCATCAGATATACGGCGCAGAGAACGCGAGCATGCCTATTACACGAATGTATCATCAGAGCTCATATGCAATTATAACAAGCACGTTCTCCTCTTCTGCGGAATAATAAAGGACAGCCAGTGGACTCTCATTCCCAATCGTTTATCTGTTTTCTATATTCTATTCAGCGCAATCTCATAAACGCTGGACTCAGTATAGAGAGGCTTACATCATTTCCATTCAAAGTACTCTCCGTTATTGCCGTCAGTCATCAGGCCGCAGAGAGGAGGAAGGAGATGAACAAGCATACGTACTTTTGTTCTGGGGACAAATAGGTTTCCTTTTAGGTTGGGTTAATTCGTTATTTGCCTGCTTTGCCTTGCAGCAAATCAGGCATCGTGCTTTTTAAGGACGAAAACCCATTACCCGTGTTTGCATTGATGCGTTTGTATTACTGGTCACTCGATCACAGCTTTAAAAATAACATGGAAAGAAGGAAAAATATTACTACTGAAAATATGAAACCCAATCAGTTAGCTTCGCTCTAATAACATTTGTTTTAGTAAATATTAGTGATCCCATGCATTAACTGAGAAATAGAACTATATTGCGTTTCATACACTTTAAAGGTCTACATAAACCTATAGAACACAAAGAGCGGAAACAACACGGCATCCCACCATTTAATCGGCTTATTTGACGTAGAGAACTCTGAACTTTATATGGTCCCCTTAGTCCCAGCTTCTCAGTGTAATTTTGGGATCACATCCATGGGTTCTGAAGCTTGCCAGAGACCAAGCACAGGCATACCGTCTGTTCTGTATGCAAAGTCTGAATTACCATTTTGCAATGCAATACGGTGCCAAGAACTTATAGCAATTTTTCATATTTAATCCGTTTAGTGGGGTGATTAAATTAGTGCATATGTTCAGACTTGCTTTGCCAGTCTATTTAATCTAATAGTTATTAAATGCGTCCACAGGGCTAGACACTGGGCTTCAGAAAGAGAGACAAGACCAGAATAGTCACACCACACAGCTGATGGTAAGAACTTGATATATTTCTACCCATATCAAACAAATAATTATCTTCATGTTGACGATCAATAATATGCCAAGCAGGGGGGAAAAAAAAATTGGAGTTCCTTTATAATTCTAAATAAATGAACACAGCAGTCACAGGGCCCGAGGGAACTTGCACTTGCCTAAGCATATAATGAAGCTTTGTGGCAGATCTAACAGAATGTTGCTTTCACTGAAGTTCACGTCAAACTAAGTCAGTGGCCTAATCACTGTCTGGAAGCCCTCGTATGTGATGGGTGCCCTTTTGTTTGCGGGTTTATTGCACCCATCAGCACAACGGTGGCACAGGCACTGCCTCCATGAGCCATCGTTTATCTGTGTTTAATACAGGTTGTGAAATCAGTAATAAAGCTGTGAGGATACTACAACTTGCAAAGCAGATTTTTTTTATAGAGTTTATAAATCATTTTCAATATAGGCATCATGAGCAGGTCTAAACCCACATATGGGAAGTTATGTCTGTCTAATGCTTGCATTACGCTAACAGTGATGAGCATAACAATATAACTCATTAAAAGTAAATGTTCGCCTTGGTCAGCAACCTCTCACATAATATGCGCTGTCAATTCGAAGCACTAAATCAATTTGCAGCACTAGCCACCACACTGCTGCTATAGATCATTCAGTATCTAATACAATTCTGCTATCCAGTAGGCAAGAGCTTTCACTAGACAGTGAAGGAATTAGCTCAGTTTAATGGATGGGTATTAATCCCTCGAAGTCACAACAAAATTAAGCAATAATGTGGTCATTAATATTTCAGGCACAATAGTTCAGATTCAAGAACAGAAAGATCCTACACAGCAGCACCACGAGCTTCTCTGTCATTACTAATTCTGGGCGAGAGAGAGAGAGAGAGAGAGCTCTGTGGTTTTAAAAAACAGTATTTGCAACCAGCCAATCCAAAGATACAAACATCACGATAAAAGCTCTAATTAGTCAATATGATTCTTTTATATGTGCAAACCATTATTGGGTGCAACACAGCAATGAAAGTGAATCAACCCTGCATATGCAGATAGATTACCAATAATGCCAATCAAGACTAGGAAGATTGCTCCTTTGTGGAACATTGATATTTCCTATCCAAGTCCAGAAATTCCCATGATTCCCACTCAGTAGTCTGCAGGTAATCCAACCAGGCATTTGTCTAATTACGTTTTTCATACATGTGCTAACTAGGTTATTCTCAAGATGACTCCAAATGAACCAACACGGCCACATTTAACCATTATTTGCATTTTCATTAGCACTCACTAACAAAAATAAGACAGGACTTCCAACACAACGAAGATTAAACCATTAGGATAACAGCTGTAACAAGAGAGACGCTGGTCTGGTACAGTTTACATGTCCACCTGTTATGGTGGAGTTATGCTGTTATAGTCGCACTCAACAAAAGGTACTGAAACGTTACACTCGTGCATGAATGCTGACGGCCTACAGAAGATCTGAGGTCTTGATTCATTTATGCTACTAACTAAATGTGTACCTGCAAGGGCAAAAGTTCAGCTGAGGTAGCGCTCCTGAGCGAAGAGAAGCCACTGAACCAAGCGCAAACATACACAAGGCACATCATCTTTATTGCTTTCCACTTGGGTAAACAACTAGGTATGGCATTCTAGTGAATCCCCTTTAAATAGATTTAATCCTCAGAGCTGGCGGAGCCTCAACAAGCTCCTCTACTTTTAATTAGAAATACAGTGGCCGGTGTGGCTACGATTCTCCCAGAGGCTCACGCTGACATTCCAACAGGAGGATAACGTAGCGTGGTACAGGTGGAGCCGTGTGGACCTCTGCGTGGCTGAGGGAGCGTTACTCCGAACTGGTGAACAAACACGCTGGGAGAAGGCCATCACGGGCACGGATTTTCTTCTTATTTTAAATGGATTGTGGCAGAGGCTTATTTGCCCTGCTAAAAATCTCTATTACCCTCCTGAACTGGCCGTAGAGTTAGAACTCGATTCACTCACTCCGTTTGCTGCATAGCTCAGTGTCACGCACAGAGTTTTGCACACTTATGCTCCTATAGATTTGTTATTAGACATCTGCTATTATGTAAACTTGCCTTCCAGAACACCCAGTGACGTCATCCCAATTAAATTCTGAGCTTACACAGATCCCCAGTGGTACAATAGTGGTACTGCAGAAATCCTATTTTACTTCTATCGCATTTACCGTAAAGAAGTAAAACTGCCATAATGAATGTATTAAACGTTATGCATCCATTTCAGTATGAAAAAGAAATTGCTGATATGATAATCACCTGTGAGAGAAAGGAAGGAGGGAAGAGCGAGAGAGAGAGAGAGAGAGAGAGATAGAGAGAGAGAGAGAGAGAATCTCTTCCGTGTTTGCTGAATATAGTAATCAGCTGGCCAGCACCTGTGCCCTCGCACCCCCTCACGATTTTCTTCTCTTGGTGCCTTGAACAAAGCACAAAAAATGCAAATAAGACTTTTGTTTAACGAGAGATGACTTAATCTGGCGAGACACTCATTACAAGTTTTTCTGTGGCTCCAGGATTTGGGCCAGGGACTCTTTGGAGAGAGCTGGATCCAGGGCAGCTCAGTTTGCTTGCAGTGAGCCAGGAGCTTGTAGAACAATGGCCCTCTACCACTGCAGCCTTTCACTGCGAGCCAAGACCACAGCGGGAACACCATAAAAGAACTGCAGGATCTGAGCAAATCTAGTGACATCTGAGCTTAAGCCATTTAACTCTAAAAGATAAACAATCTCAGACCTCAACTAATTGCCGAGCAGCAAAGAACGGACCGGAGTTTGTGGGCAACCACAAAGCTTCGACTGGTTCTAATCACCGCAATAAGTGTTTTCTTTAAAAAAAAAAAAAAAAAGGGAGCGAGAGACAGGTACCGGAAATATATTTTCTCACATTGTTTTTGGTTGTTTGGGCAGGAACTATGGTTCTTAACGAACGATAAAACCCAACTAATAAAAATATTTTGAGAAAAAGCTTTATGATTGCGTGAACTATGATTCCTGAAACACCAGTCAGTTGACTGAACACGTCAATTAGCAGCGCAGGTGCGCGATGACCACGCTTTAAAAGAACAAAGAGCCGCGCGCTCTCACAAACAAGTAGTCAATTGCTATAACGCCCCATTTAGCTGTTTACCAGTCTGTCAAAAAAAATCGTGAATGCAAACAATCCCATACTTACTTTGCTTTTTTTTCGATCGTAAATCATAGCGCAGTGGATTGTGAAACACAAAGCTAATTTGAGAGCGTGAGGAAGAAATGCAACAAACATATAATTTATCTGAAAAGACAGTTTGGACGGTACAGCGCAAATGTGTACCGGGACGTACGTGGTCTGTATAAAAGATGCAAACTAGCCCCTTTATGTTTTGTGCAAAGATGTCCAAAATACATGTTATGGATGTGATCGCGAAGTCAAAATTCTGCTAAATTCTTGTTGCTCACCCTCTTCGCGTATGACCGGCGCATTGGGGTGAGATCTGGCTGGAGAAAACATGTTGTCGACCTGCTCAGAAACTTGGTTTGAAAAGAGCCCCGCCCTCCTTTTGCTTCCTTCCAGAGCCTTATAACCAGACGCCTGTTGTGCAGTCGTAGATACCCAAGACAAGCACTGGACCTGGCGCTAGTTGATTCAGCTAGATACCCAACACTAAACGATTTCAGCGGAATATATCTAGTTTATTCTGCAAAGAGAAACAACATTACGCTGTTTAGGGAAAATGGATTTTTTAAACCACAACTACTTAAGCGCGCGCACCTCGTACGACTACACCTTTAATTTTTGGAACGACTATCTTGGACTGTCGACACTGGTCACGAAGAACAGCAAGCATAACGTCCCTCAAAGTCCCAACTCCATCACGGAGTCTTTGAAAGCCACCCTGGGTTTGGACGACTCCCCTCCGTGCTCGTGCGTAATCTCGGCCAGCGGTGACGGCGGACACCTGGACTGCTGCTGCCCTTCTGTCAGCCCCCCGCCTACTTCTATACTCCATTTGAAAGAGCGCTTCTCTATACTCAGCCCGTTCCAGAACCAAGGCACGGGGCTTGCGGCGCAGGACCGCGAGATGGGCTTTGGGGGAAGCTTCGCGGGCTTCGACCTGTTCGGCATGGAGAGGAAGATTAGAAAGCCTGCGGCGCGGAATAAGCAGGAGCCCAAGATCTGTGTCTTCTGTCGGAATAATGGAGCTCCTGAGGAAGTCTACGGCTCCCACGTACTGAAGACTCCGGACGGGAGGGTCGTGTGTCCCATCCTAAGGGCATACACTTGTCCCTTATGCAGCGCTAACGGGGATAATGCGCACACAATAAAGTACTGTCCACTCTCCAAAGATCAGCCTGCACAGCGACCGTTAAAGGGAGGGAGGGCGGTGGGTGGTAAGCGAGTAAAAATATTCTAAAAGACAAGTCTTCATGCGCCGAGTAAATAACCTAAATTTATTGCACTGAACATTTTTCAGATGACTGTTCCGATTGCGGCTTTCCGAGTCTTAACTGCTAGGCTACAGGATTTATTAAACAAATAAGATATCAATGTTTTCTGTTTAAAAATAAATCTTTTATATTTTTATAGATGCTTTATTTCCATAGTTTATTGTATACTTTATTCATAAAAAGATATTTTTCCTTTCCCACTTGTTAGTTTTAGATGTTTATTAGTTGAAAATCACAGTTCATATTCAATCACAGTTTATCAATAAAAGATGTTATTTTTGTTTAAGCGGGCAAACATGAATGTTGGCATAAACATCAGAGGAGCTGCTCTTCTGTCAAACTCAAGTATTTTCTTTACTGTAAGCTAAGCTTACACCTTGTGTTGTCGTTTAGACCAAAGTTACGTTTGCCATTAAGCGATCTTAAGAATGTTCCATTTCTATGCCATTCGATAGTCTACTAAAGTTCTCTCTGCAAGCTGAAGTGCGCTTGGCCCGTTCCGTTCTTCCATGGTCCACCACACGGTTTCTGTCCCACCCAGGCTGACATTTAATATGTCTAAGAAGGAAAAAAAACAGAACGCAGAAACACAATGGGTTCTCTGTTGCGCATACATCGTCTTAGCATAACCTCATAATCAATAGATGCCCAGTCAAATTAGCCTAATTTGAGCCCTACTGACAGAGACAGAGACGATTTTTTTTGGCCAGACGTCTTTCGAGAAATCTTTATTAGGGGAATACAAGGTGCCCTTCTAATGTTTACACCCCTAGCCAGGGGAACACACACTGGATAACACGTCTTGTGGGTTACCTTTCCGACGCTAAATCTGCCCTTGTGTAACGTTCTCTCAAACTGACCCCTTTCTTTCCAAAACATAACAGGAAAGCTCTGTAGAAACAGCGAGTGGGTTACAAAAGAATGCAGTCTGATAACTCTCAAATGGGTCAGTGGTGAAACAGCACGAATGAATGTTCTTAATAAAAAAAGCTTTTTTTGTAAAACTGCATTTGCCCCTTTTTGCATTAATGTAAAAAAAAAGATCCAAAAAAGATGCAAGGATGTTGTGAATGTACAGTTAACACTTGCAGGACTGCACATCTCTGACTATTACGTTTACCAAAGGAATTCAATTTTAATGAAGTAAGGAACCTAGATTTGCTGTATTGTAAATTAAAAAAAAAATTTGAGTGATGTCTATTCAGTATTTTAACATTTAAAAGTGACTTCAGAGGGTACTACCTCAACAGGATTTTGTACTTTCATGTAAATGTCAACAGCAGTTTATTAATATAGCGCTGCCATTTATAATAAGGGTTTTTAATAGTATTTTTGATCTTTGTATAACATAATTGTATTTTTCTTTCCTTGCATTCTACATATGGAAATGGAACTCCAATAAGCTCTTAGCATTGTTTGCCAATAGATGATGGCTGTAAATAATGACAATATCATACTTTTTTAAGTTGTTCAATGTTACATTCTTGGCAAGTGAACGAGAGAATGGAATATGTTGAAGAACTCGACTCTATTTGCCACTTTTATCTGAGGTTTGTAATTAAAAGAGGAAAAAAAAAAGAAACACTGTTGAATTTTGTTATTTATATTTTGTCACAATTCCCTTGTAAACTGCTGTGCAGAGTTAAAACAAATGAATTCCCTCGATAAATAAACAGCTTATCAAATATTTTACTTCATGCAGTCATGGTGTCCTATATATTCCCTATTTGGGCTGCTGCTTCAGACAGAGCAGGGCCAGGTGTGTTTGGTTGTGTCGTGGGTGTCTGTCACTCCTCTCTAAGCGGCCTGGTTCTGATGGTGGCTGTCTTCAGCGCCCACACACCACAGACTCCTGCTGCCAGGTCCACTTTGAACACCCTCACTTGCCCCGTCTCTAAGCCCTGCCGGCCCCCACAGGCAGGGAGAGGGGGGACAGAGCAGATAACGCAGGCCTCGGGCTGCCGGCTTGTTTTGAAAAGCTGACTGCAGAAGAGTGCCGGGCCTCTGAGTGGTGCTGGGCCTCTTTTCTGAAATGAGGGGTGTTGTTTTTTTGGTGAACTCGAGTGCCTAACTTTACACCACCCAGGAGAGTGATGTCAGCTAGGAACTCCCACTCAGTTCAGAAGAGAGTGGATAAGAGGTCAGAGGGCAACGTTCCGGCGGTCCGGGTTTGTCTTCCACAGCAGGTCCCTGTCCTACCTTAAGAACTGTTCATCCCTTCACCCTATGTCACATGCAAACACCCCCCGCCCCAACTCCACACACACACACACACACACACACACACAGCTGAGACACTTCATTAAAAATGGATGAATACTAAGTACAACAGGGATTTATATTACAGCGGACAGTAGCATTGAATCCTGGTGGGTTATATTACACACACACACACACTCACACACACACACACACACAAAGGAACGTCTGGCTAACAGCTTTTATTCCCCAGTCACCACAGCCCATTACCAATACAGCAGAGAGGATTTTCATAATCGAGTTAGTTCCACCATTTATGCTGTGCATTTCGCATGATTTTGGTAGTGGCAATGGAGAGGGAAAGACAGAGAAAGAAAGACATATTGCAGCACAGCCTATCATGCATTACAATGACTTTTAGCTATACAAGCAGCCCATGGACTGATGTGCACTTCTATAAGCTTACGTTTGAGACTTCAAGACACATTGTCATAAATAAATTCATAGAATTTCACCAGCTGTGAGAAAAAAATATTACATGCCTCTGCATCTTATACCACAGGCGTCTTTGTAGTAGTGATAGATCCGGAAGAGTTCTGATCCTTTATGAACAATTACACTAAATTTCTGAAACCTCAAAATTAAAATCATATTTACACTGTTCAATATGCACTTTTAGGTACCATAAGCATTATATAACCATATTATCATGATTCTAATATAACCTTTCATTACAGTAATACCGGTTCTGTGAATCAGACTTTCATTGCAAGACACATAGAACCATTAAGACATAGAACCGAAATGACCCAGATTCAGTCCTTTCCTGTTGGCTGTGTTCAGACCAACCTTAAGATAACGTGGCCAAGCCTTGTCCATAGCACATACCCTCTGAAACCACAGCCAAGCTGGGCACTGTGCCATTTACAAAGCCCAGCTTCACAGACAACCCCAGCTCACACTGAAATGCTAATATCCTTTATTAATATTAATATAGCACCTGAAGATTTATATGTAGAATTCAAACTTCAAAAGCACAACATATAGCTAGCAGACACGAACAGATCAACTTTAAGTTCCAAAAAGACAGAAAATCACTTGGGTCTTAACATAACAGGAGTACATAAAACAAGAGTTTTTTTCTATTGGTTAGATATGGGACGTAGGATGTTCTTACATGCAAGTTCATCAGCATGTGCTGTAAGATGGCTGAGTAGGAGTTGTCCCGAGGTCTGTTCTGAGAGATATCTGATGGCAGCAGTAAGACTCACTGAATTAGAGAGGGCACTTCACTTTGCCCTAACCCATATGCCGTTTTAAATAGAACTATTCTTCAAACCTCTTCAAACCTCAGTAATGAAGACAAAATGAAGTCAAATATATATGTATATATATATATATATATATATATATATATATATATATATATATATATATATATATATATATATATATAACTGTAGTGTCTTCCTGCTGTAACGTCTTATCTGACTCATGGTGTCCAAGGCAATTAGCTGATGGGTTGAAGCAGACGTGTTATAGCAGAGAAGGTGCTAAACTGTGATGCTGTGGTCTGCCAGGACAGGATTATGACACATAATCCCCCCCCCCATCCCAGCCTCCTGCAGCAGGGTAGAGCAGAGCAGTGGCCATCACCTTCATAAACCCTCTCACTGGAGATTTGCCTTGCGGACAGTGGAAATAGCATAAAATGAGCTAGCAGTAGAGCATTATGGAGGATATGGAGGATCTTCTCATTTGAAGTCCCTAACCTGATCCACAAAGAAATTTGGCCATGCCGCATACATACAATGAGCATTCTAATGCTGACAATATACAGTATATGGTATTTTAATGATATGGTTTTGTTTCCCTTTAACATCAGTCCAAATAACAACAAATGCAATAGGCACACACACAACCTTTGCCGTGTTGCAGTGTAGAAAATGTAGGTATCTTCAATGAACTGGTTTGGTGGTTTTCTATAGAGACTTGACCTAAAATAGTAGAACCAAAGCAGTGTAGCCATTAAATATCCTCAGTATATTGTCTTGAAACAAACTAGCATGCTGACTATAAAAGGCTCCAATAAGCCTTTCACCCACTTATCAAATGGCTTCTGTGAAATCACAAACCGAACTGCTATTCCAGCTGGTCCACAAGAACAAAAATACTTTCGAATGAGAACACAGAAAACCCCCTACACTTCCCCTAACTTTATACCTTGTGTTATACCTGTAGAAATGGAAACCAATTATTCCTGTGGCTAGGGGCTAATCCGCTGATCGTTTGGCACTGGTCTAATCCATAGGGCGTTTGGCACTGGGCTAATCCACTGGGCGTTTGGCACTGGGTTAATCCACCGACTGTAAGTGTGCATTTTCAAATTTCTGATTTTTTTTTTTTTTACTGAGTCATAATCTAGTCACGAAAATTGTTCCGCCCTGTTTCACAAGGACACGACTTGGGATGCTACATAAGAAACACCTATGTAGCAAGCTGCATGTAACCAAGGAAGCCAGTGTGATCATTTAGACACAGTAGTTTTAGCACAGAAGTGGGTCTTTTGTATGCCATGACAAGCGCTTCCTGTGCAGTAATTGAATCCTGCCACGTTTTTTTTTTTTTTTTCCCAAAGCTCCACCACGACTTCTGGGATATGTAGATGTATCAGAAGTGTGTGCAAGCCATCTTCATTCATACAAACGTGTGTAGTGAATATACTGTAGGTACTGAATAGACCCATTTACTGTGACTGCAGCTGGTTCTGTTTGTTTATGCTTCATTAACCCGTCAGGGGGCACAGCTCACTAAAATCACACCCGCTTTTATTTTGATTCTAATGTTAATGGTGTCAGGTAAAATAGATCAGTCTTTCACATCACAAATATAAATATTTATGGTTCTAAATCATTTAATCATGGAATTAATTTTCTTTGAGAATAAGTACTAACAAGCATCAATCAAGAAGTTTCTCTATGAGGTGATGCCTGTGTCTAAATCTTTCTTCAGTCTAAGGACATAAAGATGTATCCACGGTTCTTTAAGACTGCTTGTGTGTGTGTGTGTGTGTGTGTTTATCTGTAAATCTGTCTCTTGATATGACTTTGGCTTTGAAACTAATGTTTTTGTTTTCTTTCCGGGCTCACAACAGCCTTCTGTAAATGTATAATCAGCTATGATCTTAGGTTACAATGTGACTTTTGTATGTTGATTGAGATTAGCTGTATGCTTTCCAGGACTGTAACTGAGCTTGGAGGAGATAAATTCAGTGAGTGTTAAAAGTAAGTGGTGCAATAAGTCCTTCATTTTAAAGTCAAAGCACCTGGATCTGCTTCAGATCAGCTGTGATGGGGTTTCCCACTGATCCTATACCATATGGATGTTACTTATTGACGTAGCACTATATTTGAACAATTCCGTTTATTTGTGCATCTAATCAATAAACACATCAAAATAATCATTTTCGATTTGTTTTCCTGGCTACACTTCCACCGGTCCCTTATATCTTGACATTTTCTGTATTTTCTTGCTGGTTCGAGCTCCAGTGAGATGCCCTTATAGATGAAGCCAGAGCTGGAGTCCCATGTGCTTGTGGTTTGGAGTCCAGGCAAGGCCAAGCGTTAGTGATGCAGGCTAAAGGAAATGACTGCAGCTTCCTGCCCTCAGAGCAGCCCTCAGGTACACAGGCACACACATCTGAGTACACAAACCTTAGTGAACACCGTGGCCCGAATACACTGCAGCCATTTTGTAGCATGGACTACAGATGCATTTTACCTGAAGGAAAATCGTGGTTGTTGTTCGGCAGACCTCAGTTATTCTTGTGTTTTCACTTATGTTTCAGTTTTACTTGTTTGCCAAGACAGATTTGTTTGAAATTATTTTTTTGTCTTCCGAAAACTCCAAGCTAGAGACGGCCCCATTCTAATAGTACATACTCCTACATAAGAACACTGCCAAACATGTAAAATGTTGTGTATAGCAAATTTAGTTTTTGAATGGATTCTAAATTATAATTTAGAATTGGTATTGTGCCTTCTCTAATCTAATCACAAATGTGTAATTGCATACTCATCTTCACTCACACTTCCACTCATATCATCTAAACCAGATTTTGCCTTATCACACAAACCATTAAATCCACATACAGTACACAATGCCCATTACACAATCAATGCCAAACACTTTCTTAACAAACTGGTAATGACACGAGTAAAGGTTAGTATGGAACTCTCTGTGGACGAACACAATAAAGACGATGCATACTATTTTTTCAAAAAAATAGTGTCATCTCTTTTCGTAGTTTAGTAAAACAAACTGAGTGGATAAAAAGTAAATCTACAACTGATGAACACAGAACACTGAAGTTTCCATGCATTTACAAATATCAAGTTACAAAAAAAAACCAAACTGTGTAAATAAAGGCTATGTTCAGACCGCCGCAGCATCCTCACTGTCTTGCTACAGTACTCAAAAGTAATCCATCATATACCCTGTGCTACAGTATATACTGCTGTAGTTCATGACGAGAATAATTTCTGATACAGTTTAAAAACTGTGCTTGCACATATTCCAACCGCTGATCTTTAACTGCTAGAGTTCCTATGGAAAGGAATTAGAGAGGCCCATTTCATCCTCAGCTTGAACATCCTCAGAAGAACAATGCAGTCAATTGTCAAGATGCTGACTGAACCAATGCCTTGAAACTCTCTGATGCTCAATAACTCCCCGTTGTCACGCAGGCAGCGTCTTATTGGCTAAGACCCTATTGATGAGTTCTGTCTCTCGCTTCTCAAAATAGCAGCCTTCTGCCTTCATTAGGTGGTCAGCTCAGCTCTGGAAAAATAGAAGTCGCAATGAACATAGCTAGCTATCCATTTTACAGATCGGGAGTGTCCGATGACTCCAAACTAACGATGTGATCTGCATTTCTGACCGCGTGCGGTACTATGGAGAAATTAGCCACATGGATGTGCTATGACAGTGCAGATTACAGCACTCAAGCTGCGGTAGGAAGCAGTAAATAGGTCACCTCCCCATTTCCCCTCTGAAGGTCACAGGATTATAGAGGCTACTGTGAAGTGGCTCAGATACGACGGAGATCTTCTCTCATTGACGTCCCGTGGATCAGGACTCGGTCAACTAGAGCTGCACGAATCTCATCAAAGACTTTCGTGTTTGTTTTCTTCCTGTTCCTCTCCCTCCACCTTCAGGTCGTTGTGGATCCATTGGTCAAAAACAAGTGAACTGACCCATGATCCTTGTGTCTGTCTGACTGATGTGTGGACAGTTTTGACTCTTGGTGTTTCTACTTGGGGAACTGTGTGTTCATTGGGTTGGAGCTGTGATGAGTTAATGCTATTGACTACCAGTGCTTTCTAGCTGAGCACATGGTTCAGCCAGTGTGGATTATATGAAAGGAGTTGGGTGTAGAATTCCACAGATCTGCAGGTTTAGAAATAGGGGAACAGGGTCTGTAGTTGTGGTAAATGGGTCTGTCTGTACCAGCATTTAAATGATCAAGAAAAACTGCAATTAATGCATGAATTAACATATGGAAATATAGAAAGGGGTATATAGAGATATATTAGGCCAGTTCTGTCTAAACAGCATAAATATGTATTTTTCTGCAGTTTAGAATAAATCCACCATATATATATATATATATATATATATATATATATATATATATATATATATATATATATATGAAAACTTTATAAAAAACACACACAGAACAATACGCATCTGTACCTCCGAAAAGTTTGAGGTGAGCAAAAACATTTTATAGGAATTGTTCTGCTGCCATCTAGTGTTGAAATGATTTTAGTGGCTCAGGTCGTGTCATAAGGTGACTTAAGTGACTGCTTTGGCATTTCATCATCCATGATGGGTTTGTTTACACTGGTTTAAAGAAAGAGCAGAACAGAAAGACTTGATTGTAATATTTACTGGTTACTGGTATTTGTTATATATTTAATTTGGACAACTGCAAACATTTGATTTTCTCTGCTTTAGGATGATTGAAACATTGCAACTTTATCACATAGAATTCCCATCACATTATCTTTACAACACGCTAGTAAATGAATGTTTTAATATCCTTTTAGGTAGGCAGCCCAATGTTGCTAAATTTCAATAGTGCAAGATCTGCAATATGAGTAAACCGCCGCATGATGGCGGTCTTGTAGAAATAGTGACGGATTAAAGTTTACAAACGTAACGGAGGCAACTAACAGAAAAAAAGAGAAAAAAGTGCACACTGTAGCATTAAATATATATGTATTTTGTAAAGCCTTAGGCATCCTAAGAAAACGATGTTCAAAACTTTTTATGATGACAGTAAATCGCTACAGAATCAAATATGATTCCACTTCCCTTGGGTGTTCCTTTGATTTCCTTTGTTATTTGTTTCTCATCAACTGAACACACAGCGTCGATTCTGCAGAATGTGGAGTTCTGTTCATCTGTAAGTCTTAATCGTGTTTCAAAATGAATCAGTCTAGTAAAAGTATAGAAAACAAACCTGTGATCTTACTTGCCTCACAAGAATTTTTTTAATGTGGTAATGTTTCTATGCATGCATCTGCACGTTAACTTGTATTAGTATTTAAGCATGCAGATAATGTCTGTCTGTTCAGAAAGTTATCTTATAATTTCTTGAGTGTCCTAAATCAATGCGTAACAAAATACTGCTTTGACATTCAGGAAAGCACATAATATTTGTTTACTGTGGAGTGCCTAGTACTCGACTAGAGCAGGGAAAGAAGAGAACGGAGACAGGTCCTCGTGTTAGATGGGTCTGGCCTTCACTCTCAACAGGCAGCCACAGTAAGGCCCAGAGTGATAGCTCTGGCCCTGGGCGCAGCCTCAACAGAGAGACCGGAATCTCCTTCCCAGCTTAGATCTACGGCTCAACTCGACGGAGCAAAAATGCACCTCAAAGGCTTCCTGCTGGGAACGAACGTTTCGGCATTTTTCCACATATTTATCCCATCCATGGAAACATGTGACGTGTCAGCTGCGATTCTCCCCACTCCTCTTCCACGCGCACGAGGACAGAGGCTGAAACCTACCTGCTGTTCTCACGTTGGGCTCCTACGTGCTTGATAAGAGCAAACCGAGTCCAGCCGACTTTAGTCAGAAATGACTGTAAATAACAATATCAGTATCCAAGATACAGTATCCAAGATACAAATAAATTTCCTTTCCCACCGCAGTACCCAGCTGTAGGCAGATGTTTCATTCTGGCGCGATATATTTACTTGGAGGACAATAATCTGTAATTAAAGTATTATTTAACACTATTTCTTAACCATACATGAAGGACACATTGAATCTGTTTCTAAAATGTAATGCAGATGTCTGGGAATTTACTGAAAATATTTGCCCTTAAACTTTTTGTTGCTGTGTTGAATATGAATGTACTGTAAGGGGTGAAAGTATACAGAGAGATATTTACATAAAAAATGACTTGGACAAGTTTTCAGCCAACTAAGACTAAGTTTGCTAACATAGTTACAGTGTTATCTACTTATGGCGTCTGATCCCAGTGTATCAACCAACACTTCATATACTATCGTTACTGCTAAGATAAAATAGGTGTGGCAGATAGAAGAGATATTCATGAACTTGCTTGTATTTATTGGCAGTCTAAGCTGTTTGGAGGGTTTGTCATCACTTAGCATGTGGAACCTTTGAGAAAATAGTTTTTGGAAAGTTTCTGGAAAGTTTTTAGAAAATGAATTAAGTGAACTGCAGGTTTTATTTATTTATGTATTTGCCATTCACTACCAGCTTGTTTTTAATAATAATAATAAAAAAAATCCTTATTTTATTATGTGTTGTTAAATCTACAGTCTTGAAGTCATAATTGTGCGCATAAACTCCTGAGATAGAGGTATGTGTTCCTTGTGGCTTTCCTGAGCAGTCCCGCACGAGTGGGAAGGCTTTTGTTGAAGAGCCCCGTGAATGCTAACGCAATATGGTCACAGCCTGGCCAACAGTGGGCCGGGTTTGTTTCCAAAGGCTTAATTCAATTTGTCACCTCCTTTCTGGGGGGCTCGAGTGCCCTAATTTGTGTTAATGAGGGTAATAAAGTCATAGGCCCTCGCCATAATGCCAGAGGGAGGGAGAGGGAGAAGGAGGAGGGATTAGGTGATGAGACGCTCTCTCTTTCTGTGTACCTATCTGTCCCTTCTTTCAGCCATGGCACTAACACACCGATCTGCTGTTCTGGCCTCCCCAGTGCCTGGTCTCCATTGTTCTCCTTATTAGATCGCTATTGTTGGGTTAGTGCCGTTGCCATCTGCTACGCTGTCAAGGGCTCCATGGGTCTAGGCAGGAGGCATTATGAGTAGGCTGGGCCCCACTCCCCTCGCTGCTCGCCGGGCTACAAAAGAGCTGATGTGTCCCCTGCTCCCTCCGGCCACCCTCACATAAGGGCCCTTTCACACTTGACGGAATTAGGGGGAGATTGATGGCGCTGTGCAGGGGGAATGCCACAGGAAGTCAGGAGGGGAGGCCGAGTGACCGGGCTCATGTTCACCCACCTCAGCTGGGTCAGGAAGGGAGAGACAGCGAGTGCATCTGCGTGTGTGTGTGTGTGTTTGTACATACATGGACAACAGAGAGAGCATGGGATTAATAAAGGTTGTGCTCTACTGGATACACGCACTGCAAGAAGCCTTAAGAGCTGTACATTACATGGACTAAAGTTGAAAACATACCCACTGAAACAGGTAGTCTGTGCTGACGCTAGGAACTGTTCATCAGACATCGGATTCATGGAATCATATTTGTACACGATTTAATAAAGGCTGTAGAAGTAAAACTAAAATGTTGAAAAATGACAAAACAGTCAACAAAAGGAGCTGATTTCAACCATATCCATTTCATTAATTGTTTAAACCTGAAAACATTCAAAAGTCCCTTTACGAGTAATTAATGCAGTTTTCTCCTAAGGGAAAGTAAGCATTCATACACTGTAATAATCTTAATCGTTCTTGAGGCAGTCTGAGTGTTGTGAGTAGTGATAAAGTGATGGGGAGATCTGACTCTGTAGGTGGCAGTGTGGCCTAGTTCGTATTAGCACAGGGCTTTTCTCCACACACACACATCTGCTTACGCAACAACATCTGACTGCTGACAGTGAAGGACACTTCACCGAAAACATCAACAGACCCCACTAACTGCTTACCATCCACAGAACATGGAACGCAAACAAAACTAAAGAAATGAGTTACTCAGGAAGCAAAGGAAACAGAACCATAATGTGATGTGGCCAAAGGTGTGACGTTTGCACTTTTAAAAAATATATATAAAACATTTTAGAAAGATTACTGTGTAAATCTTCAAACCCTTTTGTTGGGGTATTTAGCACGACTTTGGCTAATGGACTCATCAAGAGTCGCGTTCGTGTATCAACACTCATTTTCTCCCTAGCTGCTGCTTTGTAAGTGTTTAGAGTAGTTTGGTTTCGTTTGGATGAAGAGAAAAGCAGAAGCACCCTTGGTAGTTTATCGGTTCCCGGGGTTTGTTTATTTGTTTTGCTCTTGTTCTTTGTCCCCCTTTCTTTTCCTGTCTTTTCTGCGGCACATCAAACAGAGCAGTGGGATGGATTAGTGTAACCCCCGAATGACCCCTGTCCAATGAGACGACTCGCTTCACAGCTCCCAAGATTCCTCTCTCCACTGCTCCCCTCAGCCGACCAACAATCTGCCACCTTACAACACGGTGTGGGGGGATTTCTATGCACGACTTTATTTGTGTGCGTCAGTGTGTGCGAGCGTGTGTGTGTATGTGTGTGTGTGAGCGTGCGTTTGCACATGTGTGGCTGCATATAGATGGGTGGGTGTGTGTCTATTTTTTTACTCTTGCCACAAGAGAACAGAGATAGCACTGGTGCACTAGTCAAGTGCAAAAATCCTAAATTGATAATAACTAGCTGGTGCATAATGAGCTCTCCAGTTTGTGACTGCAGAGACTCCGGAGACAGTAGGTTATTTATCATGTGGGTTGATGCTTTGCCTTCTCTACCTCAGCCTGTTCAGGCAAAGCTGTAGAATTACTGCAGCACAGCACCGATGTCTTTTACATTTGCATTTTCTATCATAGCCGTTCATTCTCTGTCCCAAAAAAGCAAGTTAATACAAAATATCACGATATCTGCTGAAGGAAAACTCAGACACATATATTTTTGCGATGAAGGTTCTCACCTACAGAATGTCTAGCTCATTACTCGATTGTATGATCTGTGTTATATGGTGGTTTTGTATTCATTTCCATCTCCTTCTCTTCCCTCTTGTTTTCTTTAGGACTATCATAAAGCACAATTAACATTTCTCCTGCTGGATCTGGGACGAGGCAGCAGAAATCGGGGGCCCATGTTCTCAGCGGTTGCCGGTCTCGCTATAAGCTCGGCGGACGCATTCCTCCATTAATGTGCATTAAGTATGCCACACACTTACGTCCATACCAGTCACATTCCTCAGCTTCTCTCTCTGCCCAAACATTTACAGAATGTCCGTGCGGCGTCGTCCAACAAACAAACGCACACGAAATGTATTATTTTAGCTGCAAACATTTGGGCTGGAATTAGGGACGGCCGATAACTTGCAGGAGGTTACTGGGCTTCTCGCAGGCAGAAAGTCAAACTCGATTAAGAGCGCCGACTGATCTCATCCACAAACTGTTGTGCTCTGGGTGCAGCTGAGCACACTGCGTGTTAGGAGCTTATTAACTGGGAGGTGGTTCGCTATTACTAATATCAACCAACCACACCAAATGAATTGCACAGAAGAACATTCCAGACAGCACAGTACAAGGCTTAGTCAGAGTCAAATATTAAATGGATAATTATAACTATTGTGAAGCCAAATGTTTCATATTACTGGAACACATATGGTACTCAATCATGTCAAGGGCTTTGAATTCAGCCAAAAGCACACAGAGAAAAGAACTCTGAAAGAAAAATCGTTGAGTAGAGACCATGGCGATTATTTGATAATAAACTGTAACAAAATTGATTGTTGAATAAATACACCAAACCTCAGTTTCAGTTTCAGTCAGAAAGTTCCAAACCAGTTCGATGAATCATTCTGATAGAAATACATTATATCAATTTTATACAGTATACGGACAAGCAGTGTATAAATATTAATGTGGGACAAGTTGGTTATAAATAAATAAAAGCAAAAATATTTGAATAATGATAAGTTGAAGTGGATGAGGATAAAGAAGGTGACGAAACTCTTACAATCTCACAAATATTACATTTTGCATTACTGCAAAGTACAATATGTACAACAGCCCTGCAGTCATAAGCTGACAACACATTCATTAGATATGGGCTATTAACATGTGAACAAACAACGCAAGAAACTCTTTATTCTTTTTGATATTTGCCATAATTGTTTGGAAACCTCCTAAGAAAAAAATATAATAATCTCCTAAGCATTCAATATACTCTGCCCACACCCTCCCACACACACACACACACATACACACACACATTTCATCCTGTGCCATATCACTAAAAAAGAAGAGAGAAAAATATTCCTTTCACGCCTCCAGCCACCTTCCTCCCATGTGAATGTCTGTCTGCAGCCACCTTACTCCCATGTAAATTTCTGTCTGTCTCTCTGGCTGTCTCTCTCCCCAGGCTTTCGTGCACTGCTGCTCTGGGAGGGCCCAAACGTGCGCCAGCGCTGAAGCAAGCCCACACCCCTCCTCCACACCCCTCCTCATTCACCGGCGCGTAATTGGTAGTCAATTTGCGCTCCCTCCTCACCCATTGTGTTGCATTTTGCTCCGACAGACTGCGGAAGATTAATGGGGTAGGCCAGTCCCAGGGGCGGCGGCTCGGCAAGCACGGGCACCCCTAAATTCATTACACCAATTTCCCCCTGTCCCGCGCTCCCCCAAAAACGCCGGAGAGGGGACACGGAGAAGAATAAATATCGGAGCAGTCAGATGGCTTTTTGGGGGGGGGGGAAAGGTAAGAGAAAGAGATTGAGTGAGCAAAACAAACAAACAAAAAAACCCGAAGGAAAGCACTTCTGGGTCTGAGGGCGTTCATGCAGATACTGTAATTGCCGCTTGCTTTGCGTTGTTAGCTGCTCCAGAGTGGATATTGGCCACTTCACAGAGCATATAATTATTTTTCTGGAGCAGTGGGCTTTTAAGATACACTGTCATTTATTAGAAAAGAGTTTTCAGTGTTGCTTTTTCCACATTTCCCATTTCTTCACTTTCTTCTCCCCCATGTTCTCCTAGTGACCTAACTGTGGATGTGAGGATGTGTGTGGATGAGTGTGGATGTGTGAGGATGTGTGTGGATGTGTAAAGATGTGTGTGGATGTGTAAGGATGAGTGAGGATGATTGAGGATATGTGTAAATATGTGAGCATGAGTGTGGATGTGTGTGGATGTGTGAGGATGATTGAGGATGTGTGAGGATGATTGAGGATGTGTGAGGATGTGTGTGGATGTGTGAGGATGAGTGAGGATGAGTGAGGATGTGTGTGGATGTGTGAGGATGTGTGAGGATTATTGAGGATGTGTGTGGATGTGTGAGGATGATTGAGGATGTGTGAAGATGTGTGAGGATGTGTCAGGATGAGTGAGGATGAGTGATGTCAGTAAGGAGCACCTTTTAACCTGCTCTCTTCCTCCCATTCTCCCTTTCTATCACTTTTTGCAATTTTCTTTCCATAGCTCCCTCTATCCTCCCTCCTACTATTTCACTTCCCCTCTCTCCATGTCTTAATTAATACAGTATATATTGACTCCAACAGTGTTTATTGTAAAAAAGAATAAGTAACAGATATCTTTTAAATGAAATGGTGAACTGCAAACAATATACAATTACAGTAATTATATGTATATGTGTGCACAGGAGTAAAAACCTTCTTTCTTATGTTCTTGCATACATTTTCTTGCTTAATGTCTTTATGTGTGTGTGTGTGTGTATGTACTTTAGTGTGTATCTTTGTGTCTTGGTGCTCCGTGTGTGTCTTTCTCCCTTCCCAGACCCTGGAGTTCATAACTCTTGGTGTAGCCTTCAAAGGCCTTGGCAGATTAACACAGGCAGAGAACAGCATCATTGCTCTGGAGCTTTAATTTATGTACCTTGCTTGGCTCGATACGCTGGCCTCGCACCTGTTGAGCCTGTACTGTGAGCTCGGCCTTTGAGGCAGGCCGCCGGTGGCTGGGAGAGCCACACTGCCCGTCAGGCTGCCTCCACACCAGAGACGGTTAAGCAGCTTCCTTGGCAACTCAGCCAAACGAGGCCTGAGTGTTGGAGGCGAGCGTGCTTGGTGGGTGGAGCTTGCTCCTGTTGACCCCATAGCGCCACACGAGGCAAAAGCATCAGAGGGCGGGGCTTAACCGGCTTCCTGGTCACTAATGCGCACAAGCTGTGAACTGATGGTTCGCGCCGGTTACCCTGTGATCTACATGCTGCAGACGGAAAGGGTGTGGCGTGCTGGCGGGACAGGAGAGGACTCTATCCCAAAGATCCCACTTAGCACCACAAGACCTTTCCCAGCAGGACTCTGAAGACGCACCAAGTGTTTCACATTAAGGCCCTACCATGGCAAAGAGTGGGAGGGTGGAAAAGAGAGAGAAAGAGAGAGAGATGTACTGAAGGCAGCAGGCAGAAATATGACCGAGGGGCACGGACAGGCACGCTGAGCTTTAATAAAGACGTCACGCGAGATGTCAAGACACTCGAAGTCTCATTTTCATCCAAGGTGCTGCCCTGCAGATGTTCAGCCGTGAAACAGCCATCCGGCCCCAAAACGGTCCGTCTGCCATGCCACGGCCAGCTAACAGGCCCAAAACTGCCCCGTCCCGTTTGAAGTGGGTGCCAAGAGGTGTCCAGACCCTTAACAACTAGCAATTTATTACAACACCGTCCTGCTGAGAGCAAATAGGTCAAAGGTCACCCAGTGAACCTCATAAAAAAAATTTTTCCTCCCCTTTTTTCTCCCTCTTCTCTCCTTCTACCCTTCCATCCTCGCTCTCTCTCTCTCTTCCTGTCTTTCCTTTCTCACCGTCTCCCTCATTCTTGCCCTCTCAACGCACGCAACACCTGTTTAGCACCTTGGTCTGTTTATGAGGCTTTGAGATTTCTCAGGCCACTTCTAAGTACTTCACATTAGCTGCAGCCCTGCTGAGAAAACGGCTCACTAGGCGAAGACAACCAGCCTTTAGTCCCTAATACAAAACCCGTCAAGAGACATTCATTTGTCAAAGAAAATATGTAATAAATCACTGGTCCATCATACAAATTTTGGGGTTTATTTTTTTTTATTACAGAAGCATACAAAAAAAAAAGTTCCACTGCACTTCAGTCAGTGCAGTGTGTTTAATCCCGTATCCTCCAGGCGGTCAACGCTTCTCTTTCAGATTTTTTTTCACATTTTCATATTTGTCAATTGTTGTGTAGGTGCTGAATAATTCACAGTGATTGTTAAATAATAAGTATATGTGTAATATGTGTAACAATACACAACATGTTATCTCAGTAACCTTAAAAGCAGAAGTTTGAGGTTTTAGAGGTTAATAGCTTATGTTCTATATGTATGGATGTTAATACACTGGTAAATGGCAAAGAGTGTGAGAATACCATGAAGCTGAGTTTTTTCCCCAGAACATACTTAGCAGCTGGATGTAGCATGAGGATGTAGAAATGTAAGAGGTGCTGGTTAGAATCCAGTGAATAGTTTCTGCTTGGAGAGTGAATGAACATGGCAACAGTCTTTACGTCCTTGTATGGTACAATGAACCTAAATCCACAAGCATGTTAACTAGGACACTCCAGTGTATGTATATATATACAGTATATGTGTATGTGTGTGTGTGTGTGTGCGCATGTGTGTTAACTTCATGATGGGAAAGGGAAAGAGGGAGATAGAAATCAAAGAAAAATATCTGACATAGAGATTTACAACCCAGGTGAGATGTTTTCACTGCCTTTTAACCAGCAGCAGAGACAGCAGACGCACACACACACACACACACACACACACACGCGTACAAGAAAAAGGCAAAGAAAGAGAGGTTAAGTGAAAGAGAACGACAGTAAGAGAGAAGAAGGGAGAGAGAGCGAGAGACAGAGAAAGAGAGGAAGTAAGAATCTCATGACTTTATGTCTGGCAAAAATAAAAATGAGTAGAAATCCAGATTCAGTGCCACAGTGCCATCCTCCCTTAGGTTGCACGCCAGCCTACACTCACCAGCCTTGTTAAACCAGCTGGCATCTCAGACGCATTTTTGATTCGAGCATAAATAGGTTCAAATTTCCTTTGCTGTTTGCCTTGACAGAGATCAGTAGAGCTTCTTTACCTAATAAGCGCTAACCTCAGGGGCCAGATGCACGTTCATATTGATTTGACGACTTCCTAATACAGCGGTTTGCGTCTCTGACTCTCTGAACTCTCTCACTCTCTGGATGATGCTACAGCCTCGACCCTCGACCTTTGTGCTCACGACTTATGGTGTGCAGCAAGTTCGTCATCTCAGACGGCTCATTCCACACATCTGCTGAATGTGTTCACGCAGATATTTGGCTCTATCAACCAGAAAATACCAGTCAATTTCACAGTTGCTTCTAAAAGTGAGTGCACTCATTGATGTGTGTATGTGCTTGTGGAAGTGTTCATAAGATCATATCTTCATGTAAGTGAGAGGTAGCCTGAATATGTGTGTGGACATATTGTTACAGACAACTCATGGGTGTTGGACGTGAGGTTTTTTCACATCTGATTATTTTGAGAGCACTGACAGGGAACCTGACCACACACAGAAACTAGGGTTGCACTGTGGTGTGACAGACAGTGAGTGTATGTTGGGGAATCTCAATGTTTTACTTCCATCTCTCCTCAAACCTGTAAATGACTGAGGACTCCCACTACCAGCAGAGGGGAGCATATGTCTCTAATCAGATCAGATCCTCTACCCTGTGTCTGGACCAGGATGAGAGACTATAAACACAACCACCAATCATTCTGTGTGTGTGTGTGTAGGTAGGTGTGTGTGTGTGTATGATCTCACACACTCTCATGCTTTCTCTGACTGTCTCTATGTTGATCCATAGATACCACTCATTGTGACTAATCTGTTGACACCAGTGACCTTGAGACCTGCTTTGCTTGTACGTATACACACATGCTTTACATGCTCTCTCTGTCTGTTTGTCTGTCTCTGTCTGTCTCTCTCTCTCTGTCTGTCTCTCTCTCTCTCATAGATACATCATATTGAGTTTCAGGGCACATGTACCTTTCTGTCACCCTGTGGCTTTATCTTTACCACAGAGGTTTTTATTTCTGCGGTTTTGTATAGAATTGATAACTGATACAATTGTTCCTTTTCTGTCTTTGGGTTTTGGATTAATTGTGTGTAATTTTACATGACTATAAATCCTAATGGCAGATTTTATGTGTTACACCGGACAAGTACGGATTAATTCACATTTCATATTGCCGTAATTACTCTTTCTGTGTGTATGTGTGTGTGTGTGTGTGTGTGTGTGTGTGTGTGTGTGAAAGTGAAGTTTTGACATTCTCAATTGAAAAGTTCCAGAGCTCCACTGAACTGGCCAGCCATGCAGTGTACTATGATCACCATGGGAATGACAGTCGAGTGCAAGACTTGAGATTGTTATCCACCCCCAAGTGACAAGATAAGCTTCCGCCCGACCTGCAGATGCCTGCTTTACACACACCTGTTGCATATGTACACGTACACACACACGCACACACACACACACACACACACACACACACACACACACGCACACACACACACACACGCTGGACATAGAGAGGCTTTATCCTGTCCACCTGCTGTGCACACATCACAATGGTTGCAATATTGGGCAAAGGGTGAGCATGTCAGGACCGTGAAATGAGTGTCATCCCCCGGTGGCCCAGAATGCTAATGAATGTCATCTCCTCAGGCAGAGTGGGTCTCCTCAGCCAGAGTGGGTCTCCTCAGCTAGACTGGGTCTCCTCAGCTAGAGTGGGTCTCCACAGCTAGACTGGGTCTCCTCAGCTAGACTGGGTCTCCTCAGCCAGAGTGGGTCTCCTCAGCTAGACTGGGTCTCCTCAGCCAGAGTGGGTCTCCACAGCTAGAGTGGGTCTCCTCAGTCTGGGCCTCCTCAGCTAAACTGGGCCTCCTCAGCTAGACTGGGTCTCCTCAGCCAGAGTGGGTCTCCTCAGCTAGACTGTGTCTCCTCAGCTAGAGTGGGTCTCCTCAGCTAGAGTGGGTCTCCTCAGCCAGAGTGTGTCTCTCCTCAGCCAGACTGGGTCTCCTCAGCTAGACTGGGTCTCCTCAGCCAGAGTGGGTCTCCTCAGCTAGACTGGGTCTCCTCAGCCAGAGTGGGTCTCCACAGCTAGAGTGGGTCTCCTCAGCTAAACTGGGCCTCCTCAGCTAGACTGGGTCTCCTCAGCTAGAGTGGGTCTCCTCAGCTAGACTGTGTCTCCACAGCTAGAGTGGGTCTCCTCAGCCAGAGTGGGTCTCCTCAGCTAGAGTGGGTCTCCTCAGCCAGAGTGGGTCTCCTCAGCCAGAGTGGGTCTCCTCAGCCAGAGTGGGTCTCCTCAGCTAGACTGGGTCTCCTCAGCCAGAGTGGGTCTCCACAGCTAGAGTGGGTCTCCTCAGCTAAACTGGGCCTCCTCAGCTAGACTGGGTCTCCTCAGCCAGAGTGGGTCTCCTCAGCTAGACTGTGTCTCCACAGCTAGAGTGGGCCTCCTCAGCTAGACTGGGTCTCCTCAGCTAGAGTGGGTCTCCTCAGCTAGACTGTGTCTCCACAGCTAGAGTGGGTCTCCTCAGCCAGAGTGGGTCTCCTCAGCTAGAGTGGGTCTCCTCAGCTAGAGTGGGTCTCCTCAGCCAGAGTGGGTCTCCTCAGCCAGAGTGGGTCTCCTCAGCCTGTATTACAGCAGCCATCATACATTTACATTTAATGACTAATGACGTCCTGGAAGTTCACAAATCCTTTTTGATTTTTGACTAGGTCAGCATTATTCATAGTAACCTACATTACTCATAGTAACCTTCTTCACTCATAGTAACCTCCTTCACTCATAGTAACATCCATTACTCATGGTATTCCTCCATTACTTATAGTAATCCTCCATTTCCCTCACAAGCTCTCCACAAACTTTTTTCTCAGTGACTCTCAGTTGGTATCATGAGTGAGTGGCTGTCACACAGTATATGTTACTCTCTCTCTCTCTCTCTCTCTCTCTCTACCTAGGAGGTCCTGGTGACCTTGGAAAGAGTTCAGGTTCCTGGGCGACCCCAGGGTCAGCTGGCCTGAGAACATAGCAAATGCATGGAGGTCACCGGGCAAGAGAGATGAAGATGTCACACTTGCATGACAGAACACAGGCCTCCTCATCTTCCTGTCCCTTTCTCTCTGTTCGTTGTTCCTTGGTCACTTGGTCTTCACCATTTTCAATGACTTACAAGCATCTCGTTGGCAAAAATGTTGTGATCTCTGTTCCAGCTGTTCTGAACTATTTATCATAATGGTATAATCTAGATGGCCAAGGAATGAGCATATTGTGCTAATTTGTCTGTTAAGCCATAAATCAAAATGGATATTGATACTTTGCTGAATGGAAAACATGAACATGTGATCCACAGAGTCAACATACCTTCGTCTAGATGACAAATTAAGTACAAGCATGTTCTGGCGATAGTTTTGCAGCGCAGAGGCACCAATGCCAGCAGGCTTGTCTGATCTGTACGTGTAGTCCAGATCTGGACGGAGGCCTTCGAGTTCCTTTCCCTCTGCTTTCTAATGTCTTCTGCAGATTGCTGCTCTTTTTTTATTGTGAAGATAAATCTGCTGTAACAAGCTGAAAACACCCATAAATCCCTGCTGCCTTCACTTCATAGGGACTTTTAAAGGGTCGGCGTTGCCATGGAGACGTATCTGCCCCCCCCCCTCCTCCCCAGCCTTGGAAGATGCTGTAAAAGAGTGCAGTGTCTGCGGATGCCTGGCCTGTCCTACATGACGCCTTCAGCTGTCTGTAAAGACCCTGATTTAATGGTTGAAATAGTTTACATTTTAATATTGCCACTGAAGCCTCTGCTATTGCTACTGAGTTCAGGTTTCCATAGTGTAACCAGTGCTGTCCAATAAATCCCAGAGGCAAAGTGGAGATGGTCTTGTTCAGTGCACCTGACTCTGTGTGTCACCCAGACCCACTAGTCCTGACATTTCTAAGAGAATCTCACGGTCTCACAAGAAATGTAACATACTTAAGGTAGTGTATCTTACGGAGAAACTAGAAATAAATAAACAATATACTGAAATAAGAAAATACTATACTGTAGTAACAGGAATCTATATTGTATTAAGTGAAAACAATACTGTGTTAAGAGAACATTATATTGTATTAAGAGAAACACATGTTGTGTCATTTAGGTGTAAGTAATGTGATTACCCTGCTTATAAAGTTGACAAAGATGTGGAGATTTTTACTGGTAAGTTTTGTCGTAGTTTCAGGATAAATCGTATAAATACATAAATAAATGAATAATTAAACTATATATAGAACTGTAGTGGGGTATAGAAGATTTTCACAGAAACATGACATTTTGGAGGTTTGGGCCTTCATTAAGCTATCACATTATATATGTATATGTTCATAAGGGTCATTTCTGTGTGACTGCATGCATATTTAAATGAGAAGTTTATAATCTTTCTTTCCTTTGGCAAAATCTCATTTTCTTTTCGCTGAGGGGAGGAAGACACCAGGAGAATCTAAATGTTCATCTGAATCACGCTTTCTCTTTAGCTGCTATTTAATTTTCGAAACAACAGCTAGATGCTGATTTGTAAAGAAACAAGTGTCATATATGTCATGTATATGAGAGCATGTCCATATGTAACCCTACACTTAGTGGCCGGTCTGCGTAAAGCCACCGTTAAAATGTCTATGGTGATTAAAGGGCCACTTCTGTCTGGGCTTTTTTGTCGTTAACTCGTCTTTCTTGGGTTACGGCGACGTAAAGAAAGTAAGCTAACATTTCAGGGCAAGCAGACCAGGTGTTGAAACAGAGCTCCAGTGAATTTCTGAGATTACATTGTATAGTACCTGAATCTGGACATTACAGTAGTTTTAAGACTTGTTTTTCAAAGGCTTAATACAGACGATGCAAGTTGGTTATACCCTAATAAATGCTAATGGGTATAGATGAAACACTGCCTGTCTCAATACTTTAATTCCCTCTTTAAAGGTTATTCAGTGTTAGGCAGATTACTGTATCATTTACTGGGCAGGTTGACCTTAATATTCATAAGGTCATAGAGCTGTGTGATCCTAAATGTTATTCAGCCCAGCATGAGTTTGGATGGGGTTATTTTGTTTGTTTAGATGTCAGCTCTGTCTGTTAGCTTCCAAGTTATTAGCTGCAAAAGCATAAATTCCATATGCTCACAAACCATCGCATTACTTAATCTCTTAGCATTTTGTGCTGTTTGCATGTTTTTCCTTTTACCCCAAACATCAACCTCTTCACCAATGGCAGCCTCGACTTCAAAAACCGCCATGGATGAATCGGGGGGGGGGGATTAACACTTGTATAAATTTGTCAGTGAGGACTTGGAAGCGGATTCCATGGACGGTTCCTGTGAGCCATGGCCAGAATATGTTCTCGATAATAAAGGCCCGTGGTTTGATGGGAAACAGATGCCCACCCTCTGATTCAATGAACCGTAAAGTTTAATGGAGAACCCCAAGAATGACCCAGGCCATATAGAGGTAAAGTTCTCTCTATTGTGATATATCAGGAGGAGTGAAGAGCGTGCCTCCCTCTTTAAGTGATCCCACTCCCACTCCACCATTAGCAGAAGAGCTGATGTGAGCAGCCAAAGAGATCCAGAGAATGGACGAAGCTCGTTCGAGGCAAAGACATGGGTGATGTGTACAAGTGTCAGATAACAAATGCAACGAGGTTTTCATCACTGTTTCTCAATGTTCACAGTTTCTCGTTGAACTTTTTGGTGAAGTCTTAGTATGTGAAGCCTTAGTAGCCATTGGTGAAGTACTTTATATAATATTAGTTATTTCACATAACATTGGACTGACATTTTAGTACTGTTACACATGTGGTACTGGTAAACAAATACTTGCTCTTAAGATCCAGTGATATCCGTGTTGTCCCTCTATTACAGCAGCGCGTTGCATTCTGTATCCAGTAGTGTCGCTGGAATCCTTGACACATATGGTTCTCGACAATGCCCATAAACATAATCAGAGTGTTATGGCATTGTCCTGAAGATTTTCCCCCGTTAACAAAGTGATAAATACTAAAACATGTACTTGTGTATTCAGACAAAGGTCACTTTTTGAAACATAATAAAGAATGAATCAGAACGATTCAACAGTGAGTCTCCTTGCGCAGGAAGCCAAGTTGGGTTTCTTGTGAGCTGACTGATCCGGGGCCAAAGGCAGATTCTATGATTATAGAGATATGGATGCGCCCGGACACAACTGGCAGTGATTAGCATGTGCTTGAGAGGATCTCCTCGTTGCATGACCTGGCGGTCACCGCACATGCTCAGTGAGAGCACGCAAGTCAAGGAGTCAGAGGGGGCTCGAGACAGCCCTCTTTCAGCACCTGGTCTGCTTCTCTGCAGCTGCACCTTTCAGGGAGTGTTACATATCCATCCTCTTCTCTGCCTTTGAAAAGGCTTGAGAAACAGTGTGCAGAGTCCATGAGCACAGGCGGAAGGGACAAGCTACATCTGCTCTCTCTGTCTTGAAACAAGAACGTGATTTTCTGATGTGTAGAACTTGGAGAAGGACCATGGCAAATTTTAATACTGTGGTTGGCACCTCGATGCTACTGAGCACATACACCCTCATGGAGGGTTGGGGGGGGGGGATTCAGAATTTGTGATGCTCTTACGTTACTTAAGTGAACAGCTTTTACAAATGGCTTTGTGGCCTGTGGTATTGGACTGGACAAGGCTTTTCTACTCTCATATTAGTTCCAAGGATAAAATTTCAGTCCCTCCTAAGTTTGCTTTTATCTCTGAGAAATGTATGTTTTCATCTTTGGCCCCTGACGGTGACTTCAGTTTGCTGGTAAGGGATGGTGATGAGGGGGAGTAAACATCCCCCGACCTATAAAAAGGGGACAGCAATTAAGCCGGAGTAAAAAGGCCCTTCATTTAGGCTGTCTGGCCTGTCAGGACTGCAGCGCTTGGCCACATCAAACGTCTCTTTGCGCATACCTCCTTCGGCAGGCCTGGCGTTGCCAGGATACAGCTCCGTCTTGCCAGCGCTCCCCTAAATATTAATCTTAAATGTTTTGCAAATCCCCTATCAGCATCTCGGAACTGCTGACAGCTACGCCAAGCGCACATTTCCTGGGAAAGAGGGAGGGAGGGAGGAGGGGGCTGTGGTTTTAAGGCCCCTGCACAAGAGCATCTGCTCCAGATCTGTTTTTATTTTCCTCATTAGGCGCGACTCTCCTGCACAGGAAGGGCCGTTGCTCCGCATCCACCACTGGCCACACGGTAGGATATCCAAACCTGCCAGAAAGGGGGATTTTGGGGTTTCAGCCAAAACTGCGTATGGCCCCCATCAAGCTTTCGTCAGAGATTAAGAGCTCTACAAAATATCATAGATCGAAAAATATTACACATGTGGGTGTGACAATTGTCACGCCTTTCCAGTCTCAGAGTGATTAGCTGACTCCATTGTAAGGGTGCCAACAAGCATGGTTTATACTAGAGGTGATCTGGAGGTGATTCTGGAGGTGTTCTGGAGGAGATTCTGGACATTGACTCCAACTCACAGATCTGAATTTTGAAATAACCGGTAGTAATTTGAATAACTAATGTGACTGACTGGCCATTTTGTAATCACTGGCCATAAATTAACAATCGATGACTATAAATTCAAGGGCTAGATTTTGGATTTGAGATCTACAATTGAACTGCATTGATTGAATTTATGTGTTTTCCATTATCACACATTTAACCAGTACACAAATGGTCATAAATTCGATCACATGTACACCCCAACACCCAGCATCCACATTTCCTAACAGCCCAGTAATGTGGAGCTCTTTAAGATTCCCCTCAAGCCTCATACTTCTTAATACATCTGTCAGATCTCGTCAGGCCATGTATGACAAGGCAGCTCTTTCAGGCAGTAAGTGCAATAATGTTCTGGAGGTCCTCATATCCGCCTCTAATCTTAGCTAATGAAATTGCCACCCGACACCACATTTGAGGAGGACTCCGGGATGAGACAGTCCGTAATTGCCTGGATCGAGGAGCCATCCCTGGAGTCCCATCCATCATCTAATGTAGTTTATTGCACTTGCAGGGACAAGTTTCCTGGTTTCATAGCTTTTTCATCATAACATTAATTTTTATAAATACATAAACTAAACAAACACATCAGCAGTTATCTTGTGTGCCAGAACTTTAAGTGGAATATGAAATGTGCTCAGTACAATCCCACTCACTTCGGAGTGAAATAATATAAGAATTATGAGATTTTATTACAATATAAGAGCGCCTTTTTGCTGAAATGAAACCATTGTAACCGTGGCCACATCTCATATTTGTGATTCAATTGTTCCTATCTTCATTTGATTAACTGCAGCAATATTGAACAAAAGCTCAAAGTTACTTTTGTTCTCTCAAATTTCCCCATGATTTAAGTGGAGTCTTAAGACTCTGCCAACCTGGGAAGCGAAAGCTCCTGCTGACTTTCGTGTTCCTGTGTTCACAAGCCAATACACAAAGTCTCGGTGAATCATACGTGTAAAACATATTTCTGTCTTTCTAGGTCTGTAGTCAAGACACGTGTGAGGGTACGCTTGCTACACTACACCACTTAGCCACGCATGTTTGAGAGTGTTCTTTATTGATAAAGTATGGCTCTCTCTGTGGAAAGCTCCTCGGGGGAGAGGGACCCAACGATTTATGCTCCGGGAGAGAAAAGGAGGGCACATGCTAGCACATGAACGAACAGACGCTACACATGTGTCTTTATGCTGACTGCTTGTAGTTGTTTTAAAGGCATTCTGAACTGATTTTGGGGATATCATAAAGCAAAAGATAAATTTGTACTCCTGTCAAGAGAAGCTCTGCACTGAGTGGATCCCTATGGGATCAGGCAGGAACGCCATATATCCAGATATGATTGGTGCAGTTACACTGATCACCGCATACCCGAGACATCATTAGGGTGCCGCAGGAAATCGCCCGGCCTTTGTGTCTGCTATCATTCTGGCATCTTACAGCCTATTTGAAGTAATAAAGATCTATGTGGAGAGAGGGATATTGAACATGTGCGTTCTAAATATATTGTTCACTCGCAGTTCTTTGAAATTGGTTAATATTCATATGACCCATACTTTTTTTTCTGCTCCCCATGGTGCACAGTTGAACATCCTCCAAACAGACCTTGGCTTTCATACATAGCAAAGCTGCCACAATGTATTGCTTTCCTGTGATAGATTCTGCTAATACACAGACCTCATGCACGTACTTGCAAGTCGTGTCCAATTGCAATGGTGCGCCCATTAATTCCTTCTGTTAACATGTAACCAGCAACTCCGACTTGATGCTCCTGCCACTTTGAGGCTGCTCACTCCCAGCGATGCCACTCGCTCTCCGTTGCTTCCCCGAGTAATAAGCATCCGTGTGTGATCTAGCATATGCTCTGACCATAAATAGATCAATAATCCATTTGCATTCCTCCGAGGTGCAAATGGTACGCCTCCCGAGATCCTATTGTGCTCGGAGAGATTATCCAAACTTGAGCTATGCCATTAAATTACATGGTGTGAAAACGGGCTCCTTTGAGCGTCGGAAGGCCAAGAGAGAGGCTGGAGTGTCATGGGGGCCCTCTGCCACGGTGATGCCCTGTAATCCACCCTTGGCCCAGAGCAATAAAACTCAGATTTCTACTGTACCTGCCAGCTGAGCATCTCACAGGGTTTGAGACATAAAAAGCATAAAATTCCATAGGAGCCTCTCAAAGGCTTTAACCATCCATTATGAGATCAGAAGCCTGTGATGTAAACAAGCATGAAAGCCTTTTGCACTGGGGCATCTCCAGTCAGCCAGGCAAAGATGGAAAGATCATAGAGATCAGCCACCACTGTTCCCTTGATGCTTAATATATTACACCTCCTACTGCCCAGTGACATGTCCATACCCTCCCCCACACACACACACACACACACACACACACAAAACCACAAAGTCACAAATCCACTCTGTGACGGGTGAAGTTTGGTAGGTTTGGGCTGATGGTGCAGGATTTTTTCTGCCCTTAGTTTGGGTATCACTTGACTCCCTTCACGGTTTCTTCCCAGCACCTGGGTGGGAGTTCTGGCTGTCGTTTGAGGGACAGGACGGGAAAAGTGTTCCCGTGGTGACGATGAAGAAGCTTCACCCGCCACGGGAGTGCGGGAGCAACACTGTACTACGGGAGCAAAATGCAGCGAGGTTTTTAATGTACAGCAATCGCCACTGAGCACAGACATCACCAGGATGTTTTTGACTATTATACAGCGTTTCGAAGAGAGCAAGATAAGTCTTCATCAACCCCAATCATCTATCTGAAACCAAACCCCGAGAACCTCCTGGCTTGGCAGAGAGTATAACCTCATGCAGGAAAGGTTCAGCAGAGCAGGCCTCTTGTTCACTGGATTAATTCTTGTCAGAAGCTCGGCGCTGACTCGCACCATATGCACAGATCACTCTTTCTGGACTCCAAGCTCCCTTCACTTGGCCACTTCGTTGAGTCCCATGGTCTGCTCTGGGTTAAGGGTCACGAGCTTCTCCGGCATGGCGCTTCACGTTACTGCATCATTGGGGAATGCTATATCACAGCAGCTTTCTTTAATTTACTTCCCTACATCATTTTGAAATCTTTATCATCTAGTCATATAATTTAGATGAGTTTGAGAAATATGGAACTGGACTAACCCTAACCTCCTTAAAAATGTAAACCAGGAGGTTTTAAACCAGGAGGCTTCCTTTAACCAGAACGCAGTCTGACCGCTGTGATGCTCCGCACTGTGAACACACATACATACACTTTCAGCACAAGTCCAGTTTAGCTAACACTGACACTGTTCATTCATGTCCAACTGGATATAAACGAATGGTATATGCGTTGATTCCTAATGCATACTTGCTATGCATACATATTGAACATATAGTTTTACTCTTTAGGCTTGAAGGAAGGGGGTCTTGGCAAATGCAACATTTTATTAGTGTGTCCAATCAAGGCTGATCAAAAAGATTCCAAAGTTTCTGCAGTTCGTGCGTATGGCAACAGTTCAGTTAATTTACTCTCTGGTTTAAGGAGAATATTGATCCTGTTAAGAAACAGACCTCAGCGTCCAGGGAGGATATCTCTGTAATTGCTGCCGTTGGCACGCGGACCGATTGTTTTTGATCGGACCAGCGGCAGAGCTGCTGCCGTGGCAACGTTCTGTCCACTTCCCGCTTTTTTTTTTTTTTTTTTTTTTTTTTTTTTTTGCGAATCTTCTAGAACATTTCACCGCATCAGACTGAAGCGAAACTGTAATCGCTCTTGACTGAAGTTGACGGATCACACGCGTGACCAGGAGAAGTGGGCTGCGCCCGCATTCCGGCGGTGCGGTGAAATCACTGCGCCACGTCCTGCATCGCTGCTGAAGAACGGGACTGAAGCTGGTCGCTGATGGATGGCTGGGATGGAGCCAGCGTTCCGGATAGGGAGGGCTGCGAGGCGCTCGGATACAATCCTAAAATGCGCCGTGAAGAGTCACAGCTGCCACGTCAGTCACCTGAACGTTCGCGCTTTTTCCATCAAACGACCGGCGACCGAGCTCTGAAAGTCAGACCTGACTAATTGATTTGGAACTCCATCTGACGATCCTGCTACTGCTCGCTTTCCCTTTGTGGTCAGCGATGTTGCAGATGGGACAGACCGCGGTGTGGGTAAAACGCGACTACAGTATATAGTTTAGATCAAAGGAGGCTATATACAAAGTGAATCCAAGGGAAAGACGTAACTGAATAAATGCAAAGTCCTCTGGATAATTTGTCCCATTAATATTTTTTAAAAACATCCAGAGCCCCATTTCCTGAAATCATTGCTTTGTTAAAATCATCTTAAACTAGTACTTAGTGTAATGTTTTGCTATACTATGGGAGAAACCCAGCCCACTTCGGTGTTTTATTCAGACAAATGTTAAACTCCCTTTATTGTATTTTGATCTATCAAAATTATGTCAGAAGACGAACCAGTCTTTAGTTATTTTTTATTTATAATTATTATTTTGCAATGCCTAATTATAAAAAATACTGTGTAGTTTACCCAAAAGAAAATGCCACCTAGATGTATATTAAAAAGATGTGACTGGAAGACACATGACTGCTTTGCAGAGTGGATGTTATATATCCCTGCTTGGGCCTGGTGAGGCTTCTCAGTGAATCCACAACATAACATTAGCTGGAGTGTGAACTGGTACAGGCCCCTGACTGCCCATATGAGTCTACAGTGCTGCAGACCATACTGAAACAGACAATGAGAGAGAGAGAGGGAGAGAGAGAGAGAGAGAGAGGGAGAGAGAGAGAGAGAGGGAGAGAGAGAGAATCCAGATAATGCGATTCAGTAACAAGGCCTACAAGCAGCTCATTTGGGAGACATTTTGCTGTCAGTATGAAACATCCTCTGACTCCAACAGCAACGGCTGAACACATACCACATCCAGTTCTTTTCTCTCTCACTCTCTCTGTCACACACATGCACACACACGAACACACATCCACAAGCACACACACACACACAGTTCCTCTACTCTCCTGAGCTCCTGAGGAAATGACTTGATGCCTTCCCTGACTAGTTAAATGATGATGTCTAAATCCACACAGCTGCCATTCTCGATACGCTGTAGAAGTCAGTGAGACTCTCTCAGACCCTCAACCACTGTCCCATGGGACCAGCTCAAGGAGAAAGTGTGTGAAAATAAGTTGTGTGTGTGTGTGTGTGTGTGTGTGTGTGTGCGTGTGTGTGTGAGAGAGAGAGATTATTGTAAATTACTTGAGCAGCAATGAGGAATTCACAGACTTACATTCTGAAGGGAATATGTTGAAATCCTACTAACATAAGGATTTGCGCGCGTACACACACACACAGAAAGAGAGGGAGAGAGAGAAAGTAAGATAGTGAGACCCTTAACCCACACTATAGTCTAATTTAGTTTATTGGCTTGGTAGGTGGCACATCTCCAAGCATAACAGGTTTCCTCAGGTTGGAGAACGCTGTGGACTTCGGCAGGTCTGGGGAAACCTGAGAAGGCTGTAAAACTTAAAAAAGTGGGAACGACTCAGGCCCCCATACCACAAAGAGGCTGTGTCCTTTACAGATTAGAGGGGAATAGAGGGAGGGGGTCCTAGTTTGCTCGGCATCCCGGTCATGGCATGCTACGTGTCCAGGGTCTCCTCTCTTCTACGGGTCAGCTCTGTGCTCTCGACACACACTGGGGTTTAGAGAGAACTCAACACCACCTCCAGAAACCCGCTCGCGCTTTCATATCTGGCAACGGTTCTCGCTGAACGCTTTCCGGAATTGTGCACTGCTGTGGAGAGTTTTTCCTCCCCATACGTTAGTGTTTAAAACCGGATATGTACATCAGCCCACAGAGTGCTGCAACTCCCCAGAGACGTCACTAAAGTTGCTATATGCTTGGGTCAGTGTTGTTGCGTTTGCACTCCTAGTTTTCAATTGACATTTGCCCTGTTTTTCTCATATAATTTCTAGTGATTACCTCATAAAACCATGTCCGTATTTCAGACCTGAGGAGAAACACGTATTCTCACACTTTCACACTCTCTCTCTCTCACGCAGAGACGTGCACGTGCACACACACACACACACATGCAGCCCCCCCCACACACACACTGTCTGTTTCCTGGTGAACTGGCGGATGAGAGAAAGTTCGGCTCATGTGTTCTTTGTGCCCCGATTCTTTTCCTGGCACCTTATTAGCCCTGCAACCATCCTGTAGAAGTGCTCTGGGTCACGGGAGACGCCCCTGGCGCCACGCCACGCGTTTTCGCCAAGCCTATGAATAACGTGTCAAAGTGTGCGCGCCTCTTAATAACGGCGACCCGAGCCACGGATGGGTCTTTGGCCTCGCCAGACGGGCATAGCAAGCACCAGGAACGCTCTCCTTCCCACCCCCTCGCCCCGCACGCTCCCCCGGGTCCTGCCGCCCGCCCCTTTCTCGTCCTCTCTGATGTACTGGCTGGTTATGGTTGCCTCCTGTTGTTTTATGGGCGTGCCATCGGCTCCCTGGCACAGCACCGAATGGTTTGGCTGCAGTCGCCTCTTTGCTGAATTTATTGTCCAGTATAAATGTCTGCATTTGTACATTGATAGATATCGCATTATGAGTGGACTTAAGAGGAGTGATTTACTGGAAGTTATAACTGTAAAATTCAGACGCACATCATTTAGACACTAGCCACGAGAAGCCGCACACGCACACACACACACACACACACATGCTCACCCACCCACGCACAAGCACACACACACATACACACACACACACACCATGCTGTGTCTCAGCGTCTCCTCTTACTGTTTTAATGGGGAATTTGAGATAGTGTGAGGCCTTAGGGCGAAGGCTGTCTCTGCACATGATCAGGCGCAACTAATGCAGCCCACAACTGTGCACCAGGGGCAAAGCAGGCTGCATATAGCCCTGTGCACCAGGGGCAGAGAAGGCTGCATATAGCCCTGTGCACCAGGGGCAGAGAAGGCTGCATATAGCCCTGTGCACCAGGGGCAGAGAAGGCTGCATATAGCCCTGTGCACCAGGGGCAGAGCAGGCTGCATATATAGTCCTGCCAAAACAGGTGCTCACTACGGCCCAGCAGATGTCCCACTCTGCCACCGTGGCAACAACCTCTGTGGCAATAGCCCTGCAGGGGAACAATGCGTGAATGCCCAGACGCCGTGGTCCAACTTGGGCTTTGTGCTGAGCATATAACTGTCTGCAGGGAGTGTGTGTGTGTGTGTGTGTGCATATGGTCAAGTGTTTTGCTTTTAGCTTTTGTACAATCACTTCTATCAAAGAATGTGGCAGATTCTGTTGCAGACTGCAGTCTTGGTGTTCAGTGCCATGTTAAGGGAGAGCCCAGCTCTTAGAAAACAGACACACATTAACAACCAATACAGCAGCCCTCGATCTTGGCGTTCTAATCAGAAATCCCCATGGAAACCGGTTCTGAGACCACGCCCACTGCACTACTGCTTCTGGAGATGCAGCACGAACTCCACCCCCTTCTCTACACGCCTACCTTCCATAAACCCCACCTCCCTCAGCCCCGCCTCCTTCTAATCACCATCCTCCCAGGCCAAACACATCTCTCCTCCTGTTAGCTGAAATTGCCTCTGTCTTTTTTTTCCTGCTTTGCCATTTGAACCATCCTAACCAGTCTGCTGTGTGGGCCAGACAATGCACCCAACCGGTTCTTCGCTTCGCTAAAAATCTCACCCCACTAATGCCAGTGTGCGAAATCCGTTGTGGACCATTTGCTTCTACTGTATAAATAGAAGTAAGTATTACCGGTCTACTGGAAGTAAGGTTGTGGCACAATGCCAACCTCTGGACAGTGCCAGGGCCAGATGGCATGGGACCAAGACACAGCTAACCCCACCCACACTTACGATCGCACTGCACACACACGCGCGCCCACACACACACACACACACACACATTGAGTAGGCAAAGTGGGCAAATTTGGCTGCCATGCTTTTGTTCTCCAATGCTTCCCAAGCTGTGTGTGTTTTGTCTTGCTTGTTGCCCACACACAAGTCTAGTGCAAGGAGGCACTGCAGTCTGCTCAGAGGATGAAGCACAGTGTTCGGGGACAACTGTGAGAGCACCATGGGAAATGTAGTGTAGCAGTGCTCATTGGAGTGCTTTGTGAGTTAGATAGTACAATTTGTAAATTAGATGGTACAAATTATAATTTGATCAAGAGATTTAGCCTAAATAGATTTTAACCTACACAACCATGGGGTCAATTTATCTTCTAAACATGATTGTTATAATTATTATTATCAGTATTGCTTGATAAATTTCTTATAGCTTGGTATAAATATAGGCCATCATTAATATGCTACAATTAACATTAAAAAAAAGGATTTTGCGAAAGCTATGTGAAATGTTGTGGAATTGTGGGATCTAATTTGTCCCTACAGAGTTGACCCATTTCATCTGCCACTAGTTAATACATAGCACCAAACAGCGTTTGAGTTCCCTTAGACAGCCAGGAAACAAGCAGGTCTAATCATATTACATGTGATCAGAAAAATAATGTTAATATGACAAGAAGACAAGGAGACAATAAGAGTTTTGAACATATCAAATATGTTTTCATGAGACACTGCAATTTGTGATGGAAAATAAACAGAAGGCCCATGAAATATGCTTTGCATGTTAACTAGCGTCCACTAGTTAAACCAACAGAGAATTGTTGGATTCTGAATCTAACTCACTTATCCAGCAGTTGGGGAATCAGTCAGCAAGGCTAATCATACTGTCTGATACCACACACACACACACAGACACACACACACACAGACACACACACACACAGACATGTGAGAAGCATGCAATTGTTATAACCTACTAGAAACTTCAAAGCCAAAGATTCTTCTTTTGCAAACTTTTCTTTTGCAGACTAGAAGCATAAAAGAAATGAAACTTTCTTTAGATTATGGTGTCGTTAGGTTCTTTGTGACACATAACTTGTAATAAAGGTAAAATGAAATTGTAACAATATCCAACGAGTTCTATTTCTAGCAAATTTTTTTATGCTGCATAGTTACTTACTTTTAATTTTTTTTGCTCCAAAGCTTGATGCAAGCACACATTAACATGACCTGAGTCTGGAAGTGCACAGTCCCAGAATCATTTCATGACCATAGCATTTTCTGTGCTTTATACCAATGAACACTACAGGTTTCATAGTGGAACAACATATGAGAAGGCTTCAAATGAGGCCTGCTAATTGGATTTCTACAGGTTTTCCAGCCAACCTATTACATTCTGTTCATATTTCATGACTTGTGGGAATGACAATGGTCCAAAACGACTTGAAAAAAAATCTCATAAGTCCACTTGAACATGAAGGGTTCAGAATGTCTCTCCTATAAATTCACCATTTCAGACACACTAGTTTGAAAGATAGAAAAAAAGGCATAAAAAATATAGTGACAACATCCAACTTTACAAATTTGTTCCTTTCCGTAGAGAAACTTTTCAATATTGTCAAAGTCCAGACTGCAGGCTCAAGGTTCCTATCCACAGTCCATCGTTCTCTGTCTCGCTTTGAGCCTTCTGCTAGAACACAGGAAGAAAAATGAAAGACTTGGAGGTTACAGTGAGCACCTCACTCAACAGCAGCTCGAGCTGGTCGTTACGAGAGATGGCGTGATTACAGGAAATATGAAAAATGCTACAAACTGCACTTCAGCTCACTCTCTCCTACAGTTGACGTATTGTTTAACATTTCCTGTCAGTGATGTAGAAAAATGCAAACTCACAAATTGCAACAATCAAGGATGCATAAAAAATGCATTTATGTTTATTTTATACTGCATTATAAACTCTGCTTCAGTTTTATGGTTTCTTATGTAACTTCAAGGAGAATACAAATGTTTTGCATACTAATATTTTCCATGTGTACACAACATTCCCTTTTTATCCAGAAATGAAGTTTCCTTCAACTCATTTCAACTATTCATTTTGCTTTGCTTTTTTCTTTGGTAGGGAGAGAGGAGGGGGTGGTTATGTTTGGTTGCTGAGGGTTATCTTTGTGTCGACAGGCTAAATCGAACACCCTCTCAAAACAGACAACAAATGGTTTGTTACTTCACACTCACAAAAACACACTTGCACTCTCCACTGTTTCTCACCTTCTTCTCATGGAGAGATACTGAGGCAAAAGCTGCCATATATCTCGATAACGACAAGTTATATGGCTGTAAGGTGTTAGCAAACAAACCTAATTCCCACTTCCCCCTATTCTCATTAGCTCCTATTAAAAAGGAGGCGTGGCCTCGGTGTGCATTCTGAGCCAGTAAAGGAAACATTCCAAACTGTCAGGCGAACTGTCACAGTGAGAGATTCGCTGCCACCTTCACATTCAGTTAAGATGTAAACCTTAGCGCCCCCCTGCTGAGAAGGACTTGGACTTTCCCACACTGTTGAAACCCTGGCTCATGCGATTGGACTATACCACTCGTCTCTTTTTGGAGGATTTTGCAACATCAAGATATTTTGTTGTTTAAAAATTTATAAAAAAATTATGTAATATTTTTAACAAGGTTATGAATGTATTTATACTATTCTTCACAAAAAGCATTATACACAAACATTTGAAACAACCAAGAAATTCGTCGAGCATATTACTTATAGATAACTTTGAATGCTTTTTCAAAGCAAAAATACAAAACAAGCAACACAAACAAAAGAACATTTCCATAGAAAACCTAGAGCAAATAGATCAATTTTAGATGTAAGCATACGTGGTAACGACAATCATATTTTAAGCCTTAGTGTAAAAGAAAAAGGAAAAGAAAGTTCCAGAGACCCGAGACCTTCTGTTAGCAACAGCCTGACTCATACAATAAGGCACTGATCCCTAGGATAGATTTCACATTCACAGCGGAACAGACGCTAAACCTATTTTTACTGGCCTGAGCTAGTGCTTGTTGGAACACTGCCAGAACTGCTAAAGAAGCCGTGTTAATGCCCCTCCATGTTCTTCTGCGTGTACCAGGAACACAGGAAGTGTGAGTGACATGACTGAATCAAGAGGGGATAGGAACAGGCCACAGCTCAATTTATCTTGACTTGTCTTGTCTAAGCTCAGTTCAGGAAGGGGTTAGTGAGCACCCCTGACATTAGTCTTGGTCATTCATCCCATGGGTCTTTTTTATGTGTTTGTTTGAGGAGTCCGAACTGCATGACTTTGCAGCCATGGCCATGGTTAAACCATTTATGGTTCCCCCAACCCTGACAACTTGTTACACTGGATTCCAGAATAAGAGTCTCTTTCTGCTTAAGTCTTGACTAAGACAGAAACATCAGGAGGTGTGTGTGTGTGGTGGGGCATTGCAAATAGGCCCAGCAGGTAGCGTCATGGTTTGTGGAAGTGTCAGAGGCAAAGCACTGGATAGATTTACACTTGGAATCCTGATTTTTTTCCTTCTTCAGTACAGTGAGCCAGTAATTCTTTTTATTATTCCTTAGGACAGCAGCAGGGGGTTGTCTAGAGACGCATGTGTACGTGTGCGCGCGCGGGGGCGGCCGTGCATGTGTGTGTCTAAGTGCGTCTGTGTGTGGAAGAAGTGGGTGTAGTTAAAGGACGCACTCAGCTGCTAGATTAACTCATCAACGCCGCATTGCCGGGTGTCAACAGAAATGTTTCACACACAAGACCGGCAAGGAATGAATACCATTTGGAGGTCAGGGGAGGCAGCCTTCCGACTCCCCTGGCCCTTTTAAATGTTAGTGTCTGCCTTTCAAGAGCAAAGGTGTCACCCTGCAAGCTTTGGTCAGGAACTGTAAACTGCTTGGACTCTGCCGAGTTTCGCCTACGAGCGAATCTAAATCAGCGGCAGTGATTCATTGCTTACGAATGATTCGTCAAAATGTCCAGTCGGTATGTTTATGTTGCTTTCTTAGCCTGGTTGTACTTAAATATGTGCGATGGTTAAAGAGCGTATTTTGATAGTTATTATCTAATGTCTAGTTAGTGTTAATTACATGGCGTCACAGATCATGTACAAAGGTGCATCATTAACATTTCAAATGATTTCTAAGATGTTCTGTAAGAAATGCGCTGATATGTATGAAGACAACTTAAATACATCTCCACTAGGCAGTGCCCAAACCCTTCCATGTGCTCTGCATGCCCTCTGAAGCTGCATTAGCATCATTCCGTGTGTGTTTGCTTTAGGGTTGAGGGAGATAGGGCATGTGGCTCTAGATAAACCCGATCTAAGCACACGATGGCCGAGTGCCTGGGGCTGGCGGCGGATGAAGCGTGGCGTGGCGCGGACACCGCGTGTTAGCGCACGCCTCGGTCCTGCCTCATAACCGTGACGTCGGGGCTGCACACCCAGAGCAGGGCTGATTTACGGCTGGAGCAACGGCCGCGACGTGGTCGGTTTCTCCCTGTTCCCCCGTAATGACTAGAGGTTCCAGGCGGCCGTGGGCGAGCCCGACATTGCAGGCGCGGATCGGGCATGGGGCCCCCACCAACCCCCCCCTCCACCACCCGACAACCCCACACTAACACCGCTCCACCCTTCACAAACCCTCTCCTCCCCCCAACTAACCCCCCCACCCCCACGAAGGGCTCCTGGGGCTGACCTGCCCCGACAGTGTTCTTAGTGTTGGGTTCCTGCTCAGTGCCTGCACAAGACGGGTGAGGGGGGCATGGGGGATGGGGCAAGCGGTGAATAAGCGCGCTGGCCCTGTCAGCTCCAACACCCCAGGTCCCCAGGGCTGGCGCCAGTACAGACTCCGCAACCCCGTGGACGGGGGCGAGGGCAGGGAGGGGACAAAAATAGACGCGACACCACCAACCCCGCAGTTGCCGGGGCGGGTCGCTGCTGCGGCAGGGACAGAAGCGGGATCGGGTTGCGGCGCCTGTCATCATAGCGCGGTCATTACTTCTGGGCTAATTACCCCAGGCCGCAAGTAAACAAACAAGATGCCCCAGCACAGTGGACGTTGTGTTTCCAGCGCAGGGCTTCACACGCTCATACAACAGCAATGACAGAGGGATGGCAAGACTCACAAAGCTAGTTGTGATCTACGTGCCACATCCCGACTAGACGAGAAGAGATTACAGAAGCTAGCAAAGAGGACCCTGCCTGTCAGACCGCGATTATGTAGTGCGAGATAAAAGTGGCGTTTATCCCACTGCTGATGCGTTGTAAGCTATTTCATCGTGAGAAACATTACTGTTTGAGTACACAAGAGTGACTACTGCTGTATGGAACAGAAACGATCACTTAGTCTCCTCTTGTAATACGCCGTGATTTATGATTTATGTTGCTCAAAAGTCCCATTAGATTAATCCATGGCTCAAAGCTCCACGCTTTACTGGCTCACCAAAAAGGTCCCGCAATCTAATCCTCCTCTCGCACAACCCCACACTCTCCTCCTATACTCCGCCCATTCCAGGGCGCGTTTGCTCCAGTCTCATCTTTCTGTCACAAGCTTGTCATACCCGCTCAGTGAGGTTCAGCCTCTGAGCTTAGTCACTGAGAGGGCCAAAGCCTCACACTGCATTCTCCAGCTCTCTGTATGTGTGTGTGTGTGTGTGTGTGTGTGTGTGTGTGTGCATCCGCATATGTGTTTGCATGTGCGTGCATGTGTGTGTGCATGCTGGTGTGCCTATGTGTGCAAATGAGTTCCCGCGTGTATTCGTGTGCGTATTCGTGCACACATGTTCTTACAAATATGACTAAGTAACTGCAGAATATAAAGGCATAAGACTTTGGGTCTTTGCCAAACATCTCTGCTGTCAGTTATGACTCTCTGCTCATGCCCAATCTGTCAGGCCGGCGTCAACATTAATACTGTAATTGCCTCAGCGTTTCATTTTTGTATCTACTTAGAATGACCATCAATGATTTTCAGATATTCATGTATGCACTCGAAACTTAATTATTGCATCCCCTGACATAGCTAAATACCTTGTGTCCATGCTGGGCCTTGTTGTAAAGCGCTAAGTGTCAGCTCTAAACTCAGCCATCATAATATTCGGTCAGTGACAGCATTGTTTTACAGCTGCATTTATCTGGAGAACGTTGCAGCAACTTGCAATGGTCCAAGTAAATTGATAAGCATATACTCTTATAAGAACATCTATATGGACAGCCCTCTGACTCTATACAGCTCAAACATTTGTTTGCTAATTCAGTTAGTTGTTCTCTTTAGGTTTTGGACATGAAAATAGGGCTGGGTTAAATATGTGTTTGTCTTGCATTATGAAGGAAAGAACGGGGTTAGTTTATGATATAATTACACCACGCAGGACACTGACCCAGTACGACCTGCTATGCAAAACAGCTGACAAAAGGTTCGACCGCCACATGCCACTTACACTCAGCCTTCCTGGCACACATTAACAAGTTATTTGTGATGCTAGGCTAACCTTTGGCTTAATGCAATTGATGTGTGCATGTTGTCTGCATGGCCTAAGTGTGGAAATGGGATGTGGGGGGTGGGATCATGGGAAATGACAGCTGTCATTCCAGGCAGCGTGACCCTGGAGATTCAAGGGCCATGAATGCCGAGCGAAACATTTTCCATTGCAGGCAAATTAGTCATGTACTAAACAATATTTCTCAAAAGAAAATCTGCAAATATTTATCCAAAAAAAAAAACCCTTGACTTAATGGAGAGCTTTCTGACCTATCATTTTATTTTTCTGTTTTATAGAGCATGCAAATTATTTCTAGAGATGTCAATATTTCACAGAGCTTGTGGTATGTGCATTCGGAGGAGATCGGTATTTAGAACAAAGCATTATTAGTTTAGCTGCTTTTTAACATTTGATGGTTTAACATTTTGTGCCACCTTAACCAAACAATGGCAGATCACTCTATTTGTTGGCTGAACAAGACAGAGAGAGTGAGAGAGTGAGAGTGATAGAGTGAGAGAGTGAGTGATAGAGAGAGTGAGAGAGAGACTGTGGCTCAGCTCTCCTTGTAGGAGTACTGTAAGGACACGTCTCCATTAACATAACTGCAATGACACCGTTTTGACTCTTGACCTTTCTCAACTCTCAGGCTCAGAGCAGAGACAGCAATTCCTGGCCCTGTTGCCGTTAACCGCAGTCTGAACTACAATGGAAGATAAGCTGCTGGTGACAGAGAGATTGGACCAGTTCTGGACAAATGAGACCAACGCAGCTTCACTCCATTTCTAAAATGTTTATAAGAAACATGTGAACCACTGCAGAATGGCTATAAAATACAAGGTAAATGCAAGGTAAAAATGTGATATTGATAACAGTACTGTTCACAGTACAATATGCATTTTGTTATCATTTTATGAACACAGCACATATTGTACCTAATCAAAATTATCTACAAATACTCTTTTAAATGTGACCGTTAAAAAAATATCTCGTTCAATGAGACTGATCTATACAAACTGAAAAGATATTTCAGATCAGGTGATTTATACCTGAAACCTGTTAAAAACTTAAACCTCTTAAAACCTAAAACTGATTTCAAAATGGGACTGCCATTAGATTCTCATTTTCACCTCCCAGTTTTATCCATGCCCTCGTATAGCGTACCGAGAGTTAAACAAGTCTCTCGTGGGGCTGCATCGCGTCCCAAACCAAACAAAGTTCATGTCTCAAGTATGTGAAAGTAACCACAGTTACACACTTACGTGGTAAAGCCTGTGAATCTACATGGGAAGAAATGACTTCCTAATGCATATGTCAGTACAAATATATCACTTAACAGTAATGATTAAACCAAGTGAGAGGACCGTTGTGAGAACTATAGTTACAAATGTGCAGTGCTAGTGTTCAGGCCAAGGGGTTAAGGGAAGGCAGGCCTTCCCTAAGCCTGAATAATGTGTGGAAACGGCTGCGCATTTGTTGTGCTGTCGGCCTGCGATTTGATAGACACTATCCGCTTACACAGACGAGCCTCTCTGTCGCTGAAGACATTCGCAACTGGTGCCAAGACCCAATAAATCACCCAGTATCAAAGAGGCCATGTAACGCTTTCTGGATTTCAACATATGTGGAATCGGGACCTGTCTGTCAGCGGGCTGAACCACTCAGGGACGCAGGGGGGTGGGGCTGTGTGGCCCATTCCCACTGTAATGCAGACCATATTGTGTGCGTATCGCTGGCCGCTACCTGCCGTCCTCATCAGAGCGCTGTACAAACGAGCCAAAGAACCACAGCTACAAGCAAACTGTTTGTACTAAAGCGCCGACCTTGCAGTCTTCAATAAAACATTTTACTCATTTCCTAATGACGTTTAGCGACTTAAAAAATCTTCCAGGATTCGAGGACGTTTACTGAGATAGGTCGTTTTTCTTATGAAATATGAAAGTAATAAATGCATTATATTGAATAAATAAGCAGCGCTATATAATAATATTTTGCACTTGTGTCAATAATTGGGATTGTTAGTATGAAGTGCACTTATCCAGTATTACCGAACCGACAGCGAAGAGGAATCCTCTACATTAGCTTTTCAACAGGAAAATATTAAGTTCAACATCGCCTTCCCGGTCAATACAAGTTATACACCTCTACTACAGAGACCGACATAACATCCATAAAAATATACAAACTCTTGTTTATTTATGAACTATCAGTGTGAGTCCGTAATACTTATGTTGTTGAGACGCTCATCTGTATTAAGTAAGATGAACATTTAACCATGTCTGGCAATATCACGGAGGCCTATCCATCCTGACGTTTAAGACGACCCTCGCTGTCATCTGTGGTTTTAAGTTCCTTGAGCAACTGAATATGGCACTTGGGCCTATATAACTCCTCTCTCTCTCTCTCTCTCTCTCTCTCTCTCTCTCTCTCTCTCTCTCTCTCTCTCTCTCTCTCTCTCTCTCTCTCTCTCTCTCTCTCTCTCTCTCTCTCTCTCTCTCTCTCTCTCTCTCTCTCTCTCTCTCTCTCTCTATTGCCCTCACTCCTGGATGCCCTGCTGCTATGGGTTAAAGTTTGTGCTCCATCAAGGTTTGAGCTCTGATACCTTTACTCTCAACAGGGGCAGTGATCCAACTACACAGCCTTTCTAGAAAACCTGGACTTCTAGTCCACTTGTGTCATTCTGTCAGAACAGACTAGGGTGTTGCTGACAATATATCCAAAAGTGTTGTGCTTCTGTATTAACCTCGTTGTCCCAGTATTTTTAAATTACATTCCATCTATGTTCCACATCTAGAGCAGCTTCCATTAAGTTCAAAGTTCATCATAAATAACTAATAACTAATCATGCCATTAAGAAAATGTAACATTACTTCTTAAAAGCTTATTTTTCAATTAGCATAATAAGTATATAATATTTCAGTTTGTACATAGCAGTTATTAGATCTAGTATTATCACAACTGCTATGTCTTTTACTACAGTACACTGCAGCTTATATATCTTTGGATTTATATTTATATATATATATATATATATATATATATATATATATATATATATATATATATATATATGCAAAGACTCCAGGTGGATAACTGCAGAGAAAAAACAGTAAAACCAGTATATAAGAGAAAAGCAGAATATTTCAGACAGATGTCTTTCATCAACTGTGCAAAATGCTTTTGAATCTCTAGGAGGGGAACCAGATTTTATTAGAAAATGTAGATTTTTAAAACAAACATATATAACACATAGTTTATTTATTTTTATTCATTAGAAAATGTGATTAGAAAACATACGCAGTAGAGTAGTGGGTAGTTAAACTTGACTACACTGAGCTAGGAGCTCCAGTCTAAGGCTTGGAGTCGTGTGGTAAACCTACAGCTAACCTTCATGCAGTGATATATTATTCTAGACCTTGAGACAGTATAAAACTCTGCGTGAATAACAGCCTTGACCATACTGCAGAGGTAAGCTATACTAGAACCCTCTCCACAGTATTCACACCCACTCTCATATTTAACCGAAGCAGCTACACAGACGTCTCCCAGACCCTTGATAGAATAAACTCATTTTACTCCATCTTGCATTCTGGTTGTGGAAGAGACATTTGTTGAGACATTTATGCACACGTGTTGGGGAGCAAGTTACATATTTTTCATTTAGGCTAATACATTTAGGTTTGAAGAAAAACTCAGGTAAAAACTTGTAACTCTGGTCTATTTAAATAATGAAGTAATGTGATACAGTGTGTACTGTAACTAACAAGCCTTCAATGGCATAGTCAGAGTCAGCTAGCCTGTTCTCTAGTGACACAGGCGTAGCTACAAAATACATTTCAAAATGAAATAAAATGCACCAGAATGTTATGAAAACAGGGGAGTTTTTCAAATAGGTCAAACATAATGAATAGGAAATGGGGATGATTCAAAGAAATACTTCCTGTGTCAATTCTTCTGGGCTACAGAGCCTCTACAGTCTCATGAGCTGATTGGATAAGGGCAGCAGAGTTTGTGCAACATTTGGAGTATCAGCTACCAGTGAAAAGTGTGACTGGGATTGTTAGAGAGGATCAACAGGATCTTCAGTAAAGATCAAAACAACATATGTAAACATAACCCTGATGTATGTTTTACACAGTTTTTTTTCCAAGTCACATATTTGCTTTCTTTTTTCTTTCTTTCTGTTCTGTCTTTTTCATTTTCTTTTTCTTTTCTTTTTAATCAAAAGTTATGATAAATTGAAAAAGATCGGTGGTTAACAAACACAATTACTTTTATTTCTTGTCAAAACAGTTGGCCGTAAGAATAAAGGACTAAATGGAGTTTACTTATTTGTAAACATTTAAAAACCAACTTTATGAATTGGATATTAGGTTCCCCACTGAATGCTGTAGATATGATCTAGCACTTTGGGGTGAAGGGCATTAAGGAGGTTTAAAAATAAGTCTCCACTAACCAACCCGCAAGTACGTGAGTGAAGTTACTGCAGAAAACAACGGTGAGATTCCAGAAATGAATGGAAAGTCTTTCTGCTGAGTCTGTGATAATCAATACTGTGCAGTGAGAGACCCAATCTTGATATTTGTGGCACTGTAATGCAGAAGCATGCATAGTAGAAGGTTTAACTTACCTTTCAAAGGATTATGGACAGAAACTGCTACGCACCTTTGCGAAAATCCTATGTGAATTTATGCTTATCCATTTTGAGAACATGCAACGGTAAAGCATAATCTAGAACATGTAGGATTTGTGTTCTTAATGAAAACTCTTGTCAAAGTGAACATATTTTCAATATTTAAATTTATACTTGCATAGATTCATAATTCATTTTTTTGATTGGTTTGTTTGATTAATGAATAATGCATGAAATAAGACTGGAATATTTAAAATACCTTAAATAATGCCCACGAGGCAGAAACATCAAACATTACAATAAAAATTATCCGACACCAAAGGTTCAATATGCCAGACACAACAAATACTTCATTTTATTACATTTGAACCAAATAAAAAGCAATATAATTTTTATGTTTAAAAATGATCATATCATACAGCACATGTCTGTATGAGCCCATAGATCCACTGAAAAGAGGCTGAACAAACTGTTTTCTCCTCCGCTGAACTGATGTCCCCCTGGTCAAGGTGACTGCACCACGTGGCCATCGATCCCTGTCTGGCCTCCTCTCTATTATCAAGTGTAACAGCATTATCTCCTGACCTCTGGCCACCACTGATGGACACAGGCAGCAGCCGTGCTTACGGCAGCACAAAGAGGCAGAGCAGGTCATCATTATCAAATTATTGCGCTCTCCCCAACACCAGAGGATTTATCAAACGCTGTGGTCAGTCTTCCCTTCTATCCGCCTTCCCCACATTCATTCATGGCCACATTCACCCCCCCCAAAATAAAGTGCAAGTAAGATTAATTTAACACTGAATTAGCACCAGTACTGTCATTAGACATTTCACTGAAATATGATACAAATGCAACACATTTGTATTTGTTTATACTGTGCTTCTTGGTTTTGGCAAATCAGAGACCAATATTTACTGCAGAGGGCAGTGTAGAAACCGTGATACAAAATAAAGAAATAAACACGTCCATTCGTGTTTGCAGCTGCTCTGAATTACCAGATTGATTAAGTCCTCTGTTGTCCACAGCTTAGTAACAATAAAATTCTATTCCTTAGAGAATGCATTACAAGATGACATGTCAAACTCTCTCTATACATCTCTATTTCTCCCTCTCTCCCCGACACACACACACACACACTCCCAGAGTGAGTTGTCTTTGTGAAGGGTGAAGGTGCTCTGGGCCATATTTCCCAGAAGGCTGAGGCATTTGAGCTCTGGCTTATTGGTGCTCCACTCCACTTCATGTAAATGACTTGCACCATAATTGAAAAGGGAACTCTCAGGCGTGTTTGCCCAGTTAATCCATTTAAGATCATTATGGGAATCGTCAATTGGCTCAACCCAGCTGCAGAGGGACAGGCAACAATAGCCTCCCGTCTGGGGAGTGAGTCGATTCACAGCTCCACCAGGCCAGGGGTTAATGAATGATTATTTCTCACTTTGTAACATGGTGAGTTTCAGGGCTTCAAGGGGCAAAACGCGTTTTTCTCAAGAGAGCAGATCTGGGGGCCAGGCACATCTTAGGGAAAGGGAGAAACACAGAGGCTTGAGATGAGGTTTGATGATTCACTGTGACCAACTATATATGAATATGAGCAGAATGTTATTCATAAGAACAAAAGAGTGATTTAAATCACCACCAGTACACCAGTACACAAGTATACTGGACTTATGATGCAGTGAAAATCATATACATAATTTTAAAATATGTAGCTAATAGAACGTGAACTGATTTGGTCAGTGAGTGGCTCAACAGTCCTGCTGGTTATGTGCTAATATTATGTTAATAATATCGACTCCTGAGAGAGGGCGGTGCCCTCATTTCACATCAAGAGTCTTGGAAGACCATGCGCAAGACGTTCCTGAAAAATGCACATCTGACATAATACAATAACATTGTGTAGCAGTCCTCTAAGGCAGCCTAAATGACAAATCTCTTCCGAGGTTATTGTGTGCAGCCTGTACATAGTCACAATGGGCCCACGCACACACACACACACACACACACACACAGACTAGGATCTCGGGCCCTGACTATTGTTACACTAAGCACCGTTTGATGTTGGAGTGACTTCCTGTGCAATTTCTGTATGAGCCATTGTTTGTGTCAACTGTAACTCTAAATCACTCATTACATCAAAGAGGGCCAGACAGCCACTGCACAGACAAAGAGGGTTACTCCTCCATGATGAATGACGCGGATACACACTGTACCAATGCCTTCCTCCCGTGTGATGGATACGAGTAAATGCAGATTTATAAATACAGGCCACGGTCTCTACTCCTTTCTGTTATGTAATTTTTTTAATGGCATATGCCAATAATGATGTTGAGAAATGCTGTGCTGTATTCTGTACATGTGCTTAATGTACTGTCATTATTTTACAGTAATTTACACGTGACTGCTTGCAGGTATGTTACTTTTTATGGTATTTCAGCTCCCATAATTACAAATAATTGCAGTTGCACATAATAATAGCAACCTAATATTACAAAAAACATTCATTCAAATCCACCTTAATGACTTCAACGCAACACGAGACAAAGCCAATATGTCAGCAGTCCGTTACACTGACCATAAGATGTGTTATCAGTACGATGAAAGTGAAACGCCAATCTCCAAGCAACATGCACCCCCACCCATGCACACAGCTAAACACTTATTGATCTATTGATCTGCTCTTCCCAGCTAATAAGTCCCTTTTTCTTCGAGCAGTTGCATCCTTTCTTTCATCTTTCCAACCTCCCCTTTCTCTCCCACATCCTCTTCAGTAACTTCTAACAAAACAACAGAGCAATCAGGCCATTAATGTTTTAATACAAGCGTTAGTTCACCGACCTTCAGGCCGACCTGCGCTACAGTGAAGCACGAGAATTCCCCTGGCCTGCAAACATGTTGACAGTTTGCCAGGGATCTGAACAAAGGTATTCAGTCTGCGCTACTCGCAGGACCTCCATCTGCTCCAGTTCCTTCCTAGAGAGCCACTTAGACTATTACAAAGATTATGAAGGTCCAGGGTTCTGCTGTTGGAGGCATAACGAGCTGATCTATCTGAATTTGTATTCTTTAGAAAAAAAAACACTCTAGAGAAATCAATCTGGAAAGTAGAAGCATTTAAAATTGTGGAAATGAATAAATTCCACAATTGTTTGATTAAAGGGCTGACGCTGGGACGTGGGAGGAGACTTGGTCGGTCGGGCCACACCTGGGCGATGGACCGGGCTGCCCAGCACGTGCCTGAGCGGAGATGTCGTGCCATCTGAAACACTTTACCGTGATTGGCAGAGCGTGCAGAAAAAACAACCAATCGATGCCATCAAAGCAGCTGTTAAAACGTCTACCCTGCGGTAACACCGTGTGCTGTTTTACCCCAGGATCTTTGGACTTTCGCTTAGCAATGGCAATGAAGTGCGGAGGCATTTGAGTTATGACTTGTCATTGCTGGTCTTCGCTGTGCTGCAGTTATAAATAGTCATCTGTGCACATGCCAGGTAGTGGAAGATTTTAATAAGCTGTGATGTGAAGGGACAGTTGAGTGTTTAGCATCATTTAGGAAGGGGGTGTGTTGGCATCTGCACACACTGTCACGCTAAAGGATGTGATGAAGGCCACATCCCCATTGCAAATCACCCAGAAGCTCTTCAAACACAATCTGATCTGAGCTGAAGTAAAAATAAAACACTGCCAAAAATAAAACACTGGGGCTTTTATATTATTATAACTACATGAGGATTTATGTCTGCTTAACCCAATAGACTTGAATAACCTCAATAAACAATACAATCTGGCATCTTGCATTTTTACTGTATGTTCAATTATCATTAGAGTTGGTGAGTGAATTGCCAATATTGTGTTAAAGTTCAAGTAAGAAAGAAAGTACCTGACCAATTTTCATAGACCACACACAAGAAACAATGTTAAATTGTTACACGCAACAATTATTTATATTGGTGCTTATTGCCGTTATATTCAGAACTCGTTTGCCTTGTGTTTATGGGATGGAACTGAGGTCCTGACAGGGCAGAAACATTTCAGGAGGCCCTCTTTAGAAACCCTGCATCAGCCACTGAAGAGGAAGGAAGTCTCGCGTCCAACGCGTCTCTCAACGCGGCGCAGGACGCCGGAGCCGCCCGGACCGCCTCTGACGTCAGTCGGGGACGCGGCGTGGACCCACCGGTCGCGCGCGGCTCCCCGCGGTGCCAGGGCCACCGTGCCAGCGGGGCAGGAAACTGGCAAAGGTGGAGCGGCCCGCCGCGCCACGTGACGTAGCCCACTATTAAAGCCGCCAAGGTCAACGAGGTGGCCGCCTCCCACGCCCCCACCCCCCCATATCCTGCCTGGAAGCGACACTTCCTCTTCCTTGCTTTCACGCCACAAAATCGAGTGGGAAAATGTCAGTAATGGAGTTGGTGACTGAAAGCAGTCATGCCGCCAACCCCCCTCCGTCCAAATAAAAGCAGAGGTAGACGGAGTCCAATATATCATCCGTTTTGTAAACCATTTAGATGACCAAAACAATTAACCAGAGCTTGGAATATTTAGGATAATCACTCCATGCCAGAACGTACTTTTCTCTTGCAGCTTCCCTCTATATTTACGTAGACCAGTAATCTCTATATCTTGTAAACTGTGTCATCCTGTGTGTAAACTGTGTCATCACAGACTGACAGTGATTCATTTTAAATGAAGCCCTCCATATTAACACTGTCCTTTGCAGTAGCGCTGCACTCCTGGCTACCAGACCGCTTCTCCCATCACTCCTCAGTGAGGCGACAGAGGCTGAGAGGAGTGTGGAGTAGGTCAAGAACTCCCCCATCCTCCCTGTTTCACACACACGCGCACACACACGGACACACACACACACACACACACACTCTCTCTGCCTTTTCCTCCCTTGACAGTTTGTGATGCGTCAGGGGTCAGTGGATCCATTGCAGAGGGCACATAAGGGGACAACATTGAGACTGGGATGATAAGTGTCTAAGATGTCTTAATCCCCCTCTCTCTGCCCCAGGCTATGCCCCGCCCCCTCATCTCTGTTCCCCCCGCCCCCATCCGATGCTCCTGCCATCTCTGTCAGGTGATTGGGGGGGAGAGTGGCGTGCTGGCCCTTCCGCGCTGCTGGTGTCCCCGGGCTCGCGCCAGGTGTTCCTGCTCGTCCTAATGAAACGTAAAGGGCAGCGGGACGAGGGGAGAGGAGCCAAATTGAATCGGCTTCTCCTTTTGTGCTGCATTAACAGCTCAATTAAACGCCAGCCAACATCTGCTGCTGCTGTGCCGGCAGCCGCACGCACACATGCGCACACGTACGTGAGTGTGTGTGTGTGTGTGTGACGTGTGTATTAGATGAAGATTAGCACTTTTCTTTTTTTTACATACTTTAGAATGTTTACCTCAGGTACTTGTTAAGGCAGGGCCCGTTTAACTGTGAAACGGACAGAACAGGGTGTTTCATTCATCTTGAATTGTCTCACAGAAATGAATTTATTATGACATTATCACAGTCTAACTTTACTAATGCACCTTGGAGGAAGGAGAAGACGAGAAATACGGCAGAGGGACAGACAGGAAGAGAGAGAGAGAGAGAGGCAGAGTGAGGGACAGAGAGAGAGAGAGAGAGATAAGAAAGAGGCAGCAGAGGGGAGTGTGAATCCCCGGCTGGGACTTCATCCATCACTGGAATCAGTGTGTGCTGTAATTACTGTGTCAAATAGACGAGAAGATGCCTTGGAGGAGGAAATTTGTGTGTGTGTGCGTGTGTGTGTGTGTGTGTGAGAGTACATGTATGTGTGTGCATGTGTGTATGTGCATGCGTGTGAGTGTGTGTGTCTGTGTGTGTGTGTGTGAGTGTGTGTGTCTGTGTGTGTAGGGGCTGTGTCCACAGACACCCTTGTAATCATCTTCCCTCCTAAGCTGCTTTCACTCCGACCGTCATCTGTCATGCCCACATACGCTGTCACCCAGCACTGTCATGCATGTCCAATATCCCTGAACCAGGTAAAGCAGGGTTTCAAATAATCCTGGGCCACCCTTGTGAGGCTTATCTATCATGTCAGATAATAAGTCTGTACGTTAGCAGAAACTGGAAATATGAAGACTTGAGCAAAAGCAATCCCAAGATATGGGTCTAACCTTTTTATCAGTATAAAGTCATGTCAACCTGCACTGTGAGCTTGCGATGGCATCAGAAAGCTTTTAAAGGTGCCTTCTGTATGACTTTATTGGCAACTCCCCATGCCATGAAATCATAACCCCACCTTTTCTTTCAGTGCTGAAATCTCTCAGTCCACATTTAGTGGGAAAAATGGCAGACGTTGCAAATATATTCTCACATTATCTCTCCTGTGTTTGGTGAATAGCTGTTTTTTTTTTTTTAGGCAGGCGAAAATTCAAGCCTGAAATATTTTTGTTGCTACACAATAAACTAGAAAATTTAGACTATTAAAGGAATCTCAACCTGACTAGATAATGATGAAACGATCAAACAATCGAATATTTGCCAAACGCAAGTCACAAGCTGTTCTGTAACAACCCCCCCCCCACACACACACACACACACACACACACACAACCCCATGCTTGAGAAGTTATCTGAAAAATGAGAAACGCCTCCTGCGGCCATATGGCTCATCTGGAGGGGCCGGGAGCGAGCAGGCAGCCGAGGCGAAAGCGTAGCTGTCCGCTCCACCGCCCCGAGCCTTCCTCCAGAACCTCGCCTGGCCCGCGAGGGCCCAAGGGCACCGGGACTCGGGCCGCTCTTGGTGGCCCGAAGGTGACATGGGCCTGCAGGAAAAACCCACCAAGCCCCGCTGACCGCCGCAGACCCGGTCCAGCCGCAAGAAACAGCTCCTAATAAAAAAAACCCACAACAAAGAGACGGCAATCTGGGCCAAAGGGAGACTGCCAAGCATCCGGAACTCTTCCCTTGGACCGCGTGGGAATGTGGAGTCAGTGGTTATTAATTTGTTCAGTATAATCACCATGGAAAATGGAAATGCCGCTGCCGATCAATAAATCAACGGCTACGGCCGGAGTCAGATGAGGCGAGGCGCATGGGCAGCCGTCAAAGGTCACGAGGCTGACCTTTGTGTACACTTTGGAGGAGGAATGTGTTGATAATGTTTTGATTTTGTTTTGTTTTTTTGTTTGGTTTAAAAGCTGAACACTAAAGAAGATGGAAGATTCAGTGACATTTAAAGGCGTGTGGGCGGACAGCCCTGGACAGCCCTGTTGCTTACATGTGCTGAATCCTTTAAATTCTGGGAACCAGTACTATTCTGCGAAGCTAAAACACACAAGCCATTATTTATTTATTCGTGTGAAGCAAAACTATCCTTAGACCAGGAAATTTAAGCCCCTCTCATGCCACGTCTCCTCTGCTGCAGACACATTTGGGTGAGTTACACTAACTAGTTTTGTGGTTCGAGCACAATTTCAGCCCTGCTTTTATGGCCGAATAGCAACTCTCCTGGGTCATTAGGGGAGTGTAGTATTTGGAGCCATATGCTAGCTGGTTGTAGGGGAATCTCGAGCGCATTGTTCCTTCACTGGATGAACCAAACGTTTGGCCAGTTAGCGACAGCCTGGTCAACAGATGTCAGAAAGCACAGTTTGAAGACAGGCCAAGGACAACAAAGACGTGAACAATGACAGAAAAGACATGACATGCTTTGGTGTTCGAAATATGAAGTATATAGTTGCTTACACTCTTGAACACCCGCAACATCAAGGCCCATAATAGTCCTAATTTAACTAATAAGACGCTATTGTAAAGCAGTGAATTCAGATTAGCTCTATGCGGTACACCATTTTTAAAAAAGTGTTAGCATTTAATTCATTATTCAGAGCATCAGGACCGTGCAACGCTCCTCACAATTTATCCTCGTGTAATTGACTTCCATGTCACGCCCTGTGAACCTGAGAGTGTGGCAGGTACCCCTCTCAGAGGCCGCCCTCTTATTATGAGAGATGAATGGAATTGGTTTATTCTCCTGCCGCCTCAGGCTTGCGGAGGGATCTGTCGCCCTGAGCGCCTGAGGGGTGTTTGGAAGCAGCTCGTGGCTGAGTGGCGGGGCACCGGGTAATCAGCATGCAGAGAGAGGTAATTTAAAGATGCCTCGTCGCTGACAAGAATTAAATTGTGTTTTGATTTTCTCATTAGCCTAATCTCAAGTGGGCCTCGTTACTGTGTAATTTTTCGGCGTTGACACGACATCTCGTTTTGGGAGCTGACAGCCGTATGCCGCTGTTTCTGGGGGAGGCAAGTCGACGGCGAGGCTCGAAGAATGCTGATTGGTCGAGGAGACAGGCACCCCAGGGGGCTTGGAATGGGAGGAGGGGCGTGGCACGGCTGATGAAGGCTGCTCAGATGCATCTTTCAATGTCACTTTGTTTTTGAGGTGCCATCGCTTTAACAGTGGAGTAAATTAGCTTCTCAGGGTCCCGGCGCTTCTCTCTGGGAGGCTGTCTGATCTACAATCACTGCGTACTCCCCGAGGCTGGCGCAGATCAGCTTGAAGCCCAACTCTCAGCTCCCTCATGCTACTCAGCCATTTCCACTGCAGCCATAGTCTAGGCCTATTAAAGCTCGGAGATGAAAAGTTTGGAGTTTTCCGATGAAGAAGATTCGAGTAACCACAAATTCGTGTCTTGGGGATTTTTGTCAAGGAGTACAAATCTAGCAAGCTTCTTGAGCTGTATTTGTGAAGCCCTCGAGCACTAATGACCCAACAACTTTGTCATATTAGTCCTGCGTCTCTCTAGTCTACATCTGGGTCCTTGCTAAGATTTTAGGGCATACATTTTTTTCTTCTCAAGCCACCACTATAAACTGCTTAAAGGCCTTGGCCTCTTAGGAAAAGGAAAGAGAAGAAAAAAAACAGTATATGTCAAGATGAGGGTTATGTCTTAGTCAAGACTCCCAGTACCTCAATAAATCAGTGCAAAGACCAAAAAGAACAAAGGCCTTAATCGTGCACCTTAGCAGAGCAGTGTTCTGAAGGTCCAGCTACGCCACATTTGAAGGGAGACGATAACGTTCCACGCGTTCACATTTGAGGACGTTCGTTTCGATTTTGCATGAAGGCATTTTGCATTTGTTGCACAGTTTTCTCTATTTCTTGCCTTGATATTTTATGCTACCTTGTCAACGTTTTGACAGCACAGATAAATCATTGGACCTAATATCCTGGATTCTTTCCCTGGCCTGTGTTTCTGTTTGCCAGTCTTTAGCAAGCCAAATTTGAACAATGTGACCTGAACACACACACACACACACACACACACACACGCACACACACATATACAAGCACACACAAACATGCACAAATGCACACACACACACACACACGCACACACACATATACAAGCACACACAAACATGCACAAATGCACACACACACGCACACACACATATACAAGCACACACAAACATGCACAAATGCACACACACATACACACACACACACACACACACACACCTGTTGAGCAGAGTCTTATGTCCAGACATCAGAGGCTTTTACTCATGCATTCATGTAATACATTATTCATATTTTAAAGCAGTAAATGGTTTCTGTTCCTATCTCGTTTACACAATGTACCAATGTGGGATATACAATGAATTTCTTAAATCAACCCTTATGTCATATATCCCAATAATACCCACTTATTAGTCCTATAACCGGGGGCCATTTTTTTTCTCAGTCTCTCACTTCACAAAGGAACATATTGTATATAGATCTTACTTTAGAACTTCAAACAGTAATCATTTTCTTCCTTTTGTGTGTAATCCCTCTAATGACTTAGAAAGGATCCTCTAAAGGCCTATTAGCCAGAAGCTGCATTACGTAAAGGTTCATACAAGACAATAGCTCATCTATATAACAATATGACTGTGCAAACAATGGAGTAGCCTGCACAGCTATGACGTTCGGTAACCTTGGTTCCCACACTTCCACTCTGGAGTCTAAAGACTCCTTTTAGCATCTAGTGCAAGGATGACTGAGCCTACTTTCCCCCCAATAGGATGATCATTTCCTGTTTGGTTAAGGGTGGTGTTGCGCCCTATACACTCACACGGCAAAAAGCAGACACACCTGGTGCCCGGTGTCCTGCCCTCATTTGTCACTTCAGCACATCCTGGCCTTTGAATATGGCTGATATTTATTGGTTTGTTTAAGTAAAGGCCGCACAGGAATAGGCAGTAGCCAGGTCAGTGATCTCTCTCTCTCTCTCTCTCTCTCTCTCTCTCTCTCTCTCTCTCTCTCTTTTCTCTCTCTTTCTTTCTCTCCATGTCTCTTTCCATTTATAGTGTCAGAGGGCGGCTGACTGGAGTTGTTTTATCACGACAAGTTCAACTGTCTTCTAAGCTTTCAAAACATGCTGATGTCCTGTAGCTGGGGGGCTTGAGCTAACGCTCCTGCTTACATTGTGAGGTCTGTTTGTTTTTCCATTTACGCTTTTGTCATTAGTGCCGTCTGTCTGTCTGCTGACACCCATTAGCATAAAAATTATCCCGCGTTTAGGAGACTGCTTGGAACATCTGTGGTGATGCGAATTAATTGAAATCCTGAATGCTTGCAGCACTGCTAATTCACCGTCTTACTAACAGCATCAGGAAAAAAACAACACATTTTGCTATTTAGAGATGTCTCCTTCTTCTGCTAATTAAGAAATAAACAAAACACAGGCACAGCAGAATTCCGAGTACTTAATTTACCCATACTGCACTGCAACAAACTTTTTTTTTTTCCTCAACCCATTTGTGCCTTTCATGACGAAAATGTCCATACGACAAATTGCAGACACAGCATCTGGGATCTTAACTTAAACGTGTATGCCACAAAAACGAAGAAGAAGTAGAAGAAGAACGAAAAAGCGAAAGGAAAAAAAGAATAAACAAAATAATCAATAGCTCATGACATTGTGAATGCCCCGCATGTGAATCAAAACTGTTGCTAGAGCTGGTGTCAAAAATGCTGTTATTTATAACGTGTCATAAGTGAGCCTCGCCATGCTACAACATGACCACGACGGCAGTACAGTATCATTTATTCTGAGCTTAATCGGCGTGCAGGTGTCGACTAACGGGAGCTGACTCTTACCCACATGTGTATTAGGTAGCAACTGATCTGTAGCGGCGCTGCGCTGGGGTACGCTCGCGAGCGCCTCTGCTTTACGTTGTGATCTATTGCCGCGTTTAACGGCGGTGATCTATCGCACGGAACTGGCAGTAACGGATGAGCCAGCCGCGCCGGAAAAACTCCCTCATTTGTCTCTGTCGCGGCCGGTGAGCGGGAGGAGACGTTAATGCGGACCGACGGCACAGAGAGGGGATACAATTATGTCTCTGTGCCTTCTCGAGAGCTCAGTACCCAGCTATATTAGCCATAATAAACCAGGCCTCTGTGTTCTCCTGTCTCTGGCTTTACTCTCAATCTCTCTCCTCTGCTTCTCCTAAAGAAGCTTTAGCAATAACTTACTTTTGGGCTTCTGATATCCTCACCATCTCCATGCCCTTGTCTCCATTCATCCACAATGACTACACAACGATCCACAATGATGTAGCTAACACTCGTTTACACCACAATCTTTTGTGCTGACTTAAATTAAATGCATTCAGCATTCTACATGATGTAGCAAGCATGAACCACTGGACCATTCATCTTTGGTCTGTTTGCTTATAAACATCTGGGCTGTGGCATAAACTGCAGTTCAGTGGCACAAAGCACAATCCTTTTCAGGAATTATTCTTCCAAACAGCAGACAACTTTATGAACCTGCCAGGTGATGTGTCTTGACTCCACCCATATTGAGAAAATTACTACCACACTCCAAACCAGGCTTGAGGTGTATGTTGAACACAGACACTGCATGCTCGCCCAGATTTGTCTGGACAGCTAAGATTCCAACTTGGAATGGGGACGATGTCTGTGCAACTGGCCAAGACACGCTGGAAAAAGATGCAGGCAACATTTGTGTAGAGAAGACACCCAGAAACGTCTGCCAACACATGCATGATTACATACACATCCTTATTATCTGTGAACTAATACTGAATATACCTGCACACACACACACACACACACAGTAAGACATCACCTGAGGACACAAATATAACATTAATACATTTTCCATTCACATATTGCATATATAGCCTCTGCAAATTGTATTTCTGGACACGGTCCACACTCAGGGGCTAAAATTACAAAGATTCTTGTCATTAAAGGGGAGCTGTTTAGCGCTGCTGTATAAATAAATGGCATGGCTGTGTTCCATGTTAGCATCAGCCAACGACTTTGACTCTCTCGCCGTTTGCATTTCTCCCTCCAGGTGTTTTCTGTAAGTTTGCGGAACATCGTCAGGAGCTGCTATATCGCTTAGCCAGTGCGTGCTGGACATTTGGCTGGATTTCAAGGTCGCACAGGAGGAACTTCCCCGCTCAGGCAAAGGTTGGTGTTTAGTGCAGGAGAGTAAGTCATGTCACCGAGTCGTCCCGACAACTGCCATAGACCACATGCAATTTGGAGCACTTTAAACCCTCTAAGCACATCAGTTTATCCTGGAATGAACTGTATGTAGGAAGGACGAAGGTTGCAACTTTATTTTTGGTGTCCATGAGACCACAGTTGCATAATCATGACTTTATTTCGCGGTGCGGTATAAGGTTTAAGAACGTAGCTACTGCTAATATGGTTTTATCTATTCACATAATAGTTTTTTTTTTTCAGCGTTATCCCTGGATGTGATTTGATCACAGTTGTTTCCAAGTGCATTGCATATGAAGGAAGTTAAAAGCATTCTGCAAAACAGATGGTGAGCGTTGTGGTAGAGGGACACATCTCCAGCTCTTTAAGTCCTGGTGCTGCCTTGCTGTGATGGTCTTGTGCACATGCTACGAGGCTATAACAAACAGGAAAGCCCTGCTGTTTTATGAGGACAGACCTGCCCAAGACATAAACACACACACACACACGCACGCACGCACACACACACGCACGTGCACACATGCGCACACACAACACTCACGCGCGCACGCACACATGCACAAGGTCAGTCAGTCATAAAAGACCATATTGAAGTGAGAGTACGTTGCAGGAGTCTTTGGTTTATCTGTCTAGACATGCGAGTTTAAAGCCTCTGATTCTCATTCTGGGTTTAGAAATCCCCAGAATCCCGTTCGATGATGACTACCATCTGATATGCCCAAGCTGCTCACTGTAACTGAAAGGAAGGATGTGACAAACGGAAAAAACAGACGGCACGCTCCCAGGAATGTCCTGCACGGCCTGAGCGTGAGCCGGATCCGGATCTCCTGGCCTGCTGCTTCTGCGCTGGGGCTCCTGGGGAAGGGAGAGGCGGCCTGAGATGGTAAAGTGAGGCCCTCAGGCAGGCCGGTGCCGCCCAGTTACGAATGGTCCCCCGCAGCTGAAGCCAATGCGTGTCCAGGCTGCTGGACCTGGTGCCTGAGGCCATTTACATGTACTTCTCTTTGCTGGAAGACACGGAAGAATTGTAGGACGTCGCTCATGGGCAAATGTGGTAGGAATGCACTATTGACGCTTTATGTCACAAGAAAAAGGCTAGATCATATCCTCCATTAACTAAGGAGGTGTATGATTTCATAACATTGACACCACAAAGTACAGAATTTCAACAGCTCATTATTTGTGCTGGGTGTAGGGGAGAATCAAACACAAAGTGGCAAAATAAAGATACACCCAGTTTTTCTATGAATGAAATGCTCCAAAGCACCCTATATATTAATGAGAAAATGAATAAAAAAGAATGAATAATTTTTCTCCTTTTTTCTCCTTAAAAGAAATCCCTGCCATTGAAAGACTGTATACTCATGTCATGAGTTATTTATTTACTTCTAAAAATAACTGATATAACTATATATATATATATATATATATATATATATATATATATATATATACACACACAGTATACTGTATGTGTATATATATACACACTATATACTGTATATATATATATATATATATATATATATATATATTATTCATTATTCATTATTATTGATATATATACGCACAGTATACTGTATATATATATATATATATATATATATATATATATATATATATATACTGTATACTGAAAAATAACAAATACTAATAATTATAAATGAATTAGCTCTGTCATGGTACAGCCCCAGACTCCTCCCTTCAGGCTTGTGTGGTTATGTTCGTCCATATCCATATATGTACGTCCGCGTGTGCCCCATGTTGTGTGTGTGTGTTAAAGTTATCTGTGTTGTTTTTTGGTAATGTGCTGCAGGTGTTGCTTCTTGTCTTCCCTGTACTTAGGTCTGAGTCTTTCCGTCGTGGTTTGTCAGTTGTTGTTTCGAGGACTTGACATTGTGCTGCCTGTATGTTGTTCTGCACTTTGCCTTCATCTCGGTGTTTGGCTCACTTGGTAACGTCACAAGTTCAACTCAAGAACATGCATTTGTCCCCAGTTAAATACTGAATAGAGAAATAAAAGAATATACAAATAAATAAATAAATATACAAGTAAATCCTGATGTTTATCTAAAATGAACACAAATGATTGGGCGTCTCAGTGCTAATAATAGTCTACTCCATTTCACACAGCTTGAAAGTCGTTTCTGTTTCAGCTGTGAATTATTCCCACTGAGAATCACTTCAGCGAACTTGTTGATTTACAGCATCCCGCCATTTTAAGGCTGGTGCAGTTCATTACATTCCTGAAGTGGCGACACATCTCAACTTATTCAGATCTTCAAACCCTGAAACACCTCGGCCTGAGCCTGCTGGGTCCTTCCTCATCCTCTGTGCTCTTATTCCTGCTCTCTCGCCTCTATTTCTCGAAGAAGAAGTAGAAGAAGAACAAGAAGAGGAAGAGGTAGAAAGGGACGTTGCAGCTGGGCCGCAATGCCACTGCCTGGCTAATTAGAACCAGGGTCCGTTAAAATGGGAACTTTAGTAAAACATGCCGTAAAATCCTGAAGGGTAACTATAAACTAACCGATTTCTCTCATTCTTTTGGAGAGGACTCAGAGTGAAACCTGGGTGTAAACTTTTACGAGCACCCCTGGGGTCACCCGTAAACCCCTTAATGGAGATGAGATACGAGGGGATCTCCACGGCCTCCCATTTCGTCCACCCCCCCCCCCCCCCCCCATCCCCCACTTTATTTTTTTTTTTCGTTGTTGTTCGTTTTTCACATTCTTAGAAAGGGTCAAGTGCCTGAGTTCCACACATATGTGAACCCCTTAGTGCTTCCATCTGCAACAGCACCAGAACTACCATAAACAACAAAGTGAGATATGCATGCGTTTAAATCCCGCAAACTGTTATGAGAGCGATATGTGGCATCTTAGAGTGCGAACGCCACATCAGGCTTTGAATGCAAGAGGTCCGTCTCTGAAACGAACTCTTGGAGGTGAGGTTCACGCTGGGGTAATGGCAGTCATGGGGGAACTGAACTTTATGTCTCCAGAAACATTCCATGCTGGACTCATCAGGCATTAACAAGCTCATGTTTTACTGAACTATTTAAGCCTTCAAATTAGATTAAGTATTTTTTCTGACAATGCCAAATTAGAAAAAAATAATAATAATACAATAATAGTCATTAGAATAATAGTTGTTGTTGGTGTTATTATTTTCTTTTTATACATCAGCCAAGCTATCATGCTGAGCCAACTAAGATAACTTTCAATAAACATTTATAAGTCTGAAGACAAATATTAGTATGATATATGAACAGAAAATGTCCCATAAAATTATTAGATTAACACAAACTACTCAGCATTTCTAAAGAAAGACCTTGCGATAATAATAAAATAAGTGACATTGGAAATCTAAGCTGTCTTAATAACAAAACATGCAACAAAAGAACACTACATACTTTCATTACTCGGGATTACTTGAGAGCAGAAAGCTGAAATGTTCTTTGATTCATTGTGATAAAGAGCATCTGCTTCTTTTTATTCTTAATCATTAATTTGGCTAGAAGCACACTAAAATTCAAAGCTGAAATTTGGCACCATCTATAATGTATAGACACACAAACACACACACACACACACACAAGCTTTTTAGGCCTGAAGGGGAATTAAAGCTCTGAGCTGACTCATTGCCAGTCTATTAGCACAGGAATGATGATGGCGTTGAAAAACTTGACAAAACAATTTGTTAATTTTACAAATGATAATGATTTTTTTCTGGTCACAGCCCCCAGCCCCCTGGGCAAAAGAAAACACACAGCGCACCAAAATGACACGTTGCCGGGTTTACACGTCTCCGCTAGCGCATTTGAGGGGGCAGCGGGCTACATACTTTCAGCGCTATTCGAACTATCTCAGGTTTCCTTGAATCCTGAGCTGCGCTAGCCCTCAGACCACCTCCGATTAATCTTCCCCGCAATAGGACCCTTATAATTCGCCATTACAAAAGCCATTAAAACCCCGGATCTGATTCAGGGCTCCTGAGAATACCTCGGCAGACGCGGCTCCTTGAATCGCCCCCGACACCAACCATCCAGCCCCTCGCTGCAAACTGGCCCTTCACTCCTCGGACGAGCCTAGAGCGGAGCAGACGGGTCCTTAAAGCAGGGTGAAGAGATCAGCCAAAGGAAAACAAGGATGATGAATGGGAGAAAATGAGGGCCCTTTTGCTTTCTTTCATCTGCTCTGATTCTGGTCTTCAGTGAGCCATTAACCCATAGGACAACTGTCCACCGGCTCGGTGAAGAATGAGCTCCCCCCCTACACACTTCAAGCAAATGTTTATGCCTCGCAAAGGAAAGTGGAACGGGGGAGCATTCACTAGGTGAAAGGGGGGGGCAGTTTGACCGTTTGGACCCAGAAGTCTGAATTGATTTCATTAGTAATAGTCCCGCTACAGCCGGCTAATGACCTAAGCACTGTAGACTCAGGGCTTAAACACAGTTTCAGATTTGTTTGGCCTTTAATAGTGAAACACTTCAGTTCTTCATTAAATAGTTCTAGGTGCATGTGAACTAAAAGCAAATGTCTGACAAACTGATAAGACTATCGTATGACAAAAAAAACCCCAAAAAAACACAAAGATAGTTCACTTTTATAAGCGCGCTTTAAGCATCTATCATCACTTTTAAATTGGTTCAACACCACAGGCTCTTTCTCACTGTCCAGTCCACAGTGCACATGAGACCTACAGGTCAGCAGCTGGACTTTTCCACCTCCAAAGGCCTGATGGAAGAACAGCTGAAAAGCAGTAACACTCGAGGGATGAAGCTATTACCGCACTCCATGGGAAGTGGCTGGGGTTTGGGTATGGTTCTGGGTAAGGTTCTGGGTAAGGTTCTGGGTATGGTTCTGGGTATGGTTCTGGGTATGGCCAGCACCTGCAGAGGGTGAAACGGAATCTGTACTGAACTCTGTCTCTTCAAGACTGTAGCCTGTCAGTACTAGGAGAGAGGGGTCCAGGGTCAGAGAGAGAGAGAGGGAGGGAGGGAGAGAGAGGGGAGAGAGGGATGGAGTGAGAAGGAGAGAGGGGAGAGAAGGATGGAGAGAGAGGGAGAAAGAGGTCGCTCTTGCAGATAGTTTCACATAGTAATGTGTTTCAAAGCTGTTCTCTTTTCTGGGGTAAAGGCCACCCTATCACTTTCTATCATTTTATCACTGAGGGACATTGTAACCGTTCTCTAACCCCTGATAGTTCAAACATAAACTATGTAATTCATGCGTGGAACTACACTGAAAAGGTAAGATATGAAAAAGGTGTAAGGAGAAATTTAACAGTTCAGTTATACAGTAGAACAGTTCCAATAGTCAGTAATGTATATTGGTTATTATAGGCTCACTTTTTCTGAATATTTCACCATTTTTAACAAGATGTATTCACACATGTACATTTCCCTTGAGCATATGATCATTTATCTGTTGTAGTTATAATAATTTCACTGTAACCAAGGCAAAAATGAGTCTAAATGAGCTTTTCCTGGCAGTAATGCAACATGGGAGATTGGACAAAGCCTGCTGGGACAGAGGAAATAATCATTCATTAACCTTTGAACTGGGGGAAGCATGAAGGCGTTCAACCTATCCCTGTCACACACCTTCCCCGCTGAGAGCATGTGAATCAACACAGGGGGAGGTTCAGTGGGGCAGGACGAAGATATTAGGTCTACCCCCAAAATAAGACATTATTAGGCATACCCCCCAAAATAATTCACACTTGAAGTCATATATGTAAAATATTGTTCAACTGAATTCTAAGAGTCACAGTTGCTTTGTATTCACTGAATTACAGTGAACATAGTGTTGATAAATGTTCTTTTCTCTTGGTCCTCAGTCAAAACTAACATTTGTTCACGTGACCATTGATTTAGTTGTCATTTCTGGGTTAGGACCAAATACAATAATAGGCTTGCCCTCACACAGTAGCAGTAAACACAACAAACGCAATGCAGGGCTAAGATCTTACGCCTTGACATTAGGAAGTGCTGCAGTTCTGTGAGTCAGTCATAGTGTAAAAACAAACCAAATGTCATCGCTTGAGCAGCCGCATTCTCCACCACCATGGTCCAACACTTGAGCGGGCTGCTAGCCTAATAAACCCTGCCCTAACTGTTAGCACTGCCTCGACCTTTCGGTTTCCACTCTTACTGACATTTTCTCCAAATGGAAAGAATGAGCGCGAGAAAGAGTGCTAAAGGATAAATCAGAGATTTTTCACTTCGCTTCTCCGCCTTTTATCGATTTGAACCGTGGCGAACTTCGCAGAAGGGTCGATGTTCCATGTTTGTTAACACTAACTTGCTACTGGACGGGCAAAGAAGATGGAGTTTCGAATTGCTATCCCCAGGCGTTTGGTCAGTAATGTGGTCAAATACAGTCCTTTTTGTAATTTATCTTTTTGTTGGAATGAGTACTTACGATCTCTGGGTATTTCTGTGGGCCTATCGAAGACAAGACATAAGCTAGAAAGCTAGCTGTCAGTGTTTCGCTGTCAGAACGGTGTTGGATACGTAGATTTTCCCCTGTGGATTCAGCATTGATACCGTATTGCATTACCCTGAGACGAATACAAAGACTGGTGATGTGAAGGGCTGGTTTATATTAAATAGCTTGTTAATTATTTAGGAGACTGATATTACACAAGAAAATCTACTCTCCTTGTTATTAAAAGCTCTGGTAATTACTTCAGAGCGCATCAGTGTTCCAATAACATCTCTAATGCTGTTAGCAAAGCTTCCATGTGTGTAATTGGTGAAAATGAACAAAGTCTTTGTAGTAGTAGGAGAGAGAGAGAATTTAGCGGCTTTTGTTTCAGGTGGGGAACAGGCCAGAACTTTGCCGTTGATATGCGTAATTCATTTATTTTGAAACTGGTAGCCTAAACTGGTAGGCTTTGACAATTTTAATGAATTCTTTAAATAATACTATGTGCAGAATTATTAAGCCCCTACAGATAAGCATAAGAACTGTTTTAGTAGGATTCTGGGTATATAATTATACTTGTGTGTGTGCGCGCGTGTGTGTGTGTTAATCATTTTGTCAGCTGTGTCTGTGTGTCTGTATATGTATGTCTGTGTCTATATATATATATATATATATATATATATATGTGTGTGTGTGTGTGTGTGTGTGTGTGTGTGTGTGTCTGTTTGCTTGTGTGTACTACATGTCTCTGTGCTGCTCTCTCTGTCCTTCTGCACTCTCTACATCACTGTATAGAAAAAAGGAAAGAGTCGCTACCAGATGCTTAAACAAACACATCACCCAACTGCCCATAACTCAGCTCCACTTAGCGAGGGCTGTCAGTGGAACTGTGAGCAGCACCAGGGCCTCTCCGCTCCCGCCGTACAAGCACGCCGTGTGAGCTGCGGGCGAACGAAAACAGGACCCGGGGAGTCGAGAGGAAGCCCGTCCTCTCTGAACTTCGTTTTAATCAGCCGGCGCATTCGTCTGTGTTACCGCCTCTCTCTTCCCACGTGCGCTAAGTAACGAGAGAGGGAGGGGAGGAGGACACCTGGGGGTGTGAGGGAGGACGAGGTGCGTGGGTGCGCGCGTGCGGAGATGTGCAGACCCGGGGTTGTAGGGAGCATGTGCGAGGGGAGTCGTAGGGAACCATGGGGCCAGGGGTTAAGAGGTTGCAGGTCATGAGGTCACTCCATTTTCCCTTCTCTCAGCCTCATCTCTCTCTAAAAGCCATCGCCGGCGTACTTATGAGAGTAATTTATTACAGTACACACTGCCTGCTGTGGCCAGAGCCCTGAGAGGAATCCCAGGACCACTCACTCACATGGTGCACACACACTGATGCACATTTGCTATACATTATGAGTCATTAGGGGACCTCATTTAGCCTTTCCATAGCTAAAAAATAATTATAAGTTAGTCCTTTTGGGAGGGGGGGGTATTGTTTCTTATTAATACATGAATACGTACATCAACTAAATATCTCTAGTAGTGGGGGGGGGGGGGTTAGTTTGTTCCTTAAATTGCCTTATTATTTTGCTGTAATGCTTTTCTGTCCAATCACCAGCTCTGTGCTTGGGTGCATCTGAAATTTGCCTTTTGCCCTCTGGTTACTTGATAAATTATCCTGCACTGAGCTGTTGAATGATCTCCTTAATGGAGTCTACATCGCTGAACAGCTAACAGATGCTTCAGTGAGCAGGCGTGCTGAGCCAAAAGGTGCCGAGCAGGGGTCACGATTGCCGTGATATTGCTGTGGAATGTTAAATATGGATTCCTCCAGCCACACGTGCACTTCCTCCGTTAACACAGGACGGGCTCGGTTGAAAAGCAAGAACGATAACCGTTATCACATGCCTCAGAGGGTCCAGCAGGGCTGTGCTGCAGAGACGAGCGGCAGAGCTGCAGCGGAGAGGGGATGGCGGTGAGACTTACACTGGCCTCCTGGTGTATGCGGAAGACGTCCGTCGGAGTTGGAACACAGAGCTGCGCCATCACTCGTGCGAAGGGCTGAGACGTCGAACGGCGGAGGAGGAGGAGGAGGAGCCAGGGAGGAGGGTGTGGCTAAACATGCTTCAGACAGAAACAATAGCAGGAGCCAGATCAGGCAGCCTTGTATTCGTTCACTTCCAAAAACACGTTAAATGCTAGCCCTTCTGCAGGCTAAAGTGCGTCCTGGATGAGATAATTTTGGAGCAATACGTGGCGGAGGAGTCACAGCTGTTCACTGATCGGGAAAGACGACCATCCGCTTTGTATAGAGAGCGAGAAGTACTTCTCTCCATAAATAACTATGCAAGAAATAACATGCTTTAGTGGGCTGCCAGAAATGTGATTGAATTAAAAATGCGAGCGCATGCATGTGTGTGCACACATGTGCATTTGCGTGCGCGAGGCAGAGACCGATTTCTCCAGAACAGCTCCACCCTGCCAGTTATCTGTCAGGCCCTGACTGTGTCTCACGTGCAATCAGTAACCGATAGAAGTCATGGAGAGAAAAATGGAAGGAACGTTCCAGAAGAAAGAGGCCTCAGCTGGCTGTCCTGACCTCAGCTAGCAGCACGGACTGTCCTGCTCGCTGTGATAAAGCAGCATTTCTCACGGAGGAAGATGAATCTTAAAGAGACAAATTTCATATCCCCATGCTAATGTTACAGCCTCGTCTCTACAGACATTACTGCCAAGGCCCTCTGATGATGTCATGCAACAGTGCTGACTGAGATTAATCTGTTCTGGCCACAGATGAGGAATGTTTTTTTAAGGATAGGGATTCCATCAGTTAATACAGTCTGATATATACATCACAATGTAACTGAACCAGCCTGCAGTACAAGCTGAGTGAATACAAAATTTCACCGGATTTTCAAAAGAATCTGTGGATCAGCAACAGTTATATCATTACTTAAGTATGTGAGCAGATAGTGGTGCATATCTGCGCTCACATGCTTTTACTGAAACTAAATCTTCACATTGACAAACATTTCCTTCCAAAATGAATGATGCCTTGCTGTTACTCATCTAATCTGTTCATTAAAGTATTCATGTCTGCTTCAAAAGGGAATAAATTAAATCTAAATTTAAACAAATGTTAATTTGGAATTGGGGGCTTTGTAGCTGATTTGTAACAGCTATTTTTTCATTACACTATAAAACAAGTATGCACTTTCTGTCTCTTGATAAAGAGTTTTCCTTTTGATGGCATAGCATTGACAGACTATCTGTAATTATAATCGTATCTCTTTTCTTAATCAAAGTTAAATTAAGGTTATTTTTTAGAGAAAAGTGCCTCAAGGCTGTTGTTTTCCATCAGTTAAATTGATCATTACTAATGTACATAAACAAAAACAGTGACCAGATACAAGATTACAGATTTAATCGGGGAGGAATACAAAATCTGAGGAACAAAAGAGTTTTAGGAATTGCACAGCTCTGAATATGTTTTATAACCTATAGCCACTATCATGCATAACTGCCTTGAAATTTTCCCCCACGCGATCGATAGTTTCTATTGAATAAATGTCTCCCTCGTCAGTGCAAATACTTGTTGCAAAACTGGAACAAAATAAAGGCCTGTGACTCACCAAGTCTGCATCAATATTCTGTCAGGCTACTACAGAATTAATGTGAGTACCAATATAGCAGTCAGCGGGCCTATTGAACAGACCTGAGTCTGCTGTAAGTAATACAACATATTTGAGGTTGTGGAATGGGGGAGGTGCTGTCTCGGTGGACTGCAGTTTACAGAGGTCTGTAAAGGAGCCCATCTAAATCTGAACATAGGGATGGATAGTACATCTAAACTGAGAAGAAAATAGTGACTGGTGATTGTGATTGGTCTATTCATGAGTTTCTGTTTTTTTTTATTAAGTATGTAAGTTGTGTTTGCAACATCGAAGAGGGCATCTTGAAGTGTGTGTATGTGTGTGTGTATGTGTGTCAGAGAGACAGAAAGAGAGAATGAGAGAGGGAAAGAGAGAGAAGCTCACAATTTCTTACAATAACCAATGAAATTCTTTTAATATAAAACATGCATACAGGGAAGATATATACAGTGTGTGCCTGAGCATCTGAGGTGTGTCACGCCAATGCAGGTACTGAGCTCCCCAGGACCAAGACAGCCAGACTGAGCTGGTGAAGAGAGCGATCGCCGCACCATCGCCAGCCGCCGAGCTCTCTGCCTGCACGAGACGACGAGGTGGTGACGCCGTCGCACTGGGGAATTGAGGCTCATTGATCTGTCCTCTCCACCGTGTCCCCGAGCCTGTAAAAATCATTAACCTCCCTGACATGAACACGCGAAAGCTCGAGCCCAGTATCTCTGTGAGGTTAATTAAAACTAAACGCAGGGAAAGGGCTGGCGAGAGGGCTGCTCTCATGGGACAGCTTTGAAATGACAACAGAAAGGGAACACAAGCAATGTTCTGTGTGAAGGTCTGTGCTCATTGGATACACACATAAACGCACACACATACTAAGACACACACACACACTAACGCATTCACAAAACTGTCACTGTGGCATGAATGCAGTCACATGCTCACGGTTATATTGAGTCTGCATGACTTACATCACTGACTCATTACTGTGACCCTTCATTTCTATGTAGGACTCGGTTTAATGTTATTAATGATTTTGTGCTGGGAATAGCCATCAGTTTCCCTTGAGACATTGTCATATTTGCTAAATCATTGTGTTCTACTTTTATTAGAAGAAAAAAAATGCTTCGCCCACATTTACCAAAGATAATAAGGAGGATGAAAATTGATACTTAGACTGTTTTTTTATCTTATTTTACTTTTCTTCTGATTCATTTTCATAATCACACTCCACTGCTATATTGACAAACTACTTGCATTATGGTAAAATTATATTTACATTTGTTGAAGTCACAGATTGGACGTTGTCCACCATTTTCTTCTGTAATTGATGGTAATCGGGCCTTCCAGCTCTGTGTGATTCGATTTAGGAGGCATCACTGTAATGAAACGTCCAGGGTGCAGCAGCATTTCTTCATGAAATAAAGACAATTGAATTTTCAATGACACTTCATTCCGCTTGCACTGCTCAAGAACAAAATTATTATACATTTTTCATGGCTTTATTATTGAAAACACAGAATATACCTCAAATAAAGGCGGTCTAAAAGCCTAAGCCTTAATAACTGCCACTGTGGCGGCTCACCGTGCAGGGCTGGCCTAGATACGATTACTAAATCACTGCGTAATCGCTTGCTGGAAGTCCCGGTCCGTTTTTCTGTCGGATAAACCGGTTACGCTACCGCGGCACGGTCAGAAAGGAGACACGTCTCGACTTTATTGTCTGCTATCGAGCACGCTTATTGCTCGGCGTTCTCCAGTGAGTCGGTCCCAGGTCGGGGAGGCAAGGCGGTGAGTGTGTGTGCCTGTGCCGAGCTGTTCTCTCTCCCGGAGCGGATCGGTAATTAAAACAGCGTAGCTGAGTCAGCACAACTGGCTTATACTGAGAGCGCCGAGATTTGGAGTGGGGTGAGCAGGGATTGAGACAGGGATGAAGACGGCGGGGTGGTCAGTGATTTTCAAAGGCCTGGATTTAGAGTGGGGGACCTTAAAAGATTGGTTATATAAGAATTGTTTCCGGCTGTCAAAATTAAAGCTGTAGCATACAAGTGTGCTTATTTACCTCAAATTGGATGAGGGGTTATTAAGGTCTTTTAAGATATTTGTTTACTATAGCAAGCTTGAAAGTGATTCATACACACTTTAATAATCATGTGTGGTACTTCGCTTGCAATTTAAACACATGGTGGCATCCAAGCACAGAGTGCAACGGAGAATGACTGGGATGATTAGGAGCAGGGCTGCAGGCTGGTGTTATGCCAGATTCTGACATCTACTTATAAATGTGCAGAGCTATAAACTGGCTGCTCTAAATACAGCAACATGGGGCAAATATAGAGCATTGCTCCACCTGATATATGACATTGCTGTGTTGGCATATGGCTATGGCATGATGCAGGCCTGGGTTCCTGTGCCTTTAAATAGTTTCAGAGCCCAGTCTTATTAATGGATTATAGAATGATGTTTATGACAGAGCAACCATGTTCCAATTATGATGACCATGGGAGGATCATATGGTAGGCCTCATAATTTTGTAGTCTGCAAGGTATGACAGTAAATAACAACAGGATAACATTAATGAAGACTTGTGGTGAATTTCAAAGGAAGTTTTGCCTTGATTTTAAGGTTATGCAAAGCGCAAATAAACATGCCTTAAATTAGCCGCTGTGTAGTAGCCGTTCGTCTCCATTGTAACTCAGAAAACTGCTCACAAGCCAGCTGAGAACCAGGGAGTGAGACCACCCAAACCCACCGGCCTGCCACCTCTGCTGGCTTGCCGCCTCTCTTCCCTACTGTCACAGAGCAACTTGCAGGATGATGGTGGACTACATTGTGTGTGTGACAGGCTGGGAGTCATCCGTGATGAATGGGTCTGCCAGCGGCCCTGACGGCTCCGCTGTTCAATACATATGGATACAATAGCGCCCGCCTCCGTGACACGCTGATAGGCTTTTGTCCCCCTTGTTTCCACGGCGCTTCATCTCGGCCACCACATTGTGGGCCCATCCAGCACGTCTGCATTAAGCACTCGGGCTGCCTGTCTGGCTGGCGCTTTTATTAACAAACCCTGCGTCTCTGCGCTGGAGCAGTAAGTGGAGTGAAGAGTCTGCAGGACGTCCGCTGCTTGAAGAGGCACGTAGCTTCAGAGCTGAAGAGAGGAACTCTATGCCAGAAATGTATGACCTGAGCCCATCAGAATTTCTGATTTCTCGCTCAGTGACCACATATAGAAAACATTTTGCAGTGCCGGATGGCCCATCGTGGGCATCTGATATGATAGATGCCCATAGAATTTCAATATTGGCTTTTGCTGTTTGTTCTGTTTGGTGGTGTGTGTGTTTGTTTAAATAAATACATACACTCTGGATTACTGAAAACATGTCAAGACATGACACACCTTTTTTAGTCAATATAGTTTAAATATGCCAAAAAATAGTGGTGATTACTGACTGGATATCAAATAAAACTAAAAACATATCTTTTTTAAAAAGGTTCATACACACGCACACACACACACACACAATTTTTGGCAGCACAGAAGCAGTAGATAAGCTAGATAACCTCATATTAGGAAGGGTGACTATGATTTTCGTGTCCAAGTCCTGTCTCTGGGTTCCATTGTCATTCATCACCTGCTTTGAATAAGGTTCTGGCACAGGTAAAACTATATGGATGACACTGCATGGATGGTTTGTGCGCAAAGCATTGCGTTGTTGTCTGACATATTTACAACAGAGATTTACAACCTCCTTTAGCATTGGCATGCCTGCTTATTTATCTTTTCATCACCAAAACAAATCCAAACTGCTTAAAAGGGTGAGATGGGCATAACAAAATATACACACCTCCCACCAAGAGCTATAAATAACAACCCCTGAGTTAATAAGAGTGAACCTATGTTTTTGTGTGCTCACGCTGGGCCTCTGCTGTTACTGGAGAGGAAGACCAGTAGTGTATTGAGATTGTGGCAAACATTGTCACTGCCCCCAGAGAGGCACACATTCACACAAATTATGAATATGGTAATCTCTTTGGTCCCACTTCTGGACCACTTCCTGTTTCAACTTTAATTAAGATTCCATTCACCTCAAGTACACGCATAGTCATAAGCACAGCACATCGTATGTACAGTTTACAAAAATCTTTAAAATTGCATTACAAACAGAATATAAATTTTTCACTTAGATGTAGTCTAATATAATAACCCCATAAGGCCCTCTGACCCAGTTTTATCCCTTATCTTTATGTTTTGCACACATAATCAGTTTTAAACTCCACCTTCTTTTGTCTTCTTAGACAGATTTCCCTAAGTCTGTCTAAGTGTACTGTATATTCTGGGTTGTGTGAAATATCTTCTGTGATTCATCAAGTCCACTAACTCCTGCTTTGGCTTATGCTGAAAGCCTTGTTGTCTGACAAATTTACAGTCGACTTAAAAGCTCCTTTAACACTGTCATCCCTGATTATTTATCTTTTTCTCCACCAAAACAAATCTAAAATGTTTGAAAGGATAAAGTGAGTATACCAAAACACATAAACTCTCCTCCCACATAAAGCCATAAATTAGAGTATTGAGTTAGTAACTACCGTCAGCGAAAAAAAGATTGAGTGAAATCGTGTTTTCATGTGTACATACAGTACCTCCCTGGTGTTACAGGAAAGCAGGACCAACTACAGCTGAAGCCAGATTCCCGCCAATAGTATGGCCGCTGCCCCCAGGGACACGCGCATGCACACACACTCACGTGAACTCGCTCAGGGACTGTTGCTTGTGGATCGGCTTGAGTGTGAGCCTATTTCTGATATTTATGGGCTACGGGGACGCTGTAAGTTATGGCAGAGCCAGGGCTGAGACCTTCCTCCATATTTTCACTCCCTTTTCCTGACATTTTCCCCCCAATTTGACTTCTCCAGTTTCTTTCTTCTTGTTTTGCATTTTTTTGAAAATAAACCATCCTAAGATATTCTCAAATATTTCTATTAATTTATATATTGCTACAAATAATTCAATAATTATTTATTGAGTCATTGTTTTGTAAGTACTTTAATCAATTGTTTTGGTTGGGTTTCTACATTCAGTGTTACGTAAAAGCTTTCCTTAATGGAATTAATATCATCTCACGTACTGAACATTAAAATATTCTGGTTTCTGATGTTCTGCGTTGGGGTGTCCATGAGAGAAAATAATATCTGATGTCTGATATGATGATTTCGATTACTTCTTAAAACAACTACCCCAATGTTGTTACTACAACCGCCTTATCCTTTTGTTAGTTTTAAGTTATTCAATTCGTGCAAATTATCAAGGTAAGCATCATGATTCCCCAAAAGAGCGACCGGTCATTTTACCATTCTCCTCCACCCGTGCGGGGTTTACCTACATCTTGAGTTTCACTTTAGTTAATGTGCTAATCTGTGTGATCTATTCGCTTCACGAACTCATACGGTACATTATTCCAGCGCGATAAAGCAGCATTCACCATCTACGTTGCAGGCCGACATTCAGCTAATCCCTCTTGCGTACCATGAGTAATGTGGCACCGGGGACGAGGCCTTTTTTCCAACGTAAGATGACTTACTTCCAAGGAGTGAATAGTTTCTGTTTCAGACTCTGAGTCCAAAACCAGAGGGTAAATGAAGACTTGGCGGGTTGTTTCTCTGGGATGTTTAGAAAATTTATCTTTTTGTCCTTTCTGACAGTGCCGTTTATCTGCCATCTCCAATTGGATGCTATTTATGAGACACGTCTGGGATATGCTTCTTACCATTCCTTATACGTAATCAGGACAGAGATGGGCTGTTCGTAATGTTGCCTCTATTTTATATTCTAAGTCATGCAGCAGAAATCACAAAGAATGTTGGTGTATTTATTGGGTGTTACTTCTGTAAACTAAATGAAGCATATTGTACACACTGTCGGGTAATAACGCATCAGCTGTAACACTCTTAAATTGTTCCACTCTGTGAATTTCCTTTTATGTCTATATCTCTCTTTCTGTCTCTATTTCTGTGTGAGAGAGTGAGTGAGAGAGAGACACAGAGAGAGAGAGAGAGAGAGAGAGAGAGAGAGAAATAGAAAGAAAGAGAAAATGGGAGAAAGGGAGAAAGCCTTGGGAAAGTTCTGCTCCTTACTGGATATGTACTTATCCTAAATATTGTTTGACCTTCCCGGTGCGAGCCATTACTCTCAGTGGAGCCGCTCGCAGATGGACTTTCATTGCATTAATCCTCCAGATCAGGTGGGTTTTGTCAAAGTGTTAAACTTAAATACTTTGGGTCATTTATCTTTGCGGGGAAACCGGGGCTCTGTCAGCGGCCAGACGAGCTATTTCCTCAACGCGCTCTCGCAGCGGTGTGGTGCAGGAGAGCGGGAGAGTGCACGCGCTGATCACAGCTTAATCAAATCCTCATGCGTGCTGCTCCACTGCCCAGAGAGGCGAGATGGTGTGTTTCGGTTCGCGACGCATCGCTGGAAACTACACTCCTCCGGAGAGCTGGCTGCAATGCACCGATTATTTATTTATTTGTTAAAAAAGGCGACTCTCCTCGTAAAACGTTACACCGATGTGCCTTCATTACCCTCGGCCCTGGGGAATGTTCTGATGGGATGATTTCATGCGTCCCTCCCGCTCTCCCCATTAGGCGCCCAAGTGGCCACGGCTAGAATTGCCGTGATTGATTCCGCGGCGGTTCCCACAGAACAATGTAATACTATTTATCTTCATGAAGAGCTCACACGAGCCTAGAGTAAACTCCAAATTAAATCCCCTCTTTTAGAAGCATAGACCAGGTTCACAGAGAATTTCATTAATCCTGTCTGATATTGTTCCGACCGCTACTTACATAATCTGCGAATAAGTTATTTCTACATGCGAGTGCATGTTACAAGTCATTCTTATAATCTAACGGAATGTTTTTTTGTGTTTTAGTGTACGCCGTCTAGTAAGTACACACACTTTCAGTGACTGTACACGTCTATAATGAAAAATATTTTGCCAGCTGCATTAGAACTGATAAGGTTTGCGTTTTGAAAACCTTGAAATGTATGAACCATGCATTTATTATTCTTCCCGTTGGTATCGATGTTGGCTTTTAAAATAATTCGCCGTGTATTAAACAAAGATGACAGTTCAATAGCCTAGGACCAGACAATGGATAAAACATTCAAAATTAGTTTTCAATGTTAAGATACAAAAACAAGTGAATTTTTCTAATAAATATGAACTTTTATATTTAAATTTTATAACATTTTTATAATAAATTAAAACAATGTGTAAGGGCCCACCGTTGTTTACATGAGAAAGTAATTTTTTGACACTAGGCCTACATTACCTTTGAAATAAATATCGTATGACAATGACAAAGATTCATGGATGATGATAATCCATGAGTATATTGGGACAATTGCTTTACTTAAGATTCCTGGCAAAAGAAGTAATAGGCCTACCATTCTAAAATGTAAACTCAGCTACAAAACCTCTTCACTAATACCAGGAACATAACAGTGCATTGTCTGCTATAACTCACAAATTAAAATATCTTCTGCTTCGTATTTAACCGATGTGGAATATTCTTCGTGTTGCTGCGGTGACATCATCCTAGGCCGAAGCTGACCGTCATCATTATTACTTTGATCAGGAAGCCTCGTCTCTTCTCTTCAGCGCAGATGACGCTACTCACAAAGACCAGCATCCATCACAGGTCCTCCTATTTGTGTGCTTGTGTGTGTGTGTTTGTGGGTGTGTGTGTATGTGTGTGGGTGTGTGTGTGTGTGTGTGTGTGTGTGTGTATTTTGAGAAGGGTTAGATTCTTCTGAATTTTAACAGTTTTTCCAAATCTCCAGGTTTGCTTCCAAAAAAAATATTTAATTTCAGTCAGATGTTGCATGAATGTATGGAGAACGATATCCTGTATTTTGTTTTACAGTCCTATGAAAAGGAATCGTCATCATCATTGTCATCGTCGTCATTGTCATTGTGATCATCATCTCTCTACATTGTTATTATTATCATATTGCTGTTATTGTTGTGATATTGGTGGTGGTGGTGATGACGGTGGCAAATATTATTCCGTTGTTGTCTTTGCTTACACAGCCTTATTAAATTGATTTGTTATATTAGGCATGTATCCTACTAAATGTAATTCTGTTTAATATTTTTATTTAATTTTAATTCACTGATCATTTATATATATAATTTATTCTGAATTCAATACTTGTGAGTAGGCTTATGCTAATAGGTAATGTTTATTATTCGTATCACAAATAACTCATATTATAAATTATATCACATTTATTACATTTTCTGATAAAGTTATATATATTTTTTTATGGGTTACGCTTTAATACCTATATTTTATATTCAAACGCCCCTATATTATATTTCAATGTCACTATAAATACAATATATTTTAACAATGGATGACCACAAAAAATATAACATTGTTGAGACGATATCCTGGGCTGAGCACTTAGTGCAAACTGCGACTTTATGGAATCAACGACGCAGATGTGCGTAATTGCGCGTGTCCATCAGTATGGGGAGGTGCAATGTCAGCGGTCCATTCAGGTGAGAAAAGGGGAGGGGCGAGAAGGAACGAAATCAGTTGTTATTTAGAGTGGCTATGTTTGAACCTTCGCATCTCATTTTAGGAATGTGGTGTGTATAGGCGGAAACCACCATTAATTGTTTTTCCCGCGTCTTGTTTAGTTGTGTACCTTGGACTGTAGCGCGACGTATAAATAAAGGTACTGACCTAAATGTGGGCCCAACAAATAAATTATCGTTCGGTCACGAGCAGTGGTCTATATCGAATTCACACGGTCATATCTTTGACATTAATGGTTCTTTATCAGTGGTACTGTATCTATTCCTTCCGATATGCATATGCTTTATCTCGGAAAATTGAGGAAAAGGCTCCTGGGGATTTCCTCCGCCTCTTTTTATGATCTCCAACCAACCATGGAGCGTTGGCGAGGAACAACATTGCTCTCGTGGGGGTCCAGGCCCTCTGATCCGGCGGGGGACCGCGCGACCGTTTGTCCGCAGTTTGTGACTGCGGGAGGGTGCTCAGTCGGGAGTCCAAAACATTTGTCATCCACTGAAAGAGAAAACATCAACAGGTACTAAATACCGCGGAACACGACACCACCAAAAGCAACACGGGATGTAAACCAGCGGGCAATGCCAACACTGTAATTGTTGTTTCGGTGAAATGTAGGAGATGGGTTTGGAAACTACTTTGCCACTCATCGCGCTCTCCCTAAACAAACGTGGATAATGAAGCTACTTACTGTTAGTAATGAGGACACAAGCTCGAGCGCCAGCAGCTCAGAACACTAAACAATGAATAAGCGTCACGCGCTCCCAACGCGCTACACACAATTAACCCAGAGGCCTCTTCGAACCTCTAAATTAATGGATTTCCGATTTCACTGGTGGTTAATTGACTTGTGTCTGTCAAAGTCCATGGAAAAATAATCAATATGACATTAAACGCCATTAACAGTGCGTAGAAGACAAAACAGTCTATTGAGCGTTAGTTTTTTTTTCTCGTGTAACTGCAATATTTTCCTTGAGTGCTTGACCCCTTAATGTGAAAATATAAGGTATAGTGTACTCAGTTTAAGCATTTTGTACTAACGTAAATTTCCAAAAATTTGTGAAATAATTAAATGTATGCAAACAATTTATTTCCTGCTATTTATGTGCTCATCAATTCTACTACTACCATTACTCCTACAAATACAAATAAAAATAATAAAGCCATCGTCATTATCGTCATCACTAAATTGTCACGTGAAAAGGAATTATTTATAATCAAATATTTTTAGATATGGCATCTAAGCTTTTCTATTGCATTCGTTTTTTTCCTTGTTTTTATGCTTTTGATTTTGATTCATAAACCAAATTAGCTACATACAACTAAGTAGCTCTCCTGTTGTCCTTTTAAAATAAGGTGAACGTGTCAACCTGAGTTTTTTTAGCACGATGATCTTGGATGGTTGGTCTGACTTTGTATATGGTTAGGTTTTCGCGAAGATTAGGAATTATCGAGTTCCCTATTGCTGGTTTCCCTATTCCTGGTTTATCAGCTTTCAACTGAAACCAAGTAGGGTATATCCGGTCTCAGTATATATTTCAACATATCACAAATCACCGCGAGGTATGTTTCATTCTGCCCTCACTGTCGTTCATATCTTAGTGAGTTCAGGATTTTTAGACATAATTTTGACCGTGTGGTGACTGATCACACTGGCATGCAGACGAGGGGTTAAATATTCATTCTTATGAATACGTCACCAAACTGAGACGCGTGCGCAAGTCAATATAGGTCACATCTTCAGCTTCACAGATAAAATCAGCCATAAGATTAATTAGCAACTACTGCACTTGGAAACATTATCTCTTTTTTTACTATGAAACGGTGTATTCTTCTCTTGGTCGTCATCAAAATTATATTAGGAATAGCCCCAGATTTAGGTCAGTTGGTATAGGTACAAGAGTTGAAAGCTATGTGGAAATGAGTGCTATGACAGAGTCGCTACAACTACCCCCGACATATCTCACTCGGTATGGAACAGCTAAAAGTCACCTCGTGGCCCCACGTTAATACGCATGTCCCCGTATCGTGTGTATGCTGTAGTTACAGCTGTTTGTGTAGGCAGCCGAAGAAAGCAACTGGCGCGAGGGCCAATGCTATCAGAAACAAATCCGCCTTGAGGACACAGTACAAGGCGAAAGAGCTTCAGTTAGATGCCCATAACATACCTCGACAAGTTATTGTTGTAACTACAGCAGTAATGTGTTTTAGCCAATATCGTCAGTGCGATCCAATATTAAAACGTGGATCAGAATTGATGCACCTGCTTCGGCCTGAAAGGGTGGATATAGAGTGGACATGTGCCTTCTTTGTTGTTCACTGAAAGTGCGTGAAAAATGTCACCATAAAATGAGAGTGCATTCTGAGGGCTCGTTATCGGTCCATCTTTTAATGTAACTGCGCCTCGCAAGAATTTACAACTAAAGTTACTGTGGGCACATTAGATAGGATAAGTGCTTGTGGTGGGTGAAGCTGGGAATATTTCGCCTTACTATTTTAATACATTCTTCGTTTGATGTTTCGATATTTAACCGTATGTATAAATCAAAGGTAACATGTGAATTTAGAATGGTGACGTGATGAGGCTAGCGCGTAAAGGGCGTGACACTATTTATAGCTCTTAAAAAAATGAAATACGCTGTGATCTGAAGTACTTTCAGAATATTTTTTTAATTACCGCCATTTACCCCACGAGGAATAAAATACAGCTTTAAAAAGAACCGGATGTGGCTTTAATATTTCCACTTTCCACGACTGTCATCTTGTGTAAAATATCTGGGCGGAAAAGTCTGCGTTGCAGAGACACTAGCCACGAGACCTAGAACCGCAGCAAAAATAAAACCCCGCTTCCCTTTAGACTTGATGATTGATTGTGTCAGGTGTTCTGTTTCTAATTAACGTTTAAATTAGACCAAAGACAACCTTTCGAATTAGCACTGCTGCGTTAGAGAAGGTAAAGATTTTTTTCAAACATGTTTGGAAACGAGATATCATTGGACTTATGTTTAGAACTAATAATGCTTGTCGCATTTGAGAGAAATGTAACACCACGTTGAATGCGTTGAGAGGCGCTTCGGTTACGCTGCCCATCCCCGCTGGCGTAGTGTGAAGTGCTATTGTTGGCGCATAAATGCCATCATTCGCCATATTAGAAATGCTATCCATTCACATTGCAATATTATACCCATCTATCGCTCAACAGGCATTGCTTTAGTATCTTCCTGTGGCCGAAATACAGTCACTTTTGCAGATGACAAATGTAACAGCAGTAGAGAGAAATGACTCAGGCCAAACCTTTATATAATCATAATTAAGGGTGATGTTTTCAATAAAAAGCCTATTTAGTAAACATAACATGCTATATACGTGCAGCTAGATATTGTATCATAAAGGGACACTAACAAACGTCATTCATTCGAAAAATCACGCACTATAATGAACCTCCGTACAGTAGGTCACAGTTACAAGCAATAAATAGTACAGGCGACTATTGTAGCAAAACCCTTGGAGAATCGCAATGTTAAAAGTCGAGGGAGTTTCAAACTTCAGTTATTAGCATCCCCCGCTCCCACGTGTGTGTGTGTGTGTGTGTGTGTTTGCGTGTGTGTGTGTTGCATTGTTACTCATTTGCCATAAAACATTCTATTCATATCGGCTCATTGTCACCCACGTGGACTGGTCTGAATCCACTCTAATAGAATGTCGTGCTGTTTTGCTAGTTGTGGGCTTTTGGCTTGTTTTGGTCCCTATACGAATGTCACCATATGGTGCTTCTGGCAGAGACAATGCCGTGTTTCGGCAATCCTTTCATTCATCGTCAGCGGCTCGTGTAAGAGAAACATCTATCACTCTAATCGATTAAAATCCCGACGAATCTTATCATATGGGGACTACCCCGTTACCCTCTGTCACACCTTTTCTTCTCCTTTAAATAAATATATAAACAAACAAGCTTGTCGTAGTTTACGACAAATTCTTGAACACAAAATATGCAGTAATATATATTACCAACAATGCGCCGGGATGCATCAGAATTAAAATTGGCCCATTGTTTCTACGCTCGGCCTTAAGCTCGGCTTATGTTAATGAGTCAATATTACCTTTACGCATTTGCCTGCTTTTTAATGTTCTACAATTAACCATCTTACAAAATATGTTCTTGTCCTTTTACATACATAAACACATAACAAATTAATGTATTAAATCATTGATTAGACGTGCAATTTGTCTATAAATAAAGTATAAGGCTAATAAAAATACTTTTTAACGTTGTACATAAAACAATTTAAGGTATTATGAAATACCTAGTATAAGATATCCCAATTACTAATCCAAAATATCCTTGTATAAATTGAATATAGCATATTATTTAACTAATCTGGAATTTTGGTAGATAACAATACATTTACACTCTATTGCACCATTAAAAAATACTTACTGACGACGAAAATAGCGCGCATGCAAATCTACAAGCTGAGATATTAATAGAACACAAATACAGTGCTTTGTCTTTGCGGCGCACCACCACTTTGTACAAGCACGACTGAGACGTACCTGTCCGTCACTGCACGCTTTTCGATAAGGTTCCTCTGCGCGCGCAGCGCAGCAGAAGCCTCCAGATATAATAAGAATTTCACTGTCCAGCGTAAGAAAAAGACAAAAGCTGCGCTGTCCACCGTGATAACTGAATGTCGATCCGCTTTTTTTTTACCTGCCCGTGCCTTCTGTGGATTAAAGGAGTATTGCATTGTCCCGGCGTCATGTTTATCGCCGTGTTACTGGAAAATTTGCCGGTCGTCTGCTATATAACTTAAAACGTACCTGAAGTTATTACGCATCATCCCCAAAATCACTCTAATGGTCCTGAAATCAAAAATGAGTTTAAAAACGAAAAGAGCTAATTGAGCACAAGAAATAGGGCGTTTTTTACATTTTTGCTACACTTCTCGTTACGACACGTTAAACCATTAATAATATGTATTGAAACCATAATTTTAGCTTATTTATTATTAGGATTTGATTATACTTGGTTTTGTAATGCACAAATATTTTTCAGTTAATTTTAAAATAGTTTGTTCCTCGGGTCTAGTTATTGTTCTCACCACTGACATATTTTTTGGATAAATTTATGATGCAACGTTTCTCTATTTGACAGTATAAATAAAAAAAAAACGTATAAATAGTTTTTTTTCCAATATTGTTATTTTTTCCGTAGAGTAGATGGATATAAATAGACTGCTTTGAAGCTTGTTGCGGATAATGGTTCACCAATGTAGAGGCTGTTTGAATGTTAGGCTTACATCCTCATAACAGTCCCTGATATTTGAATAATTAGCCACAACAATAATGAGATCACTCTGATTTGCAGAACCCATTGAAAGAACGTATAGCCTGTCGTTACTAATTGAGTCAAAGGAACACTACCAGTATTATTTTAATGAGCACTAACTCTCCCTTTTCAGAGAACAGTACGCGTGGAACACGTGGTTCGCCCTAAGTGGGAGTGGGGTGTCAGATGCATAAACATCTCGAGCCGTCTTCCTTCTCTTTAAACTTCGGTAACACCGCAGAGGAAACTCCTCCTATTCTCGCGTCCAATTAATTATTATGGTCTGGCCCTTTAAGACAGAGCAGCAGGTCAGCAAGTAGTGTAGAGTTTCTCTAATTGAACTTCGCCCAATCAACAATAACTCGTTAGCGGTTGCTTGATCTTTCTTGTTTCTCCGAGACGGTTTATTTTCGTGCAGCGAATCGGCCCCCGGCCAGTGCTGTTATACTTCCTAAAGATCTTCATGGGGCTCTTCAGAAAAAGTTGGACTCAAACAAGGGACTACGTTTGGGGTGCATATGAGAACGCAGCCTACGCCTGAAGCATGGTGTTTTTGGAAGAGCATTTCAGACTGAAGATCTTCAAAGATTCCGTTTAAAGAAAGCGATAAGGCCCTGAAACGTGGTATTATATGCAGAAAGCAACGGTCGAGGCAATTCAGTCGAAGTAGAAAACTTTTTTTGAAATTGTTTCTTAGGACTGCGATGACCTCCAGTAAAGACATGAAGACCGGCTCTGTTTTGCAGTCCAGCGGCGAGGAGAGGAGACGGGGTCCTTTGGACCAACTCCCACCCCCTGCCAACTCCAACAAGCCTCTCACTCCGTTCAGTATTGAGGATATTTTAAACAAACCTTCCGTAAAGAAATCGGTCGCTAATCTCTGCCCACCCCGGGCGCTGGAGAAAGTGACTGGCTCGAGTGCGGTTCGCAACGGTCTCACCACTCCTTCATCGCCGCTATGCGCTCTGGAGGAGTTAGCAAGTAAAACATTTAAAGGTCTGGAAGTCAGCGTTATACAAGCAGCAGAAGGTAAATAATTTTCGATTTGCACTGTCGTTATTCCATTGGCATAGATATTACCGATAATATTTTCGTGTTTCAAATGTCAAACGAATGACCGACAGTATTCTTTGTTAGTATTCTTTTTGTGACTCGTTTAGGTATTGTTTTAACCATAATGACCTGTTCAGTATTTATTTTTGATTTGACGTATCGCTTGAATGCAGTAGAGGAAAACACGCCACATTCCATGGAACTTGAGGTATATAGCGAGGTCTTGTAGGCTTTGTCTGAGCATAGTCAAGCTTTGACATTATTTGTCAGATGTCAAGTATTCTGATGTGCATTCTGGCACACAGTTGCATTTTAATTGTTACTGGAATGCTACTGAAGTGGCAGTAATCTATTTTTACAAGAGTAATTTTATCATGAATTTTGACTTCCTGCCAAGTGTTTACTCTAATGTGCACAAGAACATTACAAATGTAATATCTGTTTAGGACACTGCATGAAATAATTTTGCAAAGTAGTCTCAATGCATAGACTGCTTACTGTCAGTAAAATAGATAGTAGTAGATAGATGCATGGTGTTTTGTGGTTGTTTGTCAAAGATGTAGAATACCCTGTTCCATGATTTCTGATTGACTAGTGAATTGTTTTGATATACTTGGCAGTTCATAACTATTGTTTAGGAAAAGTTTCTCATTTGATCTAAAACAGCTGTGCAGCTGGACTGAACAACCACGACCTACACACACAATACTTCCATATAGCACACCCATATACTGGCATGATAAGCATTTTAGTCCCACAACCACATATTATTCCCATGTGATCTGAGATATTAACTCTGCTGCCTTTCCCTTTGAAGGTCGCGAACACTTGAACGCCTTCGGCCAACGACAGGCCTCCAAAAAGAGGCGAAAGTCCCGCACCGCTTTCACGAACCATCAGATCTACGAACTGGAAAAACGCTTTTTGTACCAGAAGTATCTGTCACCAGCCGACAGAGATCAAATAGCACAGCAGCTCGGTCTGACCAACGCGCAGGTCATCACCTGGTTCCAGAACAGACGAGCCAAACTCAAGAGAGACTTGGAGGAGATGAAGGCAGACGTCGAGTCCCTCAAGAAAATCCCCCCGCAGGCTTTGCAGAAACTGGTGGCCATGGAAGACATGGATGACCCTCAGGGTGGCTCGGGGCCAATCTCGCCCAGTATATCTCCATCCTCACACGGCCACAGGGCCTTTCCTCAGTCACCGCCCTCTTCCAGAGGCCAAACCACAGACGAGTTCTCTGAAGAGGATGAAGAAATTGAAGTGGACGATTGAAAATAGGCCCGTATTTTCAGAAATGGGCATTTTTCACTTTTGCACGGACGCTGACTCTGCGGAATTGAAAGGATGTTTTTCTCTCATGTTTTTAATTTATTGCAAGGATTGTAGAGCCTGCGAGATGTCCACATTTTCAGACTGACGTCGTGCTTCAGGAGTACATTTTCATTCAGTAGGATATGAGAATTGATTAGTGATTGTGGTACAGGATCACGACTGCAACATGTGTATGTACATTTTAAGTTTTATTTCGCCACATAATATGAGGGGAAATGTGTGCAGTTGTTTTGTTACACAGTTCATCATCACCATCACACTATTTACATTGTTATAGCTGCTAATGATACGTATCTGCCAAATGTGATTTTTCAACTAATTTCTCAAATATATAGACCTATTTATATTTATACAGTGTAAGAAAAATTGTCATTTAAATAGGCTTGCAATTTGACAAGCATTCACTAAAACAAATAGTCCTGTTGAGGATAAAATACAATTGCTGAAACGTTTTCTCCCGTATTATTGATATATGAAAAAACAATTATGAATTTTGAATAGATTTTCATGGCCAAATTAGTGAACTAACTGGGGGCAAGGTTATGTGTATAAATCACCTTACGATGCATTTTACGATAAAGTTATTGTAACATTCTATTTAATCACCATTTATGTAAATAAAGGGTATATGATATTTCACATTGTTTCTTGCTGTGAAGTTCTAATCTGAGCCTGTAAATCCATTTTCTGCATCTTGATGGCAATGTGAATATACTGGCTGAAACTTATTTATTGACATGACTTGTAATTTATTTTAAAATCATTATTAGTAGTACTAGTGATAATGGTAATAACAAATTGTTTTTTATTTTGTATTTCTTTTAATTCCCTTTCTTCCCTATTTGATACTGGTGAAATGTATAACTAAAAATGTGTGGATTCTTATTAGCATTTACATCCGCACAACACAGGTCTTTTATGCTACTATAACTAAACAGAAAGTCTATGATCTATGCTATCTTAACAAATCGTGTTCTCATCTCGTGGTTAGTCTTTGTATGTGTTAAGTGGCTCGAGCTCAATTAGGGGCAATTGAAGACCACCCCCCCCCCCCCAAGACCTCGTAAAAAATGTCACAATGACTTTAGCGCTCCAGGCTGGCAACAAAAAGCTTGCTTTCCCCTTTGCGACATATGGTTTATGAATTTTCTCTAACCCAAACTAGTCAACATGATTGATTAGGTTAACCCGCCTTTGCCGCATATAAACAGTCTCAGTCGGTCGGGTCGAAATAATGCCCGGCATCTGTGCCCCTTTAAATGCGTGTGTTGAAAAACGCCCATGAATAGCAATTGATTAGCATGGGGTTCCTAATGAATAAATCTCAATAGGAAGCCGAAAGAAATGGGAGGACTGTTGCCTCTTTCTCTCCGCATCCGCGTTGTCCGAATAGCCGTCTGCTGAATATCTTTCAGTCCATTTGTATCAGTTGCGAGAAGATCAAGGCAGACGTTTTGGTCAGGAAGAAAACCGACCGTCCAAGCTCACAATTGACTTAATCGCTTGGAATAGTGAGGGTTGAAAAGTCAAGTAGATTTTTATGAGTGCATTGTGGGAAGGGCCGAGGACGGGCCAATAACGAGTTCTCACTGCCGGTTAAACAAAGTCAGACTTTTCTGACTCTCCTTTTGCAACGCCTGGCGCGCGTGATTTGCTAGAATTTGTTCTCGCAACAAAAGAATTCTAAATATTTTTCAGCATAACTGAACGATTTTAGTGGCTCTGCGTACAAATACTGCCAGTCAGGTTATATCGATATTCACGCTTCAAGAAAGTTATTAAATAAAAAAAATCTACACTTGGCTGTGTTATGGACCTAGTTTGAAAGCAACAGACTTGTTTTGTAGCATTTATTCATACAATTTAATAACAATTTGGCATGTTATTTGTGTCAATGTGTGGTCCTGTTTTTGGAGATAAATAGAGTTTATTATTTGCATGATTCACTTAGACAATTCTAATGTAGATTACAGTCTATGTGAGCTATTAAGGTAGAATAAACACCGTAAAAAGCATTAACGAAAGCCTTAAGATCTAGCTACCATATAAGTAACAAAAACATCTTGTGTTGATTTAGTGGATGAACGAGCTTTTTTACTATTAAGCGTAGATAATCACATTTTAACAGCCCCTATTATCAGCAAACATGTAAGTGCAATGTGTTATATATATATATATATATATATATATATATATATATATATATATATATAAACACATTGCACTTATATATATATATTTCATATTTTTTTACTGATGTTATAGCTTACTTAAGTTTACAATCTCATAATTCTGAACTCAAACGTTAATGGAAATTGCAATATAGACAATAATAGTCTGCAATTTGTCACCAAAAACACAAGCGATATATCACCTTTATTTGTAGGTTTGACTATATATATATAAATCTTAGTCAAAAAGTTAATCGGAACTGAATGTAGTCTAATATGGACTACATGGAAGACCATTCATGGAGGTGTTTCATACTACTTACACCTGAATAAATGTAAGTAAAGCTAAATCATCATCATGGTTCTGAGTGTGATAAACAAAAACAAACTAACGACATCAACAAAAAGTAAATAAAAGTAAATCGTTAAGTGGTAAATATTGATGCGCTGTGCTATTTTGATTTCTAAAGCTGTGGAAGAGATGTAACCTTTCATGAATTAAAGAAACAACCATTCCAGTGGTTGCTCGGATAGGCTACGTTCACTGTCAGTGCGTTAAACGGGAAATTGTACCTATTGTTATACGTGTTAGTGATACGACTATCTGCTAGTTTAGAGACGATTGCTTAAAATAATCAAAACAAAGTTTCTGATATACTGAACTGACATTCCTTACATGGAGCTTTTCCATCATGAATCGATCACATTTGCATTATGATGCTCCGTCAAATGTAACAACAAACAAAACCCGAAAACTGTCTGCCCACACCATCTGTCTCAGATACCCAGTGTTCCATTTTCCTAACTTTTTCATTTTTGGGTCAGTATCTCAAGTTTTAATTAGGCTACAATATCCAACGTGCACTGCAATTTGTGCTAATTATTTAAATGACTAAAACATTCTTCATGGTTTGATTGCACATTATCAGCCTTGATCATTACAAAAGTAGGATAGCCAGCCTGCTGCACTGTAAGTTGAACTCCGTTTAAATAACCCTTTCAATAGGCAACATATTGCTGAATAGGTTGGAATAGCAATACTGCCTCATTGTGTTCGTTTTTAGAATTGCACTCCCACTAATCCATTTCCCACAGTCGAAATTGTACATGCGAGCCTGTTAACCCAATTTAAATATCGACAAATCGGAAGATCACCGTTTTTAGGTAAAAATATAGTCTTTGAACAGCAATAGATTTTTTACACTTAAATTTATTTTTCTTTTCAAAAATACAAAACAAAAAAATAAGTATATATGCACAGAAAAACTATTAAAATAGAATATGTGAAATACAAAATATTTACACCGGTTGAGACTATTATACAATCCTATCTTGTTCTCTTGTCCTTGATGGCATAATGGAGAACCAGTGGTTGGGCCTAAAACAACAATAAAGGAAGAAGTGCTTAGAAAGTTAACATCAGGGCAGCGGAATAGTCTGCCTTCACAGCCTAAAAGCACTTGACTATAGTAACATTATAACAAGAGATGTGAGCAAAACTGCATTGGTTCTCATCACAATATAAATGATGCATGTTATGACTGATTCATTCTTAGACAATAACAATCAACAAACCAGATCCATGCATGAGACAAAACAACAACAACAAAATTCTTAAGAGACAAAACGACAACAACAAAATTCTTAAGTCGATCCTTCCCAAAACCACACGGACCCTCAGCAGACAGCTGGCCCTTACAGCATTGTTTTGAGTGTTGTAAGATGCCCACAACATAAAAAGCATTGAAAGAAACAGCGTTGATACAAAGCTAGTATACAGTATAAGATGATGAGTTACCTTTCCAAACCAATGAGACAGCCAGAGTCGCTTCATAGTCATGTGATCTGGTAGAGATTCATTATTAAACAACATCTGGACCTAGTGCAACAAAGACCACACACACACACACACACACACACACACAAGAATGGAGAAAGTGGGGAAGGATGAAGGCAAAGCAGGTATAATATATGAATGCTTTATCTGAAAAGAAAGGGTAAAAAGAAGGTCCTGGTGCAACCTTTACTGGGACGTTCAATATTCTTGATTTAGATGTTTTTTTAACCATACCCATCACCTCAGTAACTTATTTATTAACTTGGGCTTTTATTTGGAATCCTGCAAAATTCATTATTACATTGTGCCACCTTATGGTCCATGGTGCATCTTTAACAATGCATTTCAATGTATCAAAAATATAATATAAACTGGGCTGTTATGACATATTGGGAGGAAGCTTGGGTGATATGGATTTACATTTGTACTGCATTTTAGAATTTTGAACTGAAATGTGATGCTTTTTCCTCAAAACAATTCAGTTTGTTCATGTCATACACGTTTCCAATACAAAGTCCAAATATATTCTCACAGTAATATAAAATAGGGAATTGACATCTTTGCCTAAAATTTTAACAACAAACCGAGAACATATGTGGCTCACCGAAGCTCAAAAAAGGCTTATTTTTCCACCTTTTAGTTCTATATTTCCTCTATTAATTTATCACATTCCTCTATTGCATGAGTATAACTGCTTTGAAAAGTGCTAGAGTCAGGAATGCAGACCAAGTGTTGCTTTCAATTCAGGTGGCCCTCAAAATCGCATTCCCTTTAAGAAATCAAGTCTTCCAGCACGTGCATTCACTGAGTCACGAAAGGTTTCATGGCCGCATTCGTTAAGACCATTGAACAAGAATCGGCGCTATGGCTTCAAATATATTTTTTGTACAACCGTTAACTATTTATTTTGATAAAAAAATAATCAATTTCTTTTACGAAATGTCACTTGTCCTTCGTTTATTATCTCAGCGTCCTGTGACAAAAAAGCACGATCAATTTCTGATTCTGTTATGGTATCAGCAAAAAAGATGTTATATAAAATATTATCAGAGTACACTTTCCAAAAGCGTTTGGGGACATAATGTGTCATTTTAGAAAGTGGTGGAGACATGTCCTCAGCACCCAGAGCTAAATTATGCCTATGCTCTATTGTATTTATTCATCTGTCCTGCTTTGCTGGTTTATGTCTCAGTCACCATCATCTTAGCTAAATATACTCCTGTTCTTTCTGTCTGTTGTTTCTACACAGGACTAAATTCTTCCTGTATTGACAACGTATAGACAAATAGAGTTATAAGGAACTTCATGGTAACTTATATACACCGGTCAGCCATAACATTAAAACCAGCTGGCTTATATTGTGAAGGTACTGCCAAAAATGCTCTGACCTGTTGAGGCATGGACTCCACAAGACCTCTGAAGGTGTCCTGTTGTATCTGGCACCAAGACGTTAGCAGCAGGTCCTTTAGATTCCTGAAAGTTGCAAGGTGGGGCCTCCATGGATCAGATTTATTTTTCCAGCACATCCCACAGATGCTCTTGAGATCTGGGGAATTTGGAGGCCAAGTCAACACCTTAAACGCTTTTTGTCGTCATGTTCCTCAAACCATTCCTGAAAAGAGTTTGCAGTGTGTGGCAGGGTTCATTATCCTGCTGGAAGGGGCCCACTGCCTTTAGGGAACACCACTGCCGTGAAGGGGTCTACTTGGTCTGAGGCAATGTTTAGGTAGATGATATGTGTCAAAGTAACATCCATTTGATTTCCAGGACCCAAGGTTTCCTAGCAGAACATTGGCCACAGTATCGCACTGCTTCCAACAGCTTTCCTTCTTGCATTCTGGTTCCATCTCTTCCCCAATTAAGGAAAGCGCATGCGCCCGACTGTCCACATGATGCAAGACGACATGATTCGCCAGACCAGTCAACCTTCTTCCATTGCTCCAGGGGCTAGTTCTGATGCTCATATTCCCAGTGTAGGTGCTTTTGGCAGTGGACAGAGGTCAGCATTGGCACTTTCATCGGTCTGTGGTTCTACAGTCCTATATGCTGCAAGCTGTGATGACCTGTGTGTTTTAACACATTTCTATAATTTCCAATTTGTGCTACAGTAGTTCTTCTGTGTGATTGGACCATTCGGGTTTAGCTTTTGTTCCCCATGCACACCAGTGAGCCTTGGGAGCCCATGAGCCATTGCTGGTTCGCATTATCCTTCCTTAGACACCTTTGGTAGGTACTACTCACTGCATGCCAGGAAAACCCCACAGGACCTGCTACTTTGGAGATGCACTTTCCAGTCATCTAGCCATCACAATGTTTTTTTTGTCAAAGTCGCTCAGATCCTTACTGTTGCTCATTTTCCCTGATTTTGTAAACTTCAAGAATTATTGACTTGTTGATAAGAAATCTAATCCCTTGACAGGTACCACTGTAACAAGATCAATGTTCTTCAATGTTCTTCAGTGTTCTTCACTTCGGTCTTTGGTTTTAGTGTAATGGCTGATCGGTGTATAAAGCCATAGGTAAGGGGGATGTAATAAAGCTAATATGGACTGGAGTAACATTAATGTTCACTGACAACAATGATGAGGCCCTGTAATATTGACTTTTCCAAATTTCTTTCTTTCTTTCTTAATCTGTACTTAAAATGTGATATATTACCCAGCAGTAATGAGGGTCCTCATTGGGAGGTGGAATGGACTAAAAAAACGGTTAGTTAGTTAGTTAGTGTCTGGAGGGACAGACAATATGCCATGGACCAAAAAGGAACATGCTGAAAATATACCTTTGAAATATTAAATAAAATTATTTACATCCAGGACACTGTTCTGAAAACAAAACACAGTCACCTGTCTATATCAGTTAGTTGTATATTTGGTTAATTAATTGATATTATTAAGTTCTAGTAAAGCAATGTCTCACATTTTACTCCAGGACACTGATTAAAAATCATTCAAGCAGGGGTAAGGAATTAAAGGACGGACCTGGTGCCTCTCCACGTTGAGTCGATGGCAGAGTACTTTCCTCAGGTGCCTGACCTCCGCTCTGACAGAACAGCGCACAAACTTCTGCTGCAGAGATCAGGGAGAACACTTTAATATTGTTACCACAAGAGAAAAAGAGTGCCTGCTTCAAGGGCTACTTCCATTACACATATGTATCATACTGCCATATCACCAATGTTTGAAGTCCAAATCCCATTTCAGGAAACCAGAGCATGTGGGCAGAGTGGAGAGACAGAGCATGTGGGTGGAGTGGAGAGAGCTCTAACTCCACTCCAACTACAACTACAACTCCACTCCAACTCCACTCAGAATGTTCTGATACTCCACTGTCTCTATTTCCCACTCACTCAAGCCTGATAAAAATGCTTCTGTTTAAATGTGTTACAGAATAACCTCTTAGCTTAACAAAAATGAGATAAAAAAACACAACACTCTTTAAGAAAGGAGTTTTATAGAAATGAGGAGAATTCAGCTTCAGGCTTCCAAAGATATTTTCAACTAATGTTATTTTAACCAAAAAACAACAATATTGTTCAGCCATCTGCGTTGTGAAGGTAACTACATCACATGTTTGATGCATGTATCTTATTATATTACTCAACGAATGCTTTGTGGTGGTGATAACCTCACAGTACTTGTGTTTTAATTAGGGACCATTTTCAATTATTTTTCATGATGTCCCAAGCTTGTAAAAATGTATAGAGCAGTTTCATTATGGGCTGTTGTCACATGTATTGGAGCAGCTCAGGAGCAGCACGAGATGCTGGATGCTCCATATACGCAGCAAGTTTATGAACACATGCTCTGGGTGAAAGCGAGTTACACTGGTCCCCATTCTCACCGTCACCACTGACACTGACCCACATATAAATCAGTTACACCCATTTCACTTACTTCTACTCTGTTCAATCTGTCTTACCTGTAAAGATAATTTATTTTTGTCTTTTCCAGACAATGACGAGCTGCAAAAGAAAACAAACAAAAAATTTTGCTTAATTTGTACAGCATTGTTTTTTTCTAAATTCAAAACAATTTCTAAAAAAAAAAAAAAACAGTAAACAGATCAGCGTGGAGACCCCACCGCTGTGAGACACAACACAGACGGACAATTATCCACCAGAGGGACAGCTGCTACGGGCAGAGTGTAACAGGCAGGACGGAGGGGGGCAGCGGTGTGTGAAGAGCTCGCTGGGTTCTTAAGACAGAGATGACAGGTCAGCTGCACAAAGACTCCAGTGTACAGGGGCTGTCGCAAAAACCCTGTGGTGGAAAATCTGGTCTGCAATACTATCAGCCACCCAGGGAACACAAGCGGGTGTCTTCAGCAATAATGACAGAGATTGTGCTGGGGCAGGAGAGGGCAGACTGATGTTGGGGCAGGAGAGGGCACACTGATGTTGGGGCAGGAGAGGGCACACTGATATGGGGGCAGGAGAGGGCACACTGATGTGGGGGCAGGAGAGGGCACACTGATGTGGGGGCAGGAGAGGGCACACTGATGTGGGGGCAGGAGAGGGCACACTGATGTTGGGCTTCAGAAGTGAGGAAGTCAACAAGTCCAGCCATGAACCAGCCTTTCATAGATTTTTTTATATTTCGCCAATTAGCAAAAGGCAAATATAAACACAAACCCTGCCTAACTGATGAAGCAAAATGAGGACATGCTCAACTGTGGAAACTAATCAAGCAGTTACCGTTTGATTAATGTGGCATTCAAAACATAAATTTTTAAGGGTGAGTGCCACAGCAGATATATCTAGACATAGTTATAGCAAAACTTTAACAACAGTGGCTTCATTTCTTAAGTTGTATATCATTGTCTTGCAAACATTTACACAATAGAGTTTAGACAAATTAGACAATTGATTATATAATAAGTCAACCTACCATCAATTACAGAATAATTTTTTATAGCCATGGGCCAATTATCAAATATTGAAATTTTTAAAATTGTGATGTGATGATGATATTAAGCAAAATATCACTGTTGCTTTCTGTCACACACCAATGACATTGTGACATTTTTAATAGGTAGTTAAAAATTTATACAACAGAATAGACAACAGTAAATTACAGGACACAAACCCACCATCATTAACTACAGCTGTGACTATTTAAAAACACCATTTGAAAAGACAGATAACATACGACAGCTGGGGTACATGGACACGAAGCAAAGAAACTCAACCACATGTGATCTGCCCTCTGGAAGAACATGAAAACGCTCCACTTTGGCAAGATTTGGTTTCTAGCCAAACAAACACAGCCCATTTGTTCACACGTTAATGGAATTAAGTAAAATAAACGCAAAATCTCAACACAATCTCTGGCCAATGTTCACTGAAATGAAATGACTGAAGTCATGAGTGTATGCAAAAAGATCATTAATACGAACAGCTGAAAAGTTCAACAGACGATAACTACAGAAGAATGTTTGAACTGTCTGTACTGTTCAAAAATGTATGATCGACATCTGGTCAGGAACTACAAATGAACTGGTAAGATTTGTTATCTTTTACTTCTCCATCAATCTCTCGATGAGATGCCACAGATCACTTAGGACATTCAACATATACAACAACATACTGTATATGAGAAATTTGCAGCACAATAATATCGCACATCACTACAATTTTCATCATTGTAACTGTTTGTCTAAATTTACATTCTGGCTCAAGTTACCTGGGTACCCGTATCCTTGTTCTTCTATATTTTATATTATGAATACACAGAGGGGACTATATCTTACAAGTCTACTAACTGCTTTTTTCTTATGTATACGTGTTGAGATTCCATGTATGTGAACAATAAATACTTAAATATTTGGAACACCCTGCATCTGCATTCACTGTCTAATTTTAAAGGTACACCTGCATTCAACTACTGCTCACTTAATTCTTAATGAACTCTGCATGTTGCCCAATGAATCAGCCAGCCTACATCTCCTGCCCTGCTAGTTAACCTCTGACCACAGGACCACTGCTAACTGGATACCACCACCATGTGGGTGGTGAGCCTGCCCCAGTGTGCCGGGGAGACTGCACTGGTAGGCAGCCCCCACTGGAGGGCGCTGTGCTGGTCGCGTGTGGAGGGGAACAGCAGCACGTCTGCTGCAGCCGAGCAGAGATCGGTCTGCCATTTACGAAGAGCCAGACGCTACAGTTAAGACGTCTGCGGCTGTGGACGGTTTGTTTTGTCTGTCAGCTCCCCATCCACGCAGCAGGACAAAAATCACCCAGCTGACCGGCTCAATGAATGACTGGATTTTAAATCCATCCTCTCTCACTTTCTTTGGGCCGAGCCACTCGTGTGCGGTGCCCTCTTGCAGAAGAAAAGCCAAACTTTGGTCTTACCTTTGTCTCTCCAAACAGAGCGACACTTGCTCATCGTATCTGTAGAAATGGGCTTTAGAGTGATCGAAGCTGGTGTACGGTAATCCTGTGTTATCTGGCAATGATTCTACGAGGAAGACAGACAGCAAAAGCGAAGTGAGCACCCAAAGGCCATTCTAGTGCATGGTAAACGCTTCCCCTTCCTGTACAGTGAAGCTGAAGATGAATTTGGTTACCATCCCCCGGCTGTATGACACGCTCGAGGCCTCTCGACTGATAAAATTCCCTGATTCTCTTGTCCTCACCTGAAGCACAAGGAGAAACAAATAGTCATTATCCTGCAACTAACACAATCCTCCTTCAAACAGTCTAATGCAATAGGATAAGGACACTCACTTTCTTGTAGTCCAGGGACCAATTTGTAAACAATGTCTTGCATTACTCTGTCCAGCTTAAGATTAAGCAAGGGCTGTGTTTCATGAATTTTGATGTTACACATTGGACAATATTTGCTGGTCTGGAGGTATTTCACAATGCAACTTTTGCAGACTAGAAAAAGAAACAAACAAAAAAAAACATGTATTATTTTATTTAGTATCATGTGAAGGGTTGAGCAGGTCTTGAGTGACAGCTGAGCATCCTTTGAAGTACACCCATATGCTCCCCCTACCACCTCACTTAGTCCACGGTCAGTTTGAGTCCACAGCACATTTTATAATCCAGCAGCACATGTGTAAAAAAATAAAATAAAACAGCAACACTGCTTGTCCTGACCAAATTAACACACCTTAAGTACACTACCATATCATTAATGCAGTACTGAGAAAGGTCTGCTGCTCAAATATCTAGTTAGTGGTGATCCTGTGGTCAGAAGCTGACCAGGTACATGAGTAGAGGGGGCTGGGGTATTGGCTGGGGGATTCTGCATGCAAACTGATGGACAATATCTGTAATTGTACATTTACATTATTACAAACAAGGACGTATAGGTAGAAGGTGTTCCAAATAAAGTGGCGGATGAGTGTATTTCAAGGAAGAGCATACAACTTACAGGTATGAAGACACTCAGTAATGGTTGTTGCATCAATGAAGTATCCCGCGCACAAGTAACACACGATGTGTTCGTTCAGATCCTTAATTTTTATTTTGACTTCCTCCTGTCAAAATCAGACAAGATAAGAACCTGAAATCTCTAAATCTATTCACTAACGTAAGCTAAATGTTCGGAACGTCGCCTACGAACGTTGCACACCTACGTTGGTGCGATGGACTTGCCCGTGAAAACTTTTCTACGCGCGAACGCCTCGCGCTCCGAGGACCACGCATTAAATTTTACCGAGCAGCTCCGATCCGAGGTACAAGTTTTTGAACACTGGTGAAATTAGCGGGCGCTCTATCAAACCTTATACAGCCCCTACAGTAATACGGTGGAAAGCACTCTACCAGTTTAGGTAAAAAAATACTTTATACTTTATTTACAGTAGCTGCGGTTTTACGCTGTGGGGTCAATATCGCACAAACTCCTCGTGGAGCGTATGGTGGAACAGCTGACTACACGAAATCTCAATCGCCCCGTTCACAGCATCAGCCAACGCGGGGGGGCCAAGATAAGAGGTGTAGACAGAACTGCACATATTTGGGTTAAATGTGCCCTAGGAGCAATTCTAGCAAATCGATGCTTACTTTGTCTGAGTGTGGTTTTAAATCAAGGCAAGGGGAAGCAGTATCTTTTCCATCAATAAATGCAGTTGTTCACTTGTCATGCTAAGCGGCTAACAGAGCTATCTTCGGCACACCGCGAGGATGTACTCATTTTCAACATTTCAGAGCAAAAGGGAAACATCGAATCGAACATTTTCCGACGCAAGCGCAATTTACAAATTTTATCATGTAGGAAAAAATTAAGGACTCCACGGAAAACAACAACAACAAAACCCCTTGTGATGGTGAACAACACACTTGATTCTCCCACACTCACGCCTGCGCAAAGACGCTGCATGGTCAGTCCATTCTCCGACGCCCGGGCGAGCGCGCGGTGCAGGCGCGGAGAGTCACATTTATACGGTATCACGAGGACTCGGTAAAATTCCTGGCACAAGTAGCTATGCTGTATTTTGGAAAACTTACTTTGCTTACCTCATTTCTTAGAGGGTCAAGTTTATAAACGTTCTGTAGTTGATTTCTTAGCCGCATAGCTATCGCCATTGGACCTTGCTCCGCCATCTTTGGGAATTCTGCATACTTCCGGGTAACGGTAGTGGGCATGTTCGGTTAGATGCGAGGGTGTGTGCAGCATAATCTGAGTGCGCCACACCACAATTTCAATTATCTGACTTTTATCTAATAATTACGCGGTGGTTCTCACAGCACGTGAAGCAGAATAGACATTTGTACGGTGGGTTGTCAGGCGTGCCTGTCTGCAAACCCTTCTCTTTGCTGAGATCTTACCTTGAGCTCTTATTGTCAGGAAACGGTACCATTAACAGGTTAAGGAATTCTTTGATGGACTTTTATAGTCTAATCGAGCTCGCTTTTAGAGGGAAAAGCCCATCACGTTACACAAGATGTTAAAATATATAACTATAATCTAGAGACTTCTATTTTTACACTTTTTAAAATCTGTAGTATTATGATATTAAAACGTTAACAACTATTATGTCCTTCATCGTTTAACATTAGACTACATTAAAGTAGCTTGTATACCTCACATGGGAGAAATTTAAAACAAATAATCACACACACACACACACACACACACACACATATATATATATATATATATATATATATATATATATATATATATATATATATATATATATATACATACATACATACACACACACATGTGTGTGTGATGTCACTACTTGGCCAGTAGATGGCCACATGTACACTTTATTCTTCTAATTGAAAGAGCTGAAAAGACAGAATCAAACATCACGGAGCACAACAAGCAAACATTTGTCATATGGTGTCATTTTAATCAAGTCCCTAACTATATACTGCATGGCTAAGGGTATTGTAACTGGACTGAAATTAAATTTCCCTATGTTATCTCTCATGGGGATTTTCAATCCTCTTGCAACACCTTCTACTTCTTTATTCTTGGTGTTAATAACACTGTACATCTCAGCCACTCTATTTCTTCATACTGCAATGTTGACTTTTCCATATTGTTTTTATAGGGACAAATTGAAAAACTTCAAAAGAGTTCAATGTGGAGATGCTTTTATTAAGATCATAATGCAACAGTATAAATCAAATGAAACTTTTAACTCTACGTACCATGTCCAATCAATGATATACGTATGTCTATGATCGATAGAAGCCATAGATTTTTCATTATATCAGGGCTCTATCTGATTGGATCATGAGCTGATTATCACATTACATAATCACGAGCTATGATGTCCTCAGCTATTTAGACTTGAGATATTGCCTCTATGAAAAATCACATCTACACTGTAGAGGAAGTACACGTGAGAGAATAAAGTCAACACTGCCTCATTCACAGTTACGACAGTTATCACACTTACCATATTTAGAGACCAGTAGAGGAGCTGCCAGCCCAGACCTTCAGGGCATGGTCTCTTCAGAATCTGTCAGAGACATTTTCAGTGATAAATTACACTTGGCTGAACCTAAAATAAAGTGTAGAATCCCGATCGTAAGTCTTAATGTTCACCTGACAAGCGATAAGAGATAAAAGGCAGTGGAGAATCTGCTGCACTGGGGAGATGCAGGTACACACTTATTAGACGCCGATACCCGCCTGACCATTGGGGATCTGCCGCACTTTATTCAAAACAAACCCTAAAGCCATGACAAACTGCACCTCAGACACAGGCAAATCATGTCCAAGAAGACGGGATGGAGATCAAACTTAAGAGGATGTGTAGTTTTAATTCACATGACCTCACAGCGCTTGTGAATAATGAAGTCTTTTTTGGGAGCCTTCTAACACGTTTTGACTTCATTCTCCTTTCACTGACATAATATAGCTGTCTGAACACACTTTCTTGCTCAGAATGTGTATGAGAGAAAAGTTAAACGGACATCCAACAAATGGAGTGTTCGTTAAATGGAGTGTAGCAGAAAGTGTGTGTGTGTGAAAGAGATAGAGACAGAGAGAGAGAAGGAGAGACCAAAAATGAAAACATGCTGGTGACACCACATGGCAATACAGCATGTTTCTTATTGCAACTGATTCATGTAAATGGGATCCAGAACATGTTTAACGAACACATTAGCTGATGGAGATTCTGTTCCCTTCACTCTGAAGCAAAAACAGGTCTTGCAGATCTTGATAAGTGAAAACAATCTGGTTGAGTCATTGAAAAACTACTTTCATTGAAAAACTACTTTCATGAGTTAATAGAAAGCATTTGGAAACCGCAAATTAAATCAGAATGACAAATGAATAACAATCTAGGTCAAAAATATAGCTAAGGATAACAAAAGAAATTTCTTGATAACGTAAAGTTATTGGCATTTGATATTAAAGATCTTAGAAAAACACATTGCTGATGCTGAAGCTTTATGCCTAGTGTTCTTAATTATCATTCATACACCAGTTAGTATTGACTGCCATTTGCTCTCTGACCCAGAACACTAATGAGCCTGTTTTAAAATTGTATGAGAGAACGAGAGAAAATAAAACCAAAAGAAAGACAGCCATGTTCATTCAACCACCCCTAGCCTGGACCTACTCACACTAAGACCAAACCAACACACTACAACCAAACCAACATCCAGACGGTGGGGAGGGGGTGCGCTTGCTGGCCCGTGCCAGGGGGAGGCCCCCCCGTTCTGGGCATGCAGACTTTCGCCTGCCCCTCCCCGTCCCGAAGCAATCAGAGCATGCAGGGACAGACACAATGCTTTGTGTTTTCGGCCCCTCCAGCAATTAGCTGCCAAGTGGCAAGCTAATGAAGAGCGGCCTCTCCGCACCGCGTGCCCCGAGCCCCAAGCCCTGTCTGCCAGGCAGGGCACAGGAGCAGAGCCAGAATCTCTTAAATGGAATGGAGCTCATGGATTGTGGGAATCCTCATAATAGTTAGGATATTTTTTTTTTTAAAAAAGGCATTTTTAAAAGAAGTGACTGAGATAGTGCTACTGCTTTTACCCCAGTCTTCCATTTCTAACCTGGAAGTCTTAAGTCTTTCATAATGCAAATAAATGGAGTGACCCGGTTAACAGGTATGATTTTAATATAATAATGTGAAATTAACAAATAGTTGTTGTGACAAATTCACAGTTTTCTTGGTGAAATGACTGCTCTACTGCTGAAACTCTGATTCAATAATCAGAGAAACAGCTCTTGGGGGCCTAATGTCCTTCTTAGGTCAAAGGCACCCAGGCTGTAGTGAATGGTGCATGTTGGGATAAGTGGACTGTTTAATCTGCTGAGACCTGGAAATCTAAGGCCTCATTTAGGCTCTTACAAACGAATGTTCTAGATGTTTCTTATAGATGCCATTTTGTTGTTGTTCATTGTAGTATCTATGTAAATACACAGATGAAAGAATAATTGACTAATTAATTGAATAATTAATTGAAAACAGTGACATAACCAAAAACTAGTTTACAAAAAAAACCCCACCACACTACAGAGTGCAGATGTGATGTTACAATCCTAACCAGCAGGTGGTGCTAGAGCAGAGCAAGGGGTATCACTGCACAGCGGGGCTACATCCATTGTTTGACTGTTAGATTTCTTTGGCTTTGCTGTTTTGTCTCTTCGATTAAAGCCCTTTACAGTCATTTGGATCTGTAAGTGGACATTTTGATTTAATCAAGCCAAGTTGTTGTGTGTAAGAGAGAGAAAGTCTGTGTGCATTTCCCTGTCTAAGGTCATTGGACAGAAGGGGAAAGCAGTTTAGCTTTAATGGTTCAGCAAATTTTTCATCATTTCTTTTTAATAATAGGTGTATGTTTTGCTTTCCATTGTAATATGTAATATGCTCTTCTTGCATATTTTCTGTAGGAGTATTCAATGCTCTAAATGCACACAAGATGCTCACAGAAACATCATCTCCTTATGTAACTTATGTGTTATATTTAGTATGCTTCATTCTCACACCAATTACCTTTATCATGTCCTACATGGTAAATTAATATAAATGTAAGCATGAGCATCCATATTGTTGTATACATTATGGTTGTCTTGTATGCTCCAGAGTTAACCTGGCTATAGAATATAGCATAGATATCTGTATAATAGCAGGATCGAGTTCTGTCCAGTAATCCATTTGGCCAGACAGGACTGATGTGTGCATTCTGTTGCCGGGGTGATCTTAGAGCAGTATAGACAGGGCTGGGTATCATCGTTCCAAAGGACCTGATGGCACTCTTTGATTTCAGGGGAGAACACTCAGGTGGTCCCGTCAGGTGCAAAAGCAGAGGGGATCTGTCAAGACAGGCCGGAGTGATGGGCGAAGAGGTGGGCGGGGCTTCAGGACTTCAAAATGTCACAGTGGTGTCTGTTTGTATGTATACGATGGTATAGAAGTGTTGGCGGTGTGTGGGATATCTGGATCCAGATTTAGAAAAATAATAGGCTTTAAAAGCCTTATACAAGGGTGTACACCATAGAAATATTTTAAAATAGAATGCTGTTTTTTGAAACTCAGTTACGATAAAAAGTTTTATGTTTATGTTTATCTTTATGGTAAGTAATAACATTAAAATGAAATAAAATGTAAATGTAAAAAATATAGCAAAATGAATACTGCATTTGTTGGGTACCCGACTTTTTATTTAAGAAAACAACATTCAGTAGCCTGTTTCTTAAACATCAGTTCAGAAACCTTCCTTGTCTGGTTCACCGTCTGAGTGATTTTCTCATTACCTCAGTCTCACTTTTGTCCACTGTCTATCACAGTGTATTGCAGTATATCGTCTTATCATGCCTTATTAAAAAGAGGACCTGGATTTTTGTCTTTGAGAAACAAATTTCGGTCTGAGTTGAAGTGGCGCAGATTTTGGCCAGACTAAACTGGTATTTACTCAGAGGAGCAGAGGTGTTGCACACCTGGCATGGGCCCGGCATTCCTGCAGGGCCGCTTCATGCTGGCGCCGGTCCAATATAAAGTATACTTTAACAGCAAGCACCTTAAACAGGTATTAACGGTGGTGCGGTCACTGGGGCAGCATCGGCATAGCTGCCCTGAGAGGAACCGGCGTAACATAAACACTTCACAGATACACACTTGTGAAACGCGAAGGGGTCATCCAGTTCAGTGTGCTTTGTTTTGCTTTGTTTTGTTTTGTTTCGTTTTTTGGGATCAATGCACAAGTTGCAAAAGTTTGAAGGTTCTATCATAATTTGAATCCTCTAGGGATACAGATCTGTTGTATATAGTTATTGGTAATACTTGTCAATAAAGTCAAGGTAGTCGTGAACTTCTAAATGATAAATGATTTAGAGGTGTCAGTGAAACTTTAAATGTAGACAGAGCTTGTGTTCTGTGGTGCAACTTTATCTCATATGGGTCAAGAACTTTTTCATCGATCATTCCAACCAGAAACTGATTGTCTTACCATATAACTGGCTCTGAGCATTAGGGCTGTATAATATTGCTAAAATGCAGTGATTATATTACTTCGTATTGCAGTTGTGGAACTGGAACACATCAAGACACTGGTAAATGTTAAGGATAGACAATGAACTTTGACCTTTGTTTTTACCAACATTATTCACATTTGTTAGATTGCACTTATCAGAAAAAACGTGGATATTCACAGCAGTCAGTGAAAATGTATTTGTTAGAAGCATCATTTACACATTGTGGATTTCTGCGACGTTATGTCCTAGGCCAATACTGACTGGAAAACGATATATTGCGCAACCCTAATCTACATGTAACCCAAAATGTTGCAGAAAGGCTGCTTCCTGTGCAGCTCTTCATCGGCTGCATCTGCTCTGTTACGGATGTACCCTCCTCATTTACCCCATGCCTGTCTTATCTTGTCACGGCTGTTTGGGTGCATACGGGCTGAACTTAAACATCAGGCGGGTCCGAGGGCTGAGAACCAGCTCATCCAAAGCCCCTCCTGTAAATCCATCCCCGGCAGGGTACGCTTACCTAGGCCGAGCCCCACCGGCCTCTGGAGCAGATGACGATAGCTACCGATAACCACTCATCAAAAAGCCTCGACCGCCCAAGAGACGCCCCTCGGAGGCATGCGAGCTGCGAGCTGGCCGTGGCAGATAGTGGCCGTCTTTGATGCTCCAGCAACGTTAGCATTGTGTCCCAGAAGGGGAACCCTTATAGCCCGTGCTAAGTTGAGGATGGGGTTTGTTTTGGAGATTGTGTTCCCTCGTCTAGTCTCCTTTGACCTACATGCAGGCACGCTTTCATCTTGTCCTGCTATCTCTCCTCGGTAGCATGCAACCTCGGTTATATGTTGTCTCGCACAAACGGAAACGTGAAGGAGAGGAAGAGATTCCGAATATGTTTCACAACTTGATTTCAGTGTCCTGCTCTTTGTTATAGTAGTGGATTGTACTTCAAATACCACAAAAACCTGATGACATGTTGAACCCAAGACCTGTACGTGTTTAAATCAAGTGTGTGTGATGTTAGTACTACATACAGACCATATTCACTGTGGAATTCCTTTAGTTTGTCGGTAATGTGGAAATGCAACTTCTAAACTCATTGTCTACTGTGGGGTTTGTTATTTAGAGCAATTTATGAACTTGTAGTGCATACAGGAGGATGCAGGTGATATTGCTTCAGTTAGGGAGGAAACAGATTTGGTTCAGAAATTATGGCCGTAAAGAGAAGGTTTTGATTTTTTTTTTTACCAGCATATATCTTCACTTCTCTACCATGTATGACAGATAGCACACTGAGACACACACACCCGTGTGTACACATACACACACACCCATGCGTACACATACATAGACACAGATAAGGCTGTCTCACTTGCTCAAAATTAAGAAATTGTTGAAGCCGTTTATCATTGTGTTGATAGAAAAAAAAGACTTCTTTGAATAATTACTGCAAATCAAAGGGTAAGTGCAGGGAGATCAAAGTCGGGCATTCTTGGTTAATCCTGCTGCGTTGCAAATCTTCGGTAATCTGCCCTGCTTGGTCACCGGCGTTTGACATGGATCTACTGTATGAAGGGGAAGGATAACACAGTGGGGTGCTTTGCCCTGCCTCACTTTTGCCAGGTCTGGGTGCCAAGGGGAACAGGCTAGATTGTGAGATACGGAAAACGTAATTACCAATGAGAATGAGGTGTGTTTGTTTGCCTTGTGTGGAAGTGTGCCATATGTTTGTGTGTGTGTGCTCACACGTGTGTGTGTCTGTGTGCACTCGTGTGTGTGTTTGTGTGCGTAAACATTTGTGCGTGCCTCCCCCCTTCTTTGTGGGGTCTCCCTTACAACGGTGAGATTAGTAGCAGTTTCTGGGAGATCAGGCTGTTTACTCTGTGGTGAAATGTGCGAGAAAGAAATGCGAGTTGTGCAACAGTTCGTGTATTACATGATCCTCTCTCAACCCCCCACCACCTCCCCACCTCCCCATGATCCTCTCTCCACCCCCCCCCACACACACACACAAACACAAATCCAGTACCATCCTGTCCACCTTAAGACAGATTCCTAGTCCTCGAGTGGTGGTCAAGTGTTTGTTTTCACCATGTTTTTCTCGATAGGCCGGATTAAAGTTCTTTTTGAAGTCATCCGAGGATCTAGAGCCTCCAGTTCAATGTTTGAAGTGCAGTATGTGTTAACGGCTTTTAAGGTATTGCTACTTTTCGCAGACAGCGAGACTGGGGGCAGAAGCAGAGGAGCTTTTCCGGGTCTCTTTTTGGGCTCTGGTTCAACCCAACCCTGACCCTAACCCCAACCCTGACCCTGACCCTGACCCTAACCCCAACCCTGACCCTAACCCCAACCCTAACCCTAACCCTGACCCTGACCCTAACCCCAACCCTAACCCCAACCCTGCATAATGCTGACACTTGGCATGCTAACGTGGTGACCGGACAATGCAAACCTTGGCAAATGTGCCCGCCAGCAGATTTGTGTGCAAGCGGAAGGCCTTTAATTTTCCTGCAGGTCCTGATCAGAGGGTGGATCAAAGTTGTATCAAGATTAAAGGGCTATGGCCTGAGAGAGCAGAGCACCATACAACACAGGCAGCTTTTACGAACCTGCACCATTTCAGCCAGCAATCAGCAGAGCAAAGGTAATTACAGTTACCATTATTTAACCCGAGAACTGGGACAAAAAAAAAAAGAAAAATCATGAAACCATGGACTTGAAGATTTGGGATGTTTAGAATTCTGAGCTAGTGAGTTCCACTTTAGAGTTTACATGATATACCCCAGTTAGATGTGTGTTACTGTCCTCTGTGAAGGGATGAGGAGATTTGTGTAAGAAGGCTGATTTTCATCACTCCCTGCTCAGCCCACTGCTTAAGGGAGCAAATAAGGCCCCTTGGATTCCAGAGTGAGTGAATGACCCCGGTTTGAAAATGTCAGGTTCCAGGTGCCTGTGTGTCCACCACCCATATGGAAACATGCGTGGGACTTGGCCAGGGAAGAAGCGACGTATGTGCCCCAGGGCGAGAGTGGGCTGCCCCAGCCGCGGTGTGGTCATCTCCAGCGGAACCTCATTTTCCTCCAGATCATCCCGGCAGATGACTGCGGCTTTTCCTGCGACAATTAAGCCTGATTCACTCATCAGCGGGGCTGAATAATGACCCGGGGTGGGTGGGGTGGGGTTGGGGGGAGTACACAAAGGGCACGTCTTTAGCGGAGCTGCTATCTCCCATCAACCCTGGGAAGCTCCTCTTGACGTCACCTTTTTTCACTTTGATTGCAGCGTAGATGCTGCTCTGGCCTCGCTCCAGGTGGCCAGGATCGGCTGTGATTGAGTCCGTCAGTGCGCTCGGAAGAGCAGCGCCTAGCCAGCTATTGCTAATGGCCGAGCGGTACTTCTGATTCGGCCCAGCTTCTCTTCCATGAACGGTTCTCCGTTTTGCCAATTCGCTGCTTCGATATGGCTCAGATAGTCAGACTTTTCGAAAAAAATAAAATAGAAAGAACACCACAGCCCTAAAAGAATAAATGCGAGCTGGACTGCTGATCATGTGTATGTAGTGGGCTGCTCGTGAGGAACAGGGCCAAGTTCTGCTTTAAGGCAAGGATGCAACTTTTTTTTCCTTTTATATCTCTGAATTCAATTTATGAATTAAATGTATGATAGCCATTTCAAAATGGAAAAAAAAACAACCCAGGTATGCTTATTTGCAACGGGTCTTTGGTTGATTCATAGACCAGATCTACTAAAATCTCGCTGTAACAGCCGTGGGTCAATGCCATATTCAAATAGGATCAATGTTTAGCTGAGTCTTACAGAGGGAGGTGATTAAGTGTGTAAGATGGCGTCGATGGGAGAGACAGGGTTTGATAAGGTGGGGGGTTGCAGTCTGCAAGTCGTGCTGAGTGGAAATTGATTTCCCATTTGGCTGGTCTGTGTGGTTCAATCAGTTACAGGCATGTGTGAAGAGGTGAGACAGAACGAGATATACCTAACAGTTCAAACGCCTGCAGAGAAACTTTAAACTAGATTACTGAGGAAGTTTATCATGACCAGCCCATTCCGTTTAAAGATGTAGAGGTAAATGTTTGGATTGCCAAAAAATTAAGATCAATGTTTCTCTAGGCTTTGTTTGACCTACGACCTCATAGACAGAGCGCGCACTCTCTTCTCTCTTCAAACGTCTTGATTCCTTGTGGGTTTTTTTCTCTTTGTCTTTTTTAAGTCGTGACATTGACTTCAGAGAGAAGACCAACATGGGCCATCTTGGACAGATCATTGTCTGAGCAGCAATTAAATGTTGAGTTACACAGTAGGGGGCAGCCAAACTGTCTGGGATAAAAACTGCCTTGCTTGCCAATGTAGCTGGATAGGCTTCAGTTTTGATAACGCCTGATCTATGTGTCAATATTTCACATCTACTGTTAGCCTGTGCGCCTTCAAACATGCTAAGTGATGTCATTCAGAAAGCAGCGCAGGATCTCTCAGGCCACCTGGGAGACGCTATATATCCATGATATAATAAGACATGCAGTGTACGGAAACCACGAAATTTGTGGATGTAATAAAGAAAGAGTTTCCCCCACCACAGCATTGTTTAGCTTAAGCTGATGCTACTTTAAAGTTAGCTTGCTATCTCAGCTAATCCATGTGCAAAGTGTAGAGCTTTGTGTGTGTGTGTGTGTGTGTGTGTGTGTGTGTGTGTGTGTATGTATGTGTGTGCGTGTGTGTGTGTTCATTTGTCTGCATATGTGCTGCATAGTCTAGCACTAGGAATGGCTAGTGGGTTTTTAAGCATGATTTAGCTCCTCAGTAAGCCTGATAACATGGAACATAAGACACCTATTGCCCATATCACACACTCGTGTTATTATTGGCAGTTTTACAGTGTGTGCAGAGTACCATTCACATGTTTGAAATCCTTTAGGTATTAAGTGGATAGTCATGGTGAATGAATTCCTGTATAATTGTGCATTTGATGAGGTGTAAAACCAGGCAGACACCTGTGATTATCAGTTCTACAGGGGCAGATCAGCCTGTAGCTGAAGCCATATCGAAAACATATCAGCTATTCCAGCACTTCCTCTGTGTGTGTGTGTGTGTGTGTGTGTTCTCCACATGACCAGAGCTATCAGAGCATAGAATAACTCCCCTGTAGGCACTAGTGTAGATTAGACCGATATAACACACTGCATGGCTCATGACATATTGCGTTAAGTATTTATGGGCGATGTGGGAGACACACTCATAAATCTATTCAATTATCCACGTTTGGATATACACAGGCTATGCACAAATGGACAATGTGGCACATTTGTGTGTATGTGTGTGTGTGTGTGTGTGTATGAGGCCAGCATGCGCAATTTCTGTCATTATCTGATCTGTGTGCTTTCTCTTTCTTACTCACACCCCTTCTGTCTCTCTCTCTCTCTCTCTCTCTCTCACACACACACACACACACACACACACTCACACACACGGCTAGTGGACCACAGTGAGATATTCCCCGCCTCTATTTTTTGTTTTTTTCTCATATTCGGAGCCCCTCGACATGTGTCTTCAAGTCCCTGAACACACTCTGTGCACACTTGCAGACACATGAACCCTTGTTCAAGTCTGCGCGGCGTGTGTGCGCGCACATCTTTGGGAGACTAGGGAATAAAGGAATTCTACATTTTAAAATTCCTGCTGCAAGTCCAGAAAGCATCCATCTGAGGGCTGTGCTCAGACCTAATAGGCTCTGGCGTGGGTATGGAGTCCTACAGCGAACCGGAGCTGCACAGGACAGTCTGCCATCTGCTTGAAGCGTTAGGACCTCCCACAGACCTGGCTCGGAAGACCCAGAACCCACTGGGCTGTGTTGGTTCTGAGGCTCTGGACACAGCCCAGCCGAGCATCTTGGGAGACAGGACCAGAATAACTAGCCAGGGTCTGTGGACCGCAGGTCTCATGTTAAAGACATGCAGGGCAAAGGCCTGAACTAGTAGAACTTTAGACAGTTTTGTGACTTTCATTTTACTTATTTAGTTGATTACCTGAAAAGTAAAATGTAATCTGTGTGAATCATTTTTATTTCTGATAAAGTGAAAATGTGTTTGAAGTCTAGCGCTGTGGTGAAGATGATGAGAGTTGGCTCATACTTTGTCCTCATGGTCGTGCAGTGGTTTGACGTTTTCTTCATGCCAACACACATTAGTAGATGCAAGTGATTTTGTTCCTGGTCCACTCTGGCGCTTGTGCGTAAACTGGCCAGTGATTGGAGCCGCTCAGAAACGCCATGGATCAGAAGATCATGGCTGGACAGACTGTAAGATTTTGACCCAGCTTCTTGCTTCACTCCTGCATCATCTTCTCCTGGTTTCCTAGCTACCTCTTTTGTCCCGCTATGTCCCGCTGTTTTGCTGACTCCCGCTGTCTTGCTGTGTCCCGCTGTCTAGACCAAGTGGCTGACATTCGTGCTTCTGTGGAGTAAAGGTACTGGTTGTCTGAGCTGGGACAAGCACTGGTGATGTGAGATGACACAAACTCACTGGTGTTCATGAAACACTTAAATCCCTTTGAAACCCTTTTCCCTTAAGTGACGAAAACATACGCTAAACTTATTTCTTGAAGGACACCAATTTCTGTCATGTCTGCTTACTTTCAGGTGCCTGACAGAACTTTGAAATAAATTATGACAGAACTCAAGTGCCCAAGTCTGATTATTTTTGACAAAAGCTACTTGCTGGCAAGCAAACAGTGGGGTTTCATGAAATGTTTATTTCAAAAGAAGCCTTCCATGTCAGGTCCTGTAATGATTACAGACATGATGTTTATATTCCTTAATTAACCTGTTTTAAAATTATCACATGACATTATGATTATTCCATGTTATTAAAATATCAAATTAGGTCCTGTTCATGGCTTACAACACATCAAATAAAACTGAATTCACACTAAACAAGAATCGATTTCACACCACATAGCACATTTTCCCATAGCCCATATACCATAAGAATGTGTGCTGAACATTTTGGTCTACAAGGGACAGATGTTACTGTTGCTAATAATGACATTATCTCCAGAACTATAATTATGCAGCCGGAGCCCTACTTTAACATACTCTCCACATTCTTCGGCACATTCCTCTCACGCTGGTTCCCGAGTACCCGTGTATTTTTTGTTGCTGTCGTACACAGCTGCTTTATCCTCAGAGCGGTGTCCTCCTCCTTAGCTCAGCTTAAACACAGGCTTCACTCTCTCAACACCACATGCAGCATCTGGACCTCCTCCTGCCTGGGTAGCACGGCTCAATCTGGCCAGGAAGTGGCGCTGGTGTTGTTAAGGAAGTGGAGTCATTAATGGTGTAATTAGCGGCTTGTTGCCAACCAACGAACACCGTGGCGATTGGCTTGCGCCCTGCACACGTCCTCTGTGATTGTGATGTGAAGGGCTATTGTGACACTGTTGTGACAGTGTTATTAAGGGGTGGGGCTTGATCTCCTCCACACAGACGAGAACTGAGGACTGACGCCCCCCACCCCAAACTCCCCCCAGCCTGAATTGTCTTGGCCTGCCAGTCACAACGGTTGCCTCTGCCCCTTTAACTGCAGCACCGCCTCCACGCCCAGTGGACAGACCGTCTCTTTCAATTCTCGCGGCCGGTTTTGCCTTATGCCAAGCGGCTTGTATTCCTCCTGTCTCCTCAGCTCACAGCCACCAAGATGTTGGCACCCATTCACAGGCTCTTGTTGGAGCAGGCAGATGCACATTGCTTCCTAACAGACATGAATTGCAGGCACGAGAACAGAATGTATACCCAGATGCCTCCTGCTGTACAACCCACCTGCCCAACCCAACCATCCCCCTCTGCCCGTACGTGATGAGCTTGATATGGGAGTCCACCGCCCCCCAGTCCCCGCGTGACGACTGGATCCGGCTTCGGGCCGTTTCCAGCCAGTCATCAGGGGGTTTTTGTGCGGCTGACAGATGGTTTGACGGGCACGGATACGGGCCGCCTCGCACATGCTCGGGCTTGAGGCGCACGCGGAGGAGGGCGGCCGAGCGGCGGGGAGACGACGCAGGCGTGGAGGACGGCTCCGTGGCCAGACGAGAGAGAGACACGAGACGAGAGAGACGCGAGACGAGAGAGACGCGAGACGAGAGAGACACGAGACGAGAGAGACGCGAGACGAGAGAGACACGAGACGAGAGAGACGCGAGACGAGAGAGACTCAGCCGGGGAGGTGCAAGGAGACCAGCTGAGACAGCTGCACCCGATCAGAGCGTGAACGACACGTCCCCGCACGACGCACCCACACGTCACACGCAGCGCTGGGCCACGTGTAAGGGCGTTGGCGAACCGCACACGGAATGCAGTGTATGTCCATATGCATGCACGCATTCTAAAACAGTCCACACCAAGGAACATGTACATACAGCCAGACACTCGCACACATACGCTAGATGCTATCATAGGGATAGTTCGCACACCCAAATAGGCTGTGTATAGTGAGTGAAAAGTTCCAGCACATGAAAATTGAGACATTGTCAAGAAGTGTGTGGGTGTGGGTGTGGGTGTCTGCTCTGCTGACACGAACGACCGACGGAGGTTCGGGTTCTGAGCAGTCTCCATTAGCTTACACTGCTTGGCTACTGTATCACCCAGCGAGTCTTAGCACAGTCTGAAGCACCTACATCTCTTGCCCCAGCAGAGATATGGCACACGATCGTTCTGAGGTGATCCCGGTCTGCGTTAGCTGTGCCAGGGAAGTCACACTGCATTCCTCACCATTCTGAGCGCATGGCACATGACTCAGCGTTCCGACTCGGACTCGCGCCGGTCAACCTGGACCGCTCGGTGACATCACCGGTCCCGCCCAGGGCTAATCAGAGGCAGACTGTAGAAGGAGGAGAAACACAAGCACACAAGCGCAGCTAGGACACGGCCGTTTCTATGGAGACGCCGTATTGATCTGATTTGAACGCACAAACGGCGGCTTGTTCACCAGTGTGTCCACGATGAGCACGGATGCTCACGGAGCACGCCACTGCACACGCCACTGCACACGCCACTGCACACGCCACTGCACACGCCACTGCACACGCCACTGAGCACGCCACTGCACACGCCACTGCACACGCCACTGAGCACGCCACTGCACACACCACTGCACACGCCACTGCACACGCCACTGAGCACGCCACTGCACACGCCACTGCACACGCCACTGCACACGCCACTGCACACGCCACTGAGCACGCCACTGCACACTCCACTGCACACGCCACTGAGCACGCCACTGCACACACCACTGAGCACGCCGCTGCGCACGCCACTGCACACGCCACTGCACACGCCACTGCACACGCCACTGCACACGCCACTGAGCACGCCACTGCACACGCCACTGCACACGCCACTGCACACGCCACTGCACACGCCACTGCACACGCCACTGCACACGCCACTGCACACGCCACTGCACACGCCACTGAGCACGCCACTGCACACGCCACTGCACACGCCACTGCACACGCCACTGCACACGCCACTGAGCACGCCACTGCACACGCCACTGCACACGCCACTGAGCACGCCACTGCACACGCCACTGAGCACGCCACTGAGCACGCCGCTGCACACGCCACTGGGCACCTCACTGGGCACGCCACTGAGCACACCACTGAACACGCCACTGAGCACGCCACTGAGCACGCCACTGAGCACCTCACTGGGCACACCACTGAGCACGCCACTGAGCACGCCACGGAGCTGACATGTCAGAACAAGAAACACTGAACAGCTACGGCAAGCAGTGCAGCTGTCTGTGAAACTGCTTATCAGTCGTGCTCTGTTGCACTGTTCCATCCATTTAATAGAAATTTCAATCGGTAAAGCAAGTGGTGAGAAGGTTGGATGTATTTTACCATTTCAGAGCTGATGTAGGCCAGAGGTGTGAAACCCCTGAGCTCCGGTGGATCCCAAACTAGAACTAGAACTAAAGCTTCCTCGCAGTTAGGAATGAACTCGGCGCACAGAACATCTCATCTCCTTGACACCACTGTCCTGTGTGAGAAAGGGGACGTTATTGTCTTGGAGGTTTAACAGCTTTCAGGGATTACTGACAAAACCACATGTGTGTTCAAACAAGTTAACAAAGGACCAATGAACCACCTCAGTTATGGCAACTTCCGATTTGTTGCTGGCTCCTGGCATCTATGAGATTCCTGGTTGGCATTTCCGTAATTACGACGCATTTCTTCCTCTCCGAGCGTTGTTTAAAGGCCGGACGGGTATTCCCGGAAACCGTGTCAGCTGGTTGGTGAACAGCGGCAGTTCATTGGCCTCCACGCGACGGAGCCGGTGCCGTGTGGCTCGTGGTTTCGGAGTGAGCGTTCCTGTCCCTGCAGGTGACTGCAGCACGGCACACCACTTAACCTCTCCACTCTACCGTCGCCCAGCGAGCCGTGAAGCTCCGTCAACTTTACGAGAGAGAGGGGCAGAAAGGACAGGCCTTAAAAGCTTGTTTATGAAAAGAGAGTGTTTGCCTTGCGCTTCTAAATGGATTTCAGAGGGGCATAGGCAGGAGAGATAGGGGGTGGGTGAGGGGAAGGCGAGAGAGAGAGAGAGCAGTTAAAGAAATGAGGGCAGAATCTAAAGAGAGAGGAGGGGAAAGGATGGAGAGAGTGAGTGAGGTTAAAGAGCAGGATAAAAAGGGAGCGATAAAAACAGAGATAGAAGGATCAGTAGAAGCAGGGCTTGGGAGGGGGGGTGCTTGTTTTTGGGTGAGAAGGGGAGAGAGAGAGAGAGAGAGAGATCGGTGCTGCATTCGTGGGTCTGCCGTTTTCTAAACAGTGCGCAGTAATTCCCCTCCCTGCGCTGTTTTAACCCGTATTAATGTAAATTCCAGGCGTTTTCTCGCGCTGTCTCTGACGCTCCGTCTCACCGGTGCGCTGGAATCTCGTAGGGGTGTGAGAATCGTGCGGTAATGGCATTCCTGCCCTGCTACATTGCTGCTATTTCCCACCCATCAATCACGGGCCTGAGCCAGAGCATTAGGCTGGGCCTGGGGAGGAGTCCGAGGTGGCAGACGTGGAGGGCCGGGCAGCAGATAGCCGCTGATATTAGCGGCACGCTGGCGATAACGTGGGCCAGCTCTCCTTAGCACTTTTGGCTCGAGCAAGTGAAGGGTACCACGTTCTCCGAACCAGCCAAACCTTCTGAAGGCATGAAGAAGGAGTTTTAAATACCACTGGGCCTGGTAGTAATTTTGTCTCACAGAGCTGAAATGTACAACAAATGTGCATACCATAACATGGAAGTCACCTGCTTAAAGAAAATAGCAATATACATACAGTGCCGTTTGGATGCACTGTGAACACCCTGAAGGAACCAACAGATGTCACTGCGCGACTTAAACTGTCACTGTGCAACGTATGTAGCTTGGAAACATTCACAGTCATTGCTGTTGCGGTATCAGTGTGTGACATTGTTGTGCTGTTGTTCCCTCTGGTAGGGCGTTCACTTGTTCACTTGAGGTACGGCAGACCCTCGAGGGGCCTCTGCAGCGTGAGACAGGTGTTTCTGAGGGGACTCCCATGCTGACAGTGACCTTACACACGCCGTGCAGACTGAGCAAGCAGGAACGATCTCCGGCGCGCTTCCGACGGATCGTCTGAGATGCGGCTGCGGCCCGAGTAGCTTGCTCATGCTCGCGGAGCTTAAAAGGAACTGAGACGAGAATCCGAACGTGGAGCGGTCCGCTAATCCGTGACCAACAAGATTACAGGGTTTCCTCCCCTGTGCTGAGGAGACACTGGGAAGGACTCTATGAACCATGGAAAGCCTCTGGCAGCCTATGGGAAACAAGAACCCGGCGGCTGTAACGTCAGCATGTCCTGGGGGGAGGTGGCTGCATACAGAAGGAGAGAAATGCGAAGGAAAGTGAAATAGAAACACGAAATGGTTGTAATTTCATTTCCGCCACGCTATAAAAAACGAAGGGCCGTATTCGTAGTTGTTCTCAGCCCAGGCAGGGAAAAAAAACTTTTTACAAGAGATGTTTAAGTGGAGCTCAGTACAGCCGACTGACTCTTAGTAGCCTCACATTCTCACACTCCCCTTTTGTCTGTCTTTGTCTGTCTGTTTGCATCTCTTTTTATCTCTGTCTCTCTCTCCGTGAGTCTGTGTCGCACTCTCTCTCTGATTCTTTGTGTCTCTCTCTCTGATTGTTTCACACACACTCTCTCTCTCTCTCTCTCTGATTCTCTCTCTCTCTGACTCTCTTTCTCATCTCACTCCCCTGGCCTGCTCAGTGATCCAGTACAGTGCACACAAAAGCTACTGTGTATCAGCGTAATATGCTGAATTGGTCCCCGCTGACCACAGCATCTATGCTTTTTTACGTAAAAAGCCCACAAACAGGACAGATCCCAGTGCATAACCATTTTAATCAACAGTCTAACAGCCAATAAAAGAGTTCAAAACGTGGCTCCATTTTCCCTCAACGATCACTGGCTTTCATTCCTTGTATGAAAGCTCTAACTTCTCTTGTTAAGTGCCTTGCGCAGATCAAAGGGGCGCTCTCAAATTTATGCTAATGGAGGACTGAATGTTACATTTAGGGCTGGTTTTGTCATTGAGTGCCTCTTTCACCTCACCCTTTTGTCTTTGGTGCTCCCTCCCTCTGCGCCGTGCCCCTTTTCCCCTTTTACCTCGAATGCCGAACTAACGCGATCTTTTCTTTTTTACCTTCAGCACTGAACGCCAAATGTCCAGAAGGCTTTGTGTTTGCACTGCCAATTAGCCTGGTGTATTTGATGAAAAGGTCAGCGCAAGAAATAAAAAGACAAGGAAAATACTGCGTAGCCGATCATTAGCGTGCGTAGGCAACGGAGGGGCCAAAATGCCCCAAAGCCTTTGATATGGACAGAGAACTGTTTTCTAATTGAACTGAATGTTCTGGAAAGTTTATGTTGCTTTTAGAGACCCATTACTCTTCTAATCTCAGCCTATAATCAGACAGTGTTTACGCTAGACACACAAAACCTGCTCTGCACTTTGAAGGGTGAGGATGCTCTCATCACTCAGAGGTAATGCTCTCAAAAGCACCGAGAGATTAGTCCCAAGGAGAGGTCTAACCACCATGCTAATCCTAAATTATACCTCACCTTGACCTCAGCTCAAAGATTCGTCCACTTTCTTAGAGCACCTATCACTCCTGTAATTCTAGGACCAACCAACAAATAATCCGCTCGTGTTCATGAACCAATAACAGGTAGCGCTGAATGGGGAATGGACAGGTAGGCAGGTGAGTGGGTCGTTGAGGTAAAACAATCTCACCTCTGTGTTGAGCCTTGCAAACACATTGTTTCTGTTTCCCCCCAGGATTTATATTTGTGAGCCTGTGATGTGTTTCACTTGAGTCTCCAGTTCGTTCAGCCATTAAAGATGAACTGCAAATCTGAGTACAAATATAAAATGACAATATAGGTATGGTCTCTCCCTAAAAGCAATAAGACAGACCCTAGTCCAAGGTTAAAGAGCAGGGAATGATCTCTCTCTCTCTCTCTCTCTCAATAGAATGCTATTTCGAGTTCTCTCCAGTTCTTGTTCAGGTGAGGGAGTTTGATGTTACCTCCAGCCCCCATGAGAGTGTAATGGTACCAGAGTTGTTGACGTGTGGTTTTGAAACCTCTCCAGAATGCTCTTGAGCTGTTAGATCTTTGTGGCAATCATGGCTTTAATTACAGAATTCATGATTTGGTCTGATCGTGGCGAATGCCACTCAACATCCTGCCACAGTTAAAACCAGTTCAGTCAACAAGCTACAGGGAGGTTGGTAGTTAAAAGCTTGGGTGATATTACCAGTGGTAACCCTCATCATTTTGCATGTCCTCACATAAAGAAGGTGGCAGATTCTCTCCACAATGTGCCATTAATATCATCTTCTACGGTGCCTTATCAAAATATTTTGCTCCTGACTTCCATCAAAATATTTCAGTAACCTTGGAATCTATCAAAACATTTAGATATTTTGGAGTTTACCTGAGCGGCGGCTGCCGACCTCTATCAGAAATAGTTGTCTGAGGTATTTGCCGCGTCACAGATTAGAGAATTAGAGGGATATTTGCTTTAAACAAAAACGGGTTTGACTGTGAGCAGAACAGACTGCACCTCAGAGTGTTTTGACTTTGCATGGCTAGGTGAGCACATCTGAGCTGAAACCTCCGACTCACGCCTGCTCCCCTACCCACGACCCCTGGTTCTGTGCAGTCATATGCAGCCAACCCAGGCCATCGCAGCTCAGGTATTAGGTAAATCATTGCATTGCTAGCATTGTAACACCATTGCTGTGCTATAACTGGCACAGAGCGACACTCATCTAGTTCACTGAAGTAAAGACACCAGTTAGTCTGTAGTCCATGGATAGGACTGACTTAAATATCGCATCTTTGACCAGTGCCCATGTTTTCTGTACATTTGGTTCCCTGCTAGAACAATGATTCTAAACGCTTTGCAGGAATGGATTCAGAGTCCTATAGGATGGTGAATTCTTACATCTCATGTCACTTTCGTGTAGTAGCGTGTCCTGTGTCCATCAGTTCTCCGGTCACCTTCCTCAGAAAGCTCTGCAATCTTTCGCCAGGCTTCAGAGCAGCTGGTCCTTCTTAAACGTCAGACGGGGGGGATTTTCTTACAGTCCAGTTCTCCTGGGGAAACACCTCCTTTCAATTTAAGATGACCACACATCGAGCCAAAGCCACAAGCTCTGGTTTCAGTGCGGGACCGGACCAGGGAGGATTCTGCTCTCTCCGCTGCTGAACCACGGCCAACCCAGCCGTTCCAAAGCTTAGGGCAGGCCGGTTCACTCAGGCCCGAGACCCACCGTCTCCCCGACTCTCCCCCCCCCCTTGCGTAGCAGAGCGATCGATGTCTGCAGCACAACTCAAGCTGCAGGGATTCTTTAGGGATAGAATAACCACAGGTGAGTTAGCAGCCTGACAGCAAAGTGAAATATCCCTATATTGTATAAACATTACATCACAGGCCCTATAAGCTGGGCTTGGCAACATGCCAGGTGTTATTAGTTTGCCTGGTGCGCTAGAGAGTTGGACGCAGCTTTAAACAGCATTGGCGGTGCTCTCCCTCTGCTCCATCCTCCGAACACGGGCAAACGGCTCGGCGGTGCGAACCTGCGAACGGCACGGAAAACTCACAGACGTGGCGAGTCTGGTGAGAGGATGAGATGTGGAAATGGTGAGGATGGAAAGATCTCCTCCAACGCGGGCTTCCTTACTCACTTGCACAAATGGATTTCGGTTGGGCTGGTTGCAAAGAAATCCAATGATTAGATTCAAGTATTGGTTTAAGGTGGAAATCAAATCATGTGTATGTTATACCATATCAGAGTAGCTAATGGGGCTAATGTACTGGTATATTGCTCTGAAACACATTGACAACACTGACAATTGACAGTTCTGTTCTGATCTTTTCTGGAAGCTTTTAAAAGATGTTTTAATTTCTTTGTTTTTCTTCCTTCAGTTTTTTCTAACATTGAATACAATACAATGTATTTCATATTCATTGCTTAAAAAAACAAAAACAAAATAAAACAAAAGAAATATGATACTGAATTACTAGATACAGAGACAGAGCAAGAAAATGTGATGTGGCTGTAAGACTGCTTGGTCTGCAGCTGAGAAATAGTGCCTTTTGTGTTTATGGAGTCCAGACTTTTATTAAATTGTGAACTTGGTGGGAAGGGAGATGTGGTTGAAAAGTGAATCTGGAACAAAAGGCCTTGAGTTTCTTCTTATGTCTTGGTTACAAATGACACGGCTTAGCCCCAAATGGAAGACAAAGGCATAAATTTCTTCTCACCCCAAGCCCTGCACTCCTTAAGCAATGGAGGCACACATCTGCAACACTCTTTTGACATGGAGAAGTGATGCTGTCTTAAATCGTTACGCTTAGAGCGGTGGCCCCAGCTAAAAAATGGCCAAAAATTGATTTCAGCTCTGCGGCCTCTCCCTGTTTCGTTCAGCAGGGTGCTGCAGTCCATATTTCACCCCTGATTTGTTTTCTGACATACTTCATGTCTCTTACAATAGGCATATGTGTTAATGTGTTGGAATGTGCATCATATAATGAAAATGCATTAATATCATAAGTTCCCCCCCCAGTTCTGTTCCCACGCAAGAAGAGTGATGGAACATATATATCACCTTAAAACCCATTCTGTGGTCCTTATCATTTAATTAATTAATAATTCCTCTATGTGTGATCTCATATTGATATAAAATGCATATGATAACAATTCCCAGATGTTGTGCTTTTCATGTGAACGACTCCTATACAGAACATCTCTGCTCCGGTTTAAAACCTGACCTGGAGAAACCACAGCCCTGAATAAAATAAACAAAATCCCAGAAATGTGTCATCATTAATCATTTCCTGCATAGCTACATCACGAAGCAATACCTACAAATTGGCTGTGGATTTCTAAATAGTGAAATCAGTGGTTTGATGGGGGCAGGGTGCTGTTTTTTTTCCATGGGGCAAATCTGACAGGAGTCTTTCTGATGATGAGTTTAGGTTTGATTAATGAGTGCTTCTGCTACGGTGGAAAGTCCCGATCACGCAGGAGGGAAGCAGACTGGCTTTCAAAACAAAATGCTCATCTAATCAAGTTGTGACAAAAAAAAGAAAAATACCCTTAGTCATTTAGGTTGTTCACAGGTAATTTACTAGAACCCCAGTAACCATAGAGGAAATATCTCTTTCTTCTCGTCTTTAATTGCATCACTTCACTTGTCTTTGAGCAGGTGTGCTTTCACAGACGGACTGATGCACGCACCAACACACCCACCTAAATCATCTCCATTTCTACTGCGGGATTCATCATGACACACGCTTCGTAGTTCTTTCATGTGTGCATCTGTCGGTACAAAACTCTTCGTCGGAGTCTCCATCTCTTCCTCATCCTTCCGGGTGCCTCATCGAAACGGAACCCGTTTCCAGGATCTTTACAAAGACGCAGTTGAGCACGTGCTGCTGATGATCCCTTAGGTCATCACCTGTGTGCCGCACGCTTCCCTCCGTTGTGCGATAACCATCGGAATTTCATTGTTTGTTATTGTTACATCTGAATCAGCCCAGAATCGCCTGTTCCCGCTCCAGGACTCGATCACAGACTCGATCACGCATGCTAGTGGCCACACTGCCTCACAGCTTCCAGCACGGCGATATTTGTACTGCAGCACCTGTGGGTGCTTCCCCCGGCAGTAAGAACTTGTCCTGTAGCTGTTATTTCAGCTTTTGATTAATGTCGGATGTAACGTTCCTTTTTTGCCAAGGCTGCGGTGGAGAGAGTAACAGCTGATTTATCTGCTATCAGAAGAGCCTCTCCTGGTGTCCTAGTCGACCCTGATGCGACTGATAAAACCCAGAACGGCACGGAGTGCCTGAATGCTATCTGCATCTCTCCCGGGACACTGCAGCACTAGAGCCCTGTGCAGCGTCATACTTAGAAAGTGAAGAAGAAGAAGAAGAAGAAAGGCCAATCAAAAAGCCAGAATGGGCTAAATCACTGATGGTAGTGTAGCTAGACGTTGTTTTGACTTTCTCCACCTCACTGTTAAGGTCTGCTGCCTTTGTCAATGGGCTTTTGATGAAACGGGATGGTTATCTCTGTAACGTGGTTCAGTGGAATCTAACCGTACCGTGCCAAGAAATCTAGTTAAAATACATAGGTGAAAATGACAGCATCAAATAGCAAATATAAAAAATTTTTCTTAAGTAGGTTAGTAGGTTTTTTAGGGATGTATCTTAGAAATAGGAAAGATTCTTTTAATTTTCAGTTGCCCAGTTAGTTAAATCAGTTAAAATGCCTAAAATCAGGTCTGTTGTCTGTTATGGTGCTTGGCCCAAAAACGCTTCTTTGCCACGTCTTTGCTTTGGATTTCATTTGGCCTTTGTATGACAGAATGGCTGATTTTACACTCTGGCTGTTCCATTGTGCATCAGTACCTCAGCCCCTCATCCTCACCATCCGCTCCCTCACTGTCAACCCTGTAACCCAACCCAGCATTTAAAGCAAAAGAGAGAGAGAGAGAGACACTCTTCAACAAGCAGAGGGCCTTTATCGTCCTCCGGAGTGGTTTTGGATATCAGCTCGTGGAGATAGCATCTCCTCTCCGCCATTCAGGAACGTCAGCGCTTCCTTCATGTGATCTTTATTTACTCCGGCCATTGTGTGGCGGTGGCCATTTAAGGGAAGGTGCCCTGAATGGCTGAGGAGCTGAGGAGAACATCTCCCCCTCCCCCCCCACAACCCTCCTCCTCAGTCCGAAGTCTTCCATTCACTCTCCATCATCAGCAGTCCATCTGCTCCCAGTGACGGATGAGTGAGAGGAGAGAGAGAGAGGGAGAGGGGAAGAGGGGGAGAGGGGGATGGAGGAAGGGGGAGGGAGGTTAGAGGAGGAAGAGGAGCACCAGGAGAGGCATTGCGGGACAAGAGGAGGACACACCTCGTAGGTTACCATTCAGATCAGGACCTGAAGGCAAAAGTCAAGCTCTGCTTCTCTCAGACAGAGACGGAGATGCACAGCCCCATAGTGGGCATGTGTGTGTGTGTGTGTGTGTGTGTGTGTGTGTGCGGTTGGAGAGGTGGGGGTGTGGAGAAGTGTGTGTGTGTGTTGGAGTGCACACTAATGCCTTTTTACAAATTGCAAAATTGCACTGGGTTTGGGAATTTCCCCCCTATTGTGATCTGTCAATCAGAATGTGTGTGCGTGTACGTGTATGTGAGTATGTGTGTAGGTTTGGGTATGTGTTTGTACAAGTGCGTGTGTGTGTGTGTGTGTGTGTGTGTCTTCATGACCACACTCCTGCTCTTTCCCTCCATATAGTTCTTCTGCTCCCTTCTGTGCACTGGATCATTATTCATAGGTAAAAGCCAGTCTACCCTCTCCAGGTTGCTGCACATCTGTTGGCTTCAAGCTGATGGACGGAAGAACTGCAAAGACAAGAAGAAGTTCTCACCGAACACGGCAAATCGTTTAGCTAATATAGCAAAAAGCCACATATGCAGAGTAGCACAGACACATAGAACGAGTATCGCGGACGTCATTTCCAGTCACAATAGCACAGCAGTGTAAAGACCTGCTGGGGCCCATTGGTGCTTGACCCGCAATGGCAACAAGACTTTGGGATCAAGCCCACCGCGATCGCCTTGTCACACGGCACCTTTACACACAGAGCGCTAACGGCCGTGTAGGAACCCCAGTGTCGTGGGTAACGTGGGGGGTGGTAAACGCTTTGGGCCTGAGAATGTCACCGCGTGGAATCCCTGTCTCGCTGTGTGATGTCTTAAATGTGCGCATTCCCCGTCTCCCGGAGCGGGCGGTGTTTAGGGGGTGGAGCCCTGTGGCTGCTGACACATTCCAGTGGAGTGGTTGATAAGAGGCAGGGGCAGTCAGTGAGGGAGTCAGCCAGAGGTGGGGTCTACAGCAGGACAGGGATTAATCAGACCGAGGCATTAATGGCCCGAAACCTCTCACGGACACACACGCGCAGACAGAGTGCAGCTCCGCTCAGCTGCTACGCGTACAACAAAGAGAAACCAAAAAAACACTCACGAAATAAAAAAAAAACACACGCAGAACAAACGACTTTCCCATCACCTCCCATCACACCACTGGGGTTATCAGTGACGCCAGCGCAGAGCTGCCTCACCTTCTGCGGGAACAGACACCACCGATGTCCAGCAGGATTCCTTTATCGGATGTATGCTGCTCTTACGCTCTTGCACTCGGTATTTAAGAATGGAAATGTCTTTCAGTAATAAAGGTAAAGGCTAAACCCCGGACGCGGTCTGGAGCTTCTCAACGCTTGCGCCTGTCTCGCGGCTGGCCAGTCTCGCGGGGCGTCGCTCAGCCGCAGGTTTGATTAGCGCACGCTGATCAGCTTCATTAGGGCGAAACCCGATCTGAGCCGGCGGCATGCCGGTGATGAATTCTCCTGAGCCGCGGCCACCGGTGCCCCGCAGGGGTGGGGGGCTGCCCCGGCTCGACTTGAGAGGCCTGGTACCGTTTACTATAAACAGACATGGGCAGGAGTGTTGCGAGGTCACTCAGAGGGTGTGTGTGTGTGTGTGTGTGTGTGCGTGTGTGTGTGTGTGTGTGTGTGTGTGTGTGTGTGTGTGTGTGTGTGTGTGTGCCTGAGTGGGTATGTGTGCAATCATGCGTATGGGATATTCCATATAGTCAGATGCAGCATTTCGTGATTATTGGGACCAATTTAAAAGCAGATTTTTCTTTGTTGTTTCTTTTCCATCCATCCTCTTCCTTCCCTTTTCTGTAGATAGATAGATAGATAGATAGATAGATAGATAGATAGATAGATAGATAGAAAAATACAAAACAAGATACAGCAGGATAAAACACATCAAGCAACAGAACACTAAAAACACAAGCATAAGAAACAATGATTACAATAGAGACAATGGCTATCTTGAATAAAAGGGAGTTGATAATCTTGTTAGGATCAGAAATATTAAACTGGATAGAATTGGTGGGAGGGGTCATGGAGATGGTGGGAGGAGTTGTGGGGAGGGTGGGTGGAGTTGTGGAGATGGTGGGAGGGGTTGTGATGGTGGGAGGGTCATCTCGGATCCGCAGCAGCTTTTCCTCTGTTCGTTTCTGAAACAGACTCCATACAAATACAGACTCCAGAGAGGCCATGTTGTTCCTGTCCGTATTGCACCTGTCCAGCTGTTAGTTGAGTTTGTTGGCATTTTGTGCTTTCCTGACAGAACTGTCATGCCACTCCCCCAACACTCTACCATCCTGACAGGACTGTCATGCCACTCCCCCAACACACTACCATCCTGACAGCACTGTCATGCCACTCCCCCAACACACTACCATCCTGACAGCACTGTCATGCCACTCCCCCAACACACTACCATCCTGACAGCACTGTCATGCCACTCCCCCAACACACTACCATCCTGACAGAACTGTCATGCCACTCCCCCAACACACTACCATCCTGACAGAACTGTCATGCCACTCCCCCAACACTCTACCATACTGACAGCACTGTCATGCCACTCCCCCAACACACTACCATCCTGACAGAACTGTCATGCCACTCCCCCAACACTCTACCATCCTGACAGCACTGTCATGCCACTCCCCCAACACTCTACCATCCTGACAGCACTGTCATCCCCCAACAGCCCCATAGAACATCGGTAGCATCTTCTACTTTCATTAAAGACCCGGATCTTCCTCCAGAAGTAGAGCCTGCTCTGACGTTTCCTGCAGACTGTGTCAGCATTACATGTCCAGTGGAAGCTGCAGTCCAGGTTCACTCCCAGGTAGCTGTATGTTTCCACCCAAGACCACAGACAGTAAACTTTAGGTCTTCCTAAGGCCCAACCATATGATCAATTTTACATTGACCTGGACATTATCGTTTCCATATCACTCCACAAACCATACAGTTACGTCCCTGTAACTCCTAACTAACTTCTGCCCGTCACCCAGAAACAGCAGAGCCATCAGAAACTTTCTGCAGATGTATGTGATGTCGGATGTGTGGCGTGTGATCAGGAAAGGTGACAAGACCACAATAATGATGATAACACTTTGTTTTTATGTAGTGCTTTTCTACAACCCAATGGTGCTTACAATCATCAGTACACAGAACAACAGAACACAGAGAGGAGAGGCTCAACAGTTATGAGAAACATCAATGAGACAACAACATTACAATTAAACATCACCAATAAGCAGTAGAGTATATCAAACAGAAGGAAGGCCAAAGGCGAGAGAGATGAGTCTTAAGATTAGATATAAATAGCTGTATCTTGGTTCAAAGACAATTTTGGACTCTAATACAACCTATATGTATTAGCTATGGACACTTCTCTGACTAGACAACTATGCACTTTGTATGCCATGAATGTCATTGTAAATCCCGATGAAATAATGACTAAGCAGAAACTTCCCAACTATACTATCCACAAGCGTTGTAGAGTATTGAGTGTGTGTGTGTGTGTGTGTGTGTATACGCATGTGCAGATGCATGTTCATGTAAGTGAAGGAGCGAGTTTGTGAAGTCTACTGTTCTGTGATCCAAAGGCGAAGCAGATTTAGCTCATCTCACCGATTCTCATGTCGGGATGCCCAGAATAAAGACCAGCTGCTCTTTCTATTCTGTCCTGTCTGATGTAGCTTATGAGGAGGGGCGTTATGCTCTGAATCTGGTGTGCTGAACCTGGGAAAACACTAAACTTGAATGTGTTGTGTCCCATCTGATTGGCCAGTCTGATCACCAACACATAATATGGGTGTAATTGGTCAAATATTTGGCCATGTAAACTGTATAAAATAAGTTCAATAGACAAATGTCTATTTTCACTGGAGGCTTGGGAAAATAACATCGCAGGAGAAGAGTTTGTCCATGCTACAAAGCTTACCTTAAACTGCTGGTCCTGTTTACAGTTTTCCATTAACGACAACCCTATGGGACTGCGATGACTAAACTGTGAAATGCAAACATTTACTGCAGTCATTACTGTCTGTTCATAGCCAACAGTGGCTTCATTTAGTAAAGTCCTCTGGGAGTCGTGTTGAGCAAATGGAGCTGGATGTAGCAGTTGCACCGTGTTTGGCAGGTGACGGTGGAGCCACAGGTGGAGCCACAGGTGGAGCAGCAGCCTGCTGGTGAGCAGAGGCTCAACGGTTACGAGAAAGATTCAGCCTGCAGAGGCCTGGGACCCCCCACCGGTGCGCGCGGCGTGCTGAGCAGTGGGGGGTTCCGCTGTGTTTGTTTAAAACTCGCCGGAGTCCCATTAAGCCCTGATTCCTCTCATTTAGGACTTCCACTGGGACGCGGGCTAGAGCCCCTGGGAAGCGGCACGTTGCAAGGGACACCAATTATGGTCCCGAGGACACTGGCACGGCTGTTCCCGCTCAGGACGGCTGTCACGTCGTGGGACAAGCCTGCCTGTCAAACGCATTCAGCTGAACGCACCGAGACCCATCCTAATTGGTGTTGGGCAAACACATTTCCGACAGAAAGTTGCAAAGGAAGCTAAGTAGCTGAATGTTCACATTGTCCAACCCCTGACCTACAGTTCAGGCTCATCCCGAGACCTCCCTCACGCCTCATTACTCTGATTCTGATTAATCATCTCTGACTCATCCTTTTACAGGCGCAGGAAATTCAGGGCAACAATTAAAACCAATATTCTGGTAAGAAGCAGTGGAGTAAGTGTATTCTAACCCCGCAGAGTGATATGATAGTGCCTGGGGTTTGGCAGAGGTACCATATCTGCTGGGGTCATCAGGGGGCACTTCAAGTTCAATTTGCCTTTGGCCTTCGTCTCCCAAATCGGGCCTCCCTTCATATTGTTTTGAGCCACCCACCTCCCTGACCGTCCCTGCCCTCCTCCTCCTCCTCCTCCTCATCCTCCACTCCGTCCATCCTCTGCTCTCTCCCTCCTCCCCTTGCACAGTTCTTTCATTCTTCTCTTTGAAAAGGGGATTTTGTGAGGGAATCACTTGACATCATTAGCTTTGGAGAGTGGCCACAATGACCACATGCTTGTCTTGGTTTCAGAAAACATATTGGCTTAGCAGTCTCGAGGCTGTCTCTCGACCTCAGGTGAAAGGGTACGACGCCTTCACACTCGCTTGTGTTTGTGTCTGGTCTTTGTTTCCCTCTCCTTTCTCTCAATTTCTTGATTTCATATTCTCCCTCTTCTCCTTAAGTCTCAAATGAGTAGAACGTAACATCCACAATGCCGTCTTCCACATGAAAATGCCTGTTAGCTGCTTAGCGATGCCATGGAGATTTTCTTTTACAATATTGTCAGCTTTCTGAGGACCTTAGGTCACCCCATGCATCACAGACAAGCCTCAACATTAGACCTCCCTCAGCCTCAACTTTACAATGGCGCTGTTCAGAATTCTTCAGAACGAGGAATTTAGAGAACTCTAGATGATCAATAAAACAAGCTGCTGATTGTCACTGCCATTAAACCCAGACTGAGATGCTGAATAAAGTGTGTGTATTCTGAAAGGGGACCCTGTAATAAGAACTCGTTGTAAAAACTCCATGTTCCTCCTGTTATGGTAATTCCAAAACTCTAGATACTCCTACTGCTGATACCTGATCCGGAAAAGCTGGATTTTTCGGACGAATTGTGTGAGGTGTAGGAGTGAACATCAATAACACTCCGTGGCAAAAAAAAAAAAATAAGTGGCCACCCATATAACAATAACAGCAATAATGTTGGCTGCTCATGTACAAACAACATCAAATTAATGACCTTCATTTTCTTCTGTCAATACCAGGTCAGTTATTTCAGATGAATAAACTCAAACGTTAATTAAGGGTGAGAGACACACAGAGAGAGAGAGCATTTCTGAGTCATTGTACTGAAATTGAGCAAATTAATGACCTTAATTTCTATTATTCTTTTACCATATTAGTTGCCAACTTCAATATGTGTTTAAGATACGCTGTCCATTTCACATGTGTATTAGCTTTGAATGTTCGTGCATTATTCAATGTGCTTTTGAACGTGATCATTACATAAGCGCCAGTCACCCGCCAGACCCCTTGTGTTCAGGTGTCAGTGAAAAGGCCTCACGTCATCCTGCCATCCACTAAATGGCCAGAGACCTTAAATCACGAAATAATGCAAGTCATATGATGCAACTGTTACATGCGTTTATGTGTGTGAGGTTTGTTTTTGTTTGTTTTTTGCATTTTTTTTTAACAAACACAATACATTCCCAGTGCGGCCTCCCCAGGGTGGTGATTAGAGGGGGGCAGGCATGGGGCTTTGGGCTCTGGAGAGGGGCGAGTCAAGGGGCTTTGGCCATCAGGAGGAAAGGGCTGATTAATTGTGAAGAGGCTCAGGGAGAAAAAACGCCCAGCACAGAGTGCACTAATTACAGGCCTGCACAATGCACCATCTCATATCTCAAGACAATAAGGAACCCACAGCAAGAATGTGTGTGTGGGGGGGGGGGGGGATGCCATCGTCAGCATAAAAAGGAAACATACTTTTATATAAAGAAATGAGACAGGAGAAGCAGAAAGAAGGATGATGATAAGGAGAGTGACCTGTCCAAATGTATACGGTGGCCCCACAGTGAAGAGTTGCAGTTTTGGTTCTGTTTTTCAGGACATTGGATATGAAACGCAAAACGGACTATGAGTTTTGAAGGGCAGAATATCAGCTGTATTTAAGGTATATCGCCATCAGCATTTAAGCGAACTGTGTAGGAACAGTTCTTTTTATTCACATTTCCCATTTCACAATTAGCCAACTCGGTTTCTTAGCCAGATGTATGTTGCACAAGTTCATTAACAAGGGAGCTGACCAAATATTTACAGTTGATTCAAGGTGAAGGATTTATAATTGGAATATGTTGCTGAATATCTAGTTAAGGAATCGAGGAGTGTTGACACAGGCCAAAATCCCAATCATAAGTAGTCTAATTTGGCTGGGTCAGAATCAACTGTTTGGTATACTGTTAAGAAGGAATTACACACTGATAAGCTTAGTAACAGCACACAATCTGGCGAAACACAGAACATCACAATATTGGGTTGATGAAGACAGAAAAATATCAAAGAAATGTTGAACTATTTTTACAGGATGTAGACATAGACACACCATATAAAGGTATGGATACCACAGACAGGAATGGTGTGACATCAGCCTCAATATAATGTCTGGAGCTTTACCCTGAGACACCTGTAGTGTTCTGTGATAAAACATCCTGTGGACTTATGAGGGCTAACGGTACCGGACTGTAAAGTAAATTAACCTTTCAAGGTCGAAAGCAAAGTTATCCAAAACGTGGTGGTATTGCTGAATTGCTTGACTTTTTATGATATTGATGATGTTACTGCTGTTGGCAGCACTACATTCTAAAGTCTAAAGAAATGTCCTAATTGCTCAGATCCCTACAGATGGCACAGTAGGACTGTGTCCTGAAACATGGCATTAAAACAGCCATGGAGATATGCAAGACTTAAACATGGAATGTCCCTGACTGGTTAAGCCACTCACCCAACCTGAACCCTACTGAGCATGCACCAAATCACTGAAGGCCGGTGAAGATGATGATGTCTGTAGGTTGCAGACATTAGGCACTCGTGAAATGCAAATATTTGCAACCAAGTAATAAACATTATATAAAACTATGTTCATTTGTATAATCACTTATGGTCTCCTGATATGTGTATATAATGTGCACCGAAGGGATATATGGTTCACACAGTATAAGTGTAAGTGCCATTGACCTCAAGAACAAAAGCTATGTCAATGTCCAGTTGCTTAAGGACAGGCCTGTATGTGTTCCACTGGAAGTGGAAACACTCGTGAAGATTCAGAGCTTTCAGCCCCTCCTGTCCTCACAGAGGCAGGAAGTCCCAGACATCTGCCTCTCAGACACGCACAGCATCCTGGGAAATGTGCTGGACCTCTTTTCCATGCCTACTGTATAGCCGTTGACTCTTATTATGGAGAGCGTCAGGTTAGTGCAGTTAGCTTGTGGAAAAAAACAGAAAAAAGATTTATGGCGTAAATGTAAAAAAAAGTAGAAAATTCCTTTTAATGTCGAGAAATTAAAGCAACAATTAAAGAGGTAATTTTGTATAATTTTACAAAAGAAACTAATCCCATAGCCCCTATTTTATCATATATCTATTGTTCTGCTTGTAGTCTCCTAAGATGAACGCAAATCATCTTGTCTTCAAACGGGACATATAAACTGTTTTGTCGTAGTAATCGTCTCCTGGAACATAATGGAACCCTGTAAAAACAGCCCTCAGCTATATGTACAAGGCCGGCCATAAAAAGAAACCAGGCGCGAATCAGCGAGCCGCCTCAGTGCTGCGCGGAGTAAAAACGGAGCAGCCGAGTGCGGTCGCGCGTTTCCCTGGCGACGAGACGAACGCTTGCGGCTTCTGCACAGACTCAAGAAAAAAAAAAATCCCCTCCGCGCTGAGCTGTGACAGTCAGGATTATATTAGAGGTCAACCATTATTTTGGTTTTGCATGTTTCTTGGCCATCAGAAGCCCCAGGAGAAGTTAAGCAATATTTAGGGAGACAAAGGCTGTTCTATGTGGGGAAAGGCAGGGCCACCAGCTTTCTGTTGACATGGCCCTTTCATTAAGTGTGTGGTTGCTGAAGAGCCCACTCTGAGGGCCTCCCGGGCCCCTGTCCCTCTCGCACTCACCCCGCTGCTGACCGAGCCACTGAGCGCTTCGGCACGCCGGCGACCGCCGCACCGTAACGCGCCCCCTTATTTCCTGTCTGTCATTCAGCAGAGAAAACAAGTGTTAACTAGTGTACTTTGGCGGCGGCCGGTGGAAAAACGGGTTTTTTTTTTTTTTTTTTTTTTACGGGCTTTCCTCTTATTGCGCATTGTTCTAAATATACATGCCGGACACGGGAGCGGCCAAAAAAGATGCTAAAAGATGGCAAAGTCGGGGCTCCCTGCGCGACCTTTCACCGTGCTGGCCTCCCGCGGTGGAGCCGGGTCCATGAATAGGCGTCCGTCGGCAGCAGGGAGTTCACAGGGCCCCGTCCTGAAAGGGAGGAGTTCCATGGAGGGATTTTATGTTTCCTTTCAGCATCCTGGGACCGTTCCAGGGCCATCCTCCACTGATCAAAGGTTAAGCCCGAGCAGAGGAGCTGGCAGGAACCCCGCGCTAAACGCTCCCTCTTCTTTCATTTTCAGATGTCTGGACTCTTCAAAAGTCTGTTTATTCAACTTTTTTTTTTAAGAGCTATCGTTGTGGAATGGTTCCATCTACACGGAATACGTATCAGACGCTTTCAGGACTGGACTCGACCCTTGGGATAAAGAACATTACTCTAAAATTAAGCTAGTTACAAAGTTGTGGGATTTTTATTTCTTTTTCTTTGCGCACACTCGTAGCATGAGGTCGGCATGATCCTGATCGAGAATGTGTGGTCGTGAGGTCACAGTGATGTGTACATATTTTTGCAGAAATGTTAATACATTTTTTTTTACCCTCATCAACGTTTGCATCTTCTCTCCTTCTCACCCCCTATCGCCAAAAACGTGGTAGACCAGCAAAAAAAAAATAAGATTGACTGGAAAATGAAACTCTGTGAGTGCTACCTCAAGGTTGTAATACCCACACAGCCGTCTGTGTAAAACGATGGCGTATTATTGCTCCACCGTTTATTTAGAGTAATTGGAACATGGGCTCAGTCGTAGAGTTAGCGTCGACCTCTGTGCTACGTATCGCCATGCTTTCCACCTCCAGAAACAATAAAGGGGACCAAAAAGAAGATGGAGAGCTCGTCAGACATCTAAATCAGACCACGTCCCCCAGTCTTTGCCCGCTGTAGGTGGCTGTAGAGAGCTGGATCTGATAACATCAGTGGGAAGTTAAACAAAAGCCATTTTTTCCTCAAAACGGCTATCTTTCAGTCTGACTGCTACTGTAAACACCATTCCTGAACACAACATTATAAGACATGCTACCCTGCATTCCTCTTCCTCCTCCTTTACAGAGGGAGAAACAGCTCAAATAGGGTTGCCAAAAAGAAGTCACTAAGTGGGGGAGAAAGAAATAGAGAGAGAGAAGCAAGACTTGACGACATTCCAGACGTTTAGTTGAGAGTTTGAAGTTTTGCACCTCAGTGGCAACCCAGATGTGTGAAGTGGAGTGAGTGCATCTGTGCTAATGCGCTAATGTCAGTTATTGACACATTGAAAACCAGAACGAAGGGTCTCTCGTGGCTAATGTAGTCAGTCTAATGAGGGTACTGTCATCCACAGAAGTAATGTCTCCCAGAACAAGATTTCATACCAGAGGTTTTGGAAATCCATTTGGAAAAGGAATAGTTCCATTGACCTTAATACCTTTCTGAACATTCTCTTTGAACATTCTTCTACTCCCTCTGGTTCTAATTGATTTCATGAAAGAGGCAATATGTAAAAGCGAGGAGGGAATCTGTTGACATAACCTTGAGTCTAAACGATCCTTGAATTCTCATGTTGTCTGAGAATCTCTTAGCTGTCTTTAAGCGCCTCATAACTTAATTATGACACATTTCCTGGACCTTGTTTCTCATTTCAGAAGTGCAATTCACCTTTTCATAGTCTGTCGGCAGTTCAGATGACAGAACGTGTTGGTCCTATTTAAGCACATCCATTCCAACAGCAAACTCCCCTCCTCATAGGTTGAGACTTGCATACAACGCACTTCTAGGTCGAAATGTACCGTAACCGTCTATGAAAATCCAGATTCTTCCTTTTGCCTGCTTATGTATGGGAAGATGGAAGGTGCATGTTTGGGAAACTATGAGTCACATAGAAATTCAGAGGTCTGCAGCATGGATGTCTGCTAAACCGTTAACTCCTGAGAGGTTTTGCAGCCCAGCTTTTGACATGTCATACAAAGAATCCTTCACAATTGCTCCTCCAGCATGGAGAATGAATAAACTATTAGACACTGGCCTGGGAGATGTTCTGTGCAAAATGTAAAACTGGACTTTCATACTCATATCCCTGAAACACTAAACACAACTCTCTTTTTTTTGTTTGTTTTATTTTGTTTTAATATAGTCCTCATTTTTATTAAGAGGTCAAATAAATCCATCAGGTTGTATTTACATAGAAAGGCAATAAATATTTTATAATTGTCATAAAATTAATATTACTTTTTGCATACATTTTGAATCCATACATGAGTCATGTTTGTTAGTAGCGTCTCATATAAAACCTGTCATGTGACAAAGGAGTAAATAGTTCCGTTTACAGCTCCGCCCATATGAAGGGCTGACCTGGCCACTGGGTGGGTGTGGTTTGGGGTTAGGCTGGAGCCTGTGTGAAATCATCGTGGAAGTAAGCATAAGGTGATCTACTCTGTGCACTAGGGTGTTAACCATCAGAAGGAAGAGTGGCGTTTACATGGCATAATGTAGGCTTGTTCCAGGAAAAGTGTTGATTGTGTGGGAACCCAAATTTTGCTGGAGGAAATTTTGACCATTACATTGATTGTAGAACAGTTTTATGTAACTACTGCATGTTGCTAGTTCCATTTTGAAGTAAAATAGTCTGCAGCTGTAAAAGTAGAACCTTCGTGTGAGTGTGTGTGTGTGTGTGTGTGTGTGTGTGTGTGTGTGTGTGTGGGCACGCGTGCTAGTGTTAGAGAATGTTTGAGATCAGGCCCATTGTCACAGGCCCAGTGCATTATCGCAGCCTTTGCATCATATTACAGCAAGTTAAGGTCAAAAGGTTCTCGTCAAATCAACACATCGTCCTCTTCCAGTCCGCTCATTTCCAGGGCACTTTTCTGTTTGTTTGAACAAGACCTGCCGCCGTAGCCGACGCTGTAGCTTGGCTAGTCAAAGCATGTTGTGCTCTCCTGAATCACAGGTTGCACAAAAATGCAAAGGGAAGCATGCAGGGCTCTGTGTAGCTCAGCACAGTCCACCCGCAGACGGGCTCGGCGAGCTCGGAGCGGCGCCGCCCAGAGGAAAAGCATCGAGCGGAAAAAGAAGGGAGCGAGAAAAGGAGAAACGGGTGGGGCCTTCAAAATATTGCACTCGAAGCTTCACGGTTTTCTATGGAGGCCCGTGAGGGTCACGTGACCCTGCTGTTGCTGTCATTGCTTCTCCATGAGAGCTCATTCAAGAGGAAAATATTCAGTCCTCTGTGGCGGGAAAAGGGGGGGTGGGGGGTCGGAGGGGGACAGTTCAAAATGAAATGAAGTTTTCTCTCGAGCGGCGTTGTCAGATTTCTCCCCGAATGGACTTATCTGCTGCTGTAAACTTATCAAAGCAGGAGACAACAGTTCCTTTTTTTCGTCATCCTTAGTTTATCCAGTATAAATAAAGTAACAGACACAATATTATATTAATGACAACCCAGAAACATTCAACACTTGGGAGATACTCAAAGCTCCTGAAATATAAAAATAAAACATCTTTGAACTTTTACTTAAGCTTTTTGTCTTTCTGTTTTTTTTTTTTTGTTTGTTTGTTTTTTTTCTTCTTTTCTTCTAGCCATCGTTTCCCCACCTGTCGCTTATTTGCAATAGTCTTTATGTTGATTTAAGGCAAGAAGCGTAGGATTTCCGCTGCGGGACCGTTCCCGCACACCCCCCTGCGTCTCTCCGTCAGTTCGTTTTGGGGTTGGGCCTCAGACGCCGCGCCCTGCGCGTCCGCTTTGTTACCGTGGTGAAACGGAACTCCTCCTGCGGGTCCGCCGTGCCCTTCAGGCCCCTCTTCATGAAGTGAACTTCCTGCTGCGTCTGCGCCGTCCGCGTGCCTTTCTTTGGCCGGCCCTTGCGGTTGAAGCCCAGGTACCAGCCTTTGAACTTGGCAGACACAAACGCCGTGTAGTTGTTTTCCAAGAACTCCTCCACGAACACACACTCCGGGCTACTCCCGTTGAGCTGCAGGAGAGAGAAAATAATGTCAGATGAGGCCCACCTGTTGAGCAACTCTCTCCCCAGCTCGCCAGCTGGGGTTCTCGTAAGAGCCTGAAGCCAACGACAATAGAATGATACTGGGAGTGAAGGTAAAGAAAGAGTCTTCTATAAGATCTAATTTGTTGCTCTTTGTTATGGAGCAACCACAGTGAGGGATGGAGCACCATCGTCCGGGTTGTTAGGGCTGAGGAGGGATCCTCCTTGAGTGTGTACTTCACAACCAAGCTTAAGAAAAAGCTTTAAATAAAAGTGCATGGGAAGAGAGGGATGGTGGCTAGAAATGTAGACGTCCCTCAGAACAGATCAGCCTCTGATGCCCTTTGGCCTCAGACTTAGCGTCTGGGAACTTTTTTTTTTTTTTTTTTTGCGCTCAGTGGTTGATTTCAAATGAAAGTGGACAGTAAACTGCAACCGATGTGCTTTTATGACAGGGCTCTCGCTCAGCTGTGCTTTATACACAGATCAGCAGTAAATCCACCAGCAAACACCGCGTCTCTGCCAAGACGGGACTGGACGCGTGCCACCCTTGGTGCTTATGGTGGGTATCAAACAAGCTGGAGGAGGATGGAATGTACCATTTATGGCTAAGTAAAGGGGGTGTTGCTCTTTCCATCTCACATGCGCTTGCGGTATGGCAGCCACCAGAACATGGAAACCAAACAACACATTTTCACCTTGACGCCAGACTGGGGCATCCACGTTGATTCGAACGGACATGAGTGAAACATTTGCTGAATTTGAATGAGGGGGGAGGGGAGGGGCGGACAGAATAAAAAACACTGTGTAAATACTGTGCCAAAGTAGCAGCTGCAGCGGTTTTGAAAATGCACTGCAAGGCACATCACCAGCTACCGTGCAGCCTGCCGCCGTGGCAGACACTGTCACTGAACAGCAAACAGCACGTCCAAGATCTCTACTCAATCGTACAGGAGTGGCCATAGCCATCAGTTTTAACTCGTGTCCAGCATCTTGAAGCAGTACAAGGCTGTGTGTGTCTGTGGCCTCTAAGATTCACGCATGTCCTCGAGTCCATCGATCTTCTAGTGCTCACAAAGCAGAACAGCTTCTTTGATCGCATTAATACGTCCGCTAATTGACACAGTAATGAGGTTCTACATCAAACTGCAACCCAACAAGTCGGCCAAAACTGCCATGTTACTTCTCACAAGCCATCAATGCCGTTCATTTCCGGTCACTCTTTAAATTAGAATATTTAAATAACGAATCGCACTTCTGCTAGTAAATATTCTTACCTTGCCGATAATTTTGCCACTCTTGTCCATGCAAATGTAGTAGCCGCTCTCTTTTCCTTGTATTCGAATTTGACTCCCGAATGTTTCTGTCTCAACGACAAGGAGCGCTGCAATAAAAAAGAAGATACACTCATTTGAAGCCTTAACAAAATACACAGTGGAAAGAATAAAATACACACACACTGAGAATGGAGCTATTTGTGTGCTCTGTCATTTGTTAGAGATTCAGTTAGCAAGACACATTCAGTAACTGTGCTTACGAAACAAGCTGTGAGAAAAAAATATGCCACTGGAGAAGATTTATCAAAAACTACCACACGCAAACAAATTGTGAAAAGCTCTCCCATCACCTCTCTTACCCTTTGGACCCCTCTACACCTCTCTCTCTCTCTCTCTCTCCCTCTCTCTCTCTCTCTCTCCCTCTCTCTCTCTCGCTCTCTCTCCCCCATGTTCTCTCCCTGTTTAGGCACCTTTGTTCAGGCTCACCCCTCCCAGGGGGAGCTATCTGCCAAACCTCTTGGAACAGTTAAGATCCCCGGGGATTGGGTTTCCAGTCGCCTTTAGTCCCTGCTCACTCAATCAAAAAGTTAAGATGATCCGTTTGCTTAACACACAGAGCTATTCAGCAGGGCTCAAAGGCTGGGGGCTCTGAGGGCAACACCAAAATTGTCCCCCTTAAAAAACAGCTCGGAGTCCAGCGAGCAGGGGAACCAGTTTGGGCAGAGCACGTGAGATTTGTGAAGAAGTGAGAGAAACATCCCGCTCCTTAGGCCAGCGGACACTTGAAAAGGGGCTGCTGAAAAACCAGAGAAGAAGAGAAAAAGCGCAGGCAGACGGAATGGCTGGAGAGACGTGGACTAGGGAGGGAGAGGTACACCTGTTTCTCTTCTCTCCAGTGTTCTTTCATATTTATAGTTATACCAAATACCTGTGCCGCTTAAGACGTCCCTCCTGTATAATCGCCACATGCTTGCAGGCAGCGTTTTTTTTTCAAGAAGCTGCCTGACATACTTCGTGTGCCATACATCTGTTTCACGTGTTCGCCAGACAAGACCACTGAACAGCAAAGTGTTCGCAGGGAACAGCATAGCTCACGGCTTGTTGCGCAACGAATTCCGAAAATCGCCCAGTATATAAAAGAACTGAAATCAGCTTGGTGGAGAATGTTTTCCAACGCAGTCATGGTGCGGCGGTAGTCAGTGAACGCCCTTCGTCTCCCGGATTACTGGACCCCTGAGCAGCAGTGACAAATGTGTGTGGTGTCTTTGGCAGAGAGAGCATCCTGGATCTCTCTGCACTCCTGTCCACACTGGCATGGGAGAACCTGCCTACGCTTCCCTCGCATCTCCACGCTGCTCTCCCTCTCAAAGCCCAGCTGCCTAAACGCGGCACGACGCCGTTTCCCAATCGCCCGGCGGTCCAGCCCTGTCAGAACCACTCCACTGGTCACAACGCCCCTCCCCCGACTCCCAGCAGCCGGACAGGTCTTCATCGCCCCAAACGGCACACCCGACGGGGAGCTGGTGCGAACACGCGGAGCAAGACTCGGACTGACACGGGTGAAAATGAGGTCGGATGTAAACACACTTGTATCACTCAGCGCAGCTCAGTCTAGCGTGTACTGTGCTTATCTGGACCCACAGCCCTCCTCCTCGCTAGATCTGTAGCGCACGCTCAGGGCGGACGCTCCTCTTTCCATTGGTCTGAAACCAGATTCTGGGTTTCTCCGGTGACAGCTAAGGCTCGGGCTGAGACACAGGTCACTGCATCTATGACCAGTGGTCAAAAGCACCTTTTGTTTCAGAACAAGACACAAACTGCTACCTGGGCCATAACAGAAAATGTTACACTTCAGGCTCCTGGCAGGCTAAATATCTTTATATAAGTTCTAAATGAATCCTTTATGTTTTAATAGAAGAGAGCACGGTTTTGCTTATAATTCTAAAGAGGTCAAGGCCCTCTGTAAAGGTCTCTGACCCTAGATTAGGCCAGTCACAGCTGGGTGTCATGTCACTGAATAAGACAAAGCCAGCAAAAATTACTTTCGACATCATTTAGCTTCCAACGAGTGAGAAAGCGTAAAGCTTCAAATAAAAACATGCTAGCCCAAAACAACTAATCAAACTCATAACCTACACCTCATTTCTATTAACTATTATCCAACAATCCAACCCAAAGTTGGATCTCAAAGTCAGACATCTAAAAGCTGATTGAAGGTCTGTAAATATCTACATAAAACCAACATCATTCCATGTTGTTCTTCTTGTGGTTCCACTTCATCATGTCATGTATATAGTAATCTTTGTACACTATTCGAACACATCTTAGTAAATGTATGTAAATGTATGTATAACACGAATCACATCTCTAATCATGTGATTGTGGACTGGAGTGTTGGGGATAATGTTGGTGAAAGGCTCTCAGCTAAAGTAGCGGAAGAGGAACAGGAACGCCCCCATACCATACTTGCCCCCGTCGTCTCCATTGGCATTGATCTTCTTGCCAAGGATCTGCACATGCTTCCCCGTGGTCCGGCTGTACAGCTGGTATATCCGCACCTGCTTCCGGCTTACGTTATCCCGACTCTGGTTCTTGATGTAGAAGCGGAAGTCTGCGGAGCTCTGGTGAGACTCCTGTACATAGAGATGCAGAATATCAGGGGATCTCTCTATATCATTATAAAGAACACAGAAGATCAGGGATCTCTCTATATCATTGTAAAGAACACAGAAGATCAGGGATCTCTATATTATTATAAAGAACACAGAAGATCAGGGATCTCTCTATATCATTATAAAGAACACAGAAGATCAGGGATCTCTATATCATTACAAAGAACACAGAAGATCAGGGATCTCTCTATATCATTATAAAGAACACAGAAGATCAGGGATCTCTATATCATTACAAAGAACACAGAAGATCAGGGATCTCTATATCATTACAAAGAACACAGAAGATCAGGGATCTCTCTATATCATTATAAAGAAACACAGAAGATCAGGCATCTCTCTATATCATTATAAAGAACAAAGAAGATCAGGGCATCTCTCTATACTGTTATAAAGAACACAGAAGATTGGGGGATCTCTATATCGTTATAAAGAACACAGAAGATCAGGTCATCTCTCTATAATATTCTAAAGAAACACAGAAGATCAGGGGATCTCTATATTGTCATAAAGGACACAGAAGATCAGGGGATCTCTGTATTGTTATAAAGAACACAGAAGACCAGGTGATCTCTCTATACTGTTATAAAGAACACAGAAGATCGGGGGATCTATATATCAATATAAAGAACACAGAAGATCAGGTGATCTCTCTATAATATTATAAAGAATCATAGAAGATCAGGGGATCTCTATATTGTCATAAAGAACACAGAAGATCGGGTGATCTCTCTATAATATAAAGAAACATAGCGGATTAGGGGATCTCTATATTGTCATAAAGAACACAACGCAAAGTCACTGGAAAAGGAAGCTTAATCATTTTGATAAACACATATCTAGAGGTCTTGATTTATGTATTTTTGAAAGTCAAGATGACAGAGAAAAGCTCAAATCTGGAAAAAAAACACTGAACCTTTGTAGTCTTCAATACAACAAAGCATGAAGCCAGATTACTGTTCACTTCTCTTTTAGTGGAGAATACTATGTGCCTGGAGCTACAACTGCGAAAACCAAGTATTCCATTTCCACTAGCAATTATCCACCTGAAGGATCGAGACCTGTTTCTCTGTCATCAAACAAATATCTGCCTGAGGTCAGAATTTCACTCATAAATCACGCACACACAGATACACACATCTGCAGCCATGCTAACATGCAAACACATCTGCAGCGAGATATGTACGTACACACACACACACACAAACATGCAAATGAAACAATGCAACCTGAAGTGTGTTTCATACGCACTTATTCATTCTCATTCGCTTACTTTATAAACTGTGCCTGAGGCTTCATGCAAAAGAAAACATGCGTAATCTCTCCTCTCCTCTCCTCTCCTGTCACCCTATCATATGGGAGAAACGTATACTTTCAAAACCCCTGGAATCTCCTCCCTAGCCAAGTGTGCTCTCCCCAGCTGTATGAGTGGTAATTACCCAGTAATGGCCTTTTATGTGGCTGCTCTCAGGTGGCTAATTATATACACATTACATACTCCGACTTGCTGTTATTTTAACCTCAGCAAATTAATGACATTCAGAGCGTGCGAGGAGGAAAACGCACTCATGGCAGAACCAAATCTTCGAGGCAGAGATGGGAACGAAGACACTGGCGCAGAGCTGAGCGTGCGGGGTGCTCTGAGCGCGCTCAGAACTGGGCTCGGTGGAGCGTGTGGAAAAAAATACCTCAAGAAAGTGAAATCTCTCTCGACCCCATTTAGCACCATAACACGTTCTCCACAGCTGCAACGATTCATTCATTAAATCCATTAGCTAAGTAGCATCATTACGATGAGCCCTAGAGCTTTACGATATATGTCTGTTGCATAATGGTTGGATAGAAATACTCCGTTGCACAATAAGACATGAAAAACACACAGACGTCTGTGATACTGCAAACAAAACATAAGACAAGATATATATTATAACTAGATTTACTGCCATGCTGTGCTATGTATTTTTTTTTTTTTTTTAGAAAGTAAAACAACCACAAACGACCACAAAAAAAAATGTCTGCATACACAATACGCATCACAGGTCTGTTGCATAGAGTTGCATTTTTCACAGCGAGAAGGTCGGACGTTTCTTCTAAAGTAGCTCCGTCTTGACGTAAAGCCCACACGTACTTTGCTCATAAGGGAAAACACACACACACACACACACACATGCACACGGTCTTTCCTTTGAGGGATTTGCTCTGAAATCTCTCCATCTCCAGTCAAACACCGAGGTGAGCTCTGCAGACAGTTTCACCTCATCGCCAGTGGCAAGCGGGACATGCCTACACAGCAAGCCCGTGCCAAAGCCATGCGGAACCGGCTGTTTGTTTCCATTTTGCTTTTGTTTTGTTTTGTTTTTATCACACTGCCTGTCTCCCTTCAAAGGCAGCCTAGCAAGCCAGATATTGTTGAGACTTCAAACGATCGGCACCATCCTTGCTAAGAAGTTGCGTACTCTAGCATGCCTGATAGGGCCCTATCTGCGGACACCATCCTCGTCCGGAGCTCCGGAAACAACGCATCGATGCATTACCACTTCAGCCTGGCTGTTATAGACATATCACACCACTGATTTCAAAGCATTTCCTCAGGGGAAACAACAACAGCAACAGCAGCATCTAAACCCATCGGAAAACCGCGACAAGCGTGTATATAATCATGTATAATCAGTTGCTTCATTTCAGTTTGTTTTCTGAGAGGTCTTTGTATACGCGTGCCCTTATTAAGATAAAACCGAGAAAAGGATGTACCTTGCACTGACCCATTTGGGGCTAAAAAATACTTTTCTTCTGAAATTACATGCAAATATCAAAGATTTGTATGGACTGCCGTGTATTCAGAGCTGCATGGTGAATTCTGAAAAAACTGCAGGATGAATTCTGAAGAGGTTCATAAGCATACAGCCAGATTACGATTCTGGAGTCACTGTCCTTGTGTTGCATGTTCAGTGTGATTGTTTTGAGGAGCAGAAATACTGAAAACACTTTGAGAAACCTTTCAGAAATGTTGAAATTACTATTAGCAATTTCTGGAACTATGAATGAGACAATGTAGTGTTTACATCTGTCTAAAATATTATATATCATTGCATTAAATTATGCTATATTATGGTTGTTTGTTATTCATCTAAAGGTTTACCATTTGCAAAAAAAGAAAAATACATTTTCCTGTTGCTTTGCCATTACCAGAGTTGCATGCATTTCATTTTTAGATGAAGTTGTTACATAAACCCAAACACATTTAAATAAATGTGAAAAATATAATTACATACAGAAAACATACAGCATTTCTCATCCAGTCCTTATCTAAACAACTGATTATCTCAGAAGTGTAGTTTCTGTGGTTGCCTCACTTTGCAAATGGCATAATAAAAAAACATGTAAAAATTTGTGAATTCATGGAAAATCTTCATAAATCTTCAATTTAATCCAGATAAAATATCAAAGAAAGCCAGTGATATTTACCTGTAACTGGAAGTAGAGGACCAGAAAATGTAAACACCTGTAGAGAGAGAGAGAGAGAGAGAGAGAGAGAGAGAGAGAGAGAGAGAGAGAGAGAGAGAGAGAAACAAACATAAGACGCGGGGAGTGAATCACAAGTAATTACACGAAATAAAAGTGCTTCAGCACGACAGCCCAAATCTGGCTTTGAGCGACTTCTATTGGCAAGAATGTACGGTCTGCCTGAATGAAAAGGCATAGGAAAATAAAATCCTTACACGTAGATGAACCTTGAAGGCAGAACAGACATCTTGGTCAAATACACCTGTTTCCACCGTTTGCTGCCGCAGTAAGTACCGCACGGAGCCCCGCCAGTGTCCTCACACAGAAAATCCCGGAGGAGATTTGGAATCCCAATGAAAGAAGAGATAAATTAAGTATAACTGAGCCACTGAGAGCAGCATGAGGCTCTTCCTTGTCTTTAAATGATTACCCCAACTGAATAAGAATGGACAAATGTCTCCCCGTTGTTTTCCAAATCCTCTGTGGTCGGCGGTTGTCCCGTGAGCGTGCGCACGCCGTTCTCTCGCCGAAGCGCGGAAAGATTCAATTTGCAAGAGGGCTTAGTAGGGTGTCTCTTCCCCGCTGAAAATTCCCCAGACTTTACTTCTTTCCACCTATGAAGTGTTGATCCAGTATTCGAGAGTTGAAGTTAAATTCCGTTCGTACCTGCTGAGGACATCTTAACGCAGACCTTATATGGGGCATTGTAAACTTTCCATGTCCATTGTTTGAGGAGGTAAAAAAAAGTACAGTGTTTCCAACTTCTCCTGGTTATCACGGAGATGGGTTATTGCTAAAAAAATAGTCTCCTTAAGTTAAGACTTGACTGTTATCCAAGAGGTGACGATATAAAATACGCGTAGAGCCGCGGCGGAGCCTCGCAGCACAGAGCGGGTGATGGTATAGGTTCCTGTCAGCGGTCTGTCTGCCGCGAAGGCTTTGAGCGCTGCGAGGATTTTTTTTGTTGGTAGTGGGTGGAAACCTGTCAGTGGTTTGCACCTGATAGGGTAATCTGTGAGAGACCATTCGTACGGAGGTTTTTTTTATACAATACATCATTCTGCTTTTACTGCTTTTACTTCAATTCCAGACAAATTAGTGTGAATACGACGTAATTTTTTAACTGAAGAAAGACACACAAAATAAAAATAAAATGATATAATGAAATCGTAATACAAAATATATACTGCATAAATATATATATATGTATATATTTATATATACTGCAAATATATAATGTCATACATAACTTTATAAAATGAAGATGTAATCACCCTTCGCAGTTCAAAAACTTCGGAATGTATTTTTTGTTTATCAGAGGACAGATGAGATGTCAGATGAGACTGAGACGCGGGCCTGTTTTTGGCCCTCGTGCGTTTGTGGATTCCGTGCTGCGCTCCCAGACAGTATTGACATGCAAGTGGTTGTCGAACTCGATTTTTCAATATTGTTCTATAAGTTATCTGGCATTGAGATGCGGGCGAGGTGTGAATGCGTTTACAAGCCTTCTGAACGTGCCCCCCACCAGCTGTAAGTATTGTGCTCCTCGCATTTTCACTCATTACCGTGTAAACTACAGTTCTTTTTAGCTTCAACAATAGAAAACATGAGAAAAGACAAACAGTTTACAGCTATACACCTTTATTTTATAAACCTTGTATCAACTGAGGCATACTATATGCAAACAATGTACTGTCGGCTCCGTTAAATTTTATTGCATTTCTCCAAATAAAAAAAAAAAGGTTTGATATGTACCGGGCAGTGAACAAATTCCCCTTTAATTTATTTACACTTCTATTTTTTTGCGTGCATACTTCTAAATGTCCCAGAGCGTAAGGTTGGTGTATTTCCAAAATACTTATTGTTAGTCTAATGTAACTCAAGTCCGATGAGTTGTTTGGAATACGGCACTGAGAGCGGACAGGTAATCGGCATTAAACATTCATTAAATGCACAATGACTGTGCTGTGCAGCTTCTCGGCAGTCACAGAACGAGTTTTGTTGAGCAAGTATAAATCTGAGAATATGATACGAACCGACACAGATACCTTTGATGTGTGTATCACCTGGTGCGTGAGACAAGGTCACAATTAACCTCCGACAACAGCCGAAACAAAAGCGGTAAAGTGCTGAGCAGCACACAAAGGCGCGTCCGTCACCGGTGAGAGACTGGTCTGGGCACCCGGACCATACCTCTCCACTAGCGAAGGTTTAGCCATTTAATCTGCAGTTACTGCAACATGGCAGTTAACAGATTTACTGAGCATTGATGTGGGTAAAGGGAAAAAGAAAAGGTTTTATTTATAATATTAGCGTCTATTTAGATTGTTGATCGTTACATTTGGGGCAATTTAGAACAAGAAATAATTATATGAAATCGCTGGTGTTAACATGTTAACTGATGAGCCTCGGGTAATTTACACATGCTGTAAGAAATAAGTTGAGGTGTGTGCTCTGAATTGGCTGAATTAATTATCATAAACAGTAGCACTTGGAAGACAAAGCATTAAGTCATTAAAAGTGCTATATTTCAAAGATGTTTGTCCACAGTGCTTGGCGGTTTTTAATTCGCTCTAGAACTTTGATTGGAGCATCAATGTTTCAGATCGGCTAAATAATTAGCAACAGGCAGAATGAATGAATAAATTATTCGTGTTTGCACAAGTGTACACGAGTAAGTGAACAAATAAAAAAATACAACTAAATGGAAAATATCTATGAACAAGGCAAGAGAAGTAAAAGATTTGAAACGTTTTAGGTTTCAATGTCCTCTGTTTCTCCCCAGTGAATCGGTGCGGTGATCATCAGGAATGCTCTGAGACCGCCGTTCCTGAAGTTGAATGAAAAAAGAAAAAGGGCAAAAAAAATCTTTGAGGGGCGGTCACACACAGTTGTTCAAAGGCTTATAAGACCTTTTTCAACCTGACAAAAGAGCTTCACAGTTCTATAAGTAAAGCCCCGTATACTGCGTTAGTGTCAGAGCTGCCACCGCCACACACATACACACGTAGATTCCCACCTATTCCCTCTTTCATCTCTGACACAAATATATCGGCTGAGAGCTTAGGCTAGCTGGGGGTTGCATCTGCATCTTATTGAACCAGAAGGTGTGGTGGAGGCCTGAGAGTCTACATACAGAGGTCTTTCAGGCAGTTCGACAGATCTCTAGCGCTCGGTGTGCCCACTCCACTGGGGCTGCATTCTGAGACTCCTCACACACCAGGGACCAGCCACAGTTACGTACAGCAGCGCTGGCCGGGCTGGAGCCGAAACTCAACCGACCGAGAACGTGGATGGAAGAGCATAAGGTTGCAGCCGAGCGGGTCGATCAGGGGTCGCGGCCCTGCGGAGCGCTACAGAAGGTGTGCGAGAGGGAGGGGCGCCGACATCTGCCCGTGCCGCCTTTACGGACTCGTGCGCAGTCCTAATTTGTCCCCCGTCACAAGTCGACTGCATGGAACCGTTTAGCGCTACACTGAAGTGCGACGTATGGTGCGGATGATGTTGGTTAGGTGTGCGTGTGGGAACAGGAGTGTGTGTGGGATTTAAGTGTGTGTGAAGGAGTAAGTGGGTGTGGGTGGGTCTGAAGTGTTTGTGTGGGAGTAGGCGAGGGTGAGTGTGTGAGAACGGGGGGGGAGGGGGGTGGGTGTCGGGGTGGCAAACGTGAGCTAAAACGTGGTAGCCTGTGATCTTTGTGTGCCAGCATATATGTGTGTGTGTTCATGCTGAGGGCAAGGGGTACTGGCTCTGTGCTGACGCTGCTTTGGCAGCTGACTTTGATAATTGTCCTGTCAGTCCAGCGCAAATACCGGTGTCCGTGCAGAGCGCATTCACGGGGCCAATGAGTGAACAGCACAGCGTGCTGCTAATGATGGCGTTTCCTTTCGCGCGCTCCGAACGCTGTCCAACATCATAAACACTCGCTACGGCTCCCTCGCCGCGCGCCGCTAACATGTGTTTTTATTTTCGGGACCGCATCAATTTGCACGCCTCACTGAGCCCCTCGCTCCTTAATTATTCCGCAGTCGTTCGGGGAGAGCGTTTCGCTATGGAGGTTAATAGATTTTAAAGAGCCTGGCTGTCGGAGCCTGTCACAGCAGAGGAAAAGCTCGAACCTGAGGGTGGGTAATTGGTTCGGGAACGGGCGGTGTTTCCCCCCAGGTTGTCTGGCGTGGTCGGTCCGGCCTGACAGAGCAGTGCCGGGGCAGCGGCAACTAATCACACACGCTCATCGGGCCTGCTGCTGAAAGATGAAGTTCATGTTGTAACGACGCAAAATTCAGTAGTGGGCGTGACCAGAGGGTAACCCGAGTCACACGAGTGATGTAAAACTCGCGCGGACGTCTTATGAAAAACTGCTGTAATTCATTGCTGCAATTACCTAATTGTGGTCCTTAAGATGGACGTGTGAAGACATTTCGATAAAGGCATCTCTTACATTTACACCGTCAACAAATGACTTTGCCCCGAACTTCACCTTGTTTACTGCATCTCTGAATAACACTATGAAAAGTAAAACCAAGCATTAAAAAAGGGTCAGTTGAGCAAAACCCAATCTCAAATAACAGTAAACACAACAATGCCTGAACATCAGAAACCATCACAGTTCAGCTCAAGTCGCATAACTGTAGTTTAACACACAAGCTTTGTTCCTGTAGAAACAACCCTGGTCAAGATTAAATGGATTCTGGTTGCCCAGCTGAATTTGATATCTTCACCTCTCACTCTCTCACTCCCATTCTCTCTCTTTTTCACAAACACACACATGCTCACCGGTAAGCAGCCTTTCTTGCAAGTGGAGTCTAGCTGTGGTGTTAAATGTGTCCCTTTAGCTAGTTCCAACTTGTTGGAAAACTCTGGCCCAATGGGCTAATCCAATCCCCCCCCTCTAACACCTAATGGGTCGGTCCAATCCATTCCACTGTCTAACACCTCCTTAGACCATGCGCTTCCTTTGTTCTGACAATACACAAACTGCCATTCACATGGCCACTCTGTAATCAGTGAAATACTAGCCTCTGGGCTTGAGAGAGAGAGAGAGAGAGAGACAGAGAGAGAGAGAGAGACAGAGATATTCAGCCATGACCAATTCATTCTAACTACCTGTCTGGTTTCTAGCTGCAGATGTTATTTGAAAGAGAAACACAAGAAGTGCCCATACCAGCTGTAAAATTCAAATATCAAAGGAAGAGATGCTGGCACCGCCACTTGAGCAACTTACTCAAATGTTGCATACCTCATATAAGAACCAGTTCTCTTTAAAAAAAACTAAACAAATTCAGCCATTGCGGTCAGGTTAGCGCTGGTGTTTTACTCACGTGAACCATCTGATTGATTTCTTAACTCAGATGCAATACATACACTCCACACTAGCACCAGTATTACAAATCTTTGTATCCTGATTGGTTGACAAATATGCTACTTTGCTCATTTGTCTTTGCACCTGTCCTAACTTACCTGCAGCAACTGACATCTGTTATTCCTCGACCATAGTCTATCCAAGACCAGTTCTAGCAATGATCCTCTGGCCTAAACATGTTCAGTCAGTTTATCAAATCATGGACAAAGTCTGGATTCAAGGTCACTATGCCCAAGATATATTGCAAGGTTCACAAAAACAGTATAGAAATAGGAGTTTACTCTAATAGTCATCTTTTTACATGGGCACATACAGTTCATCTGAACCAACCAAAGGGTCCAACCACCAGTGTGCTAACCCAATGCTGCCCGATTTACATTTTGGTAAATCATTCTATATATATATTGTTGCAGCACTGGACACTTAACAGCACAAACACACATCTGTTGCCTGAATCAGGCTGGCTAAGTCCAGACGATAGACAGAGGACATCGCATTGACACAAAAAGACTGTAAATCATGCGCCTTGTCACAGACCATTTAGTCGTAAATGGGTCCAATTCATCTTGATAAGAAGCTCCAGAACACACTTATGAGCACAGAAAAAAACATCCTGTCCCAGGCCCAATCATTCTCGCAGGGCTACAGGTGCCCCATGCAACCCTGGCCAGAGAATGTTTTTGAAGTGTGCTACATATGTATACCACAATGGTAGTAGTCTCCTTAAAAATCCCTCTTCTGTCCATTCAGGAGATGTTTAGAAGTGACAAATTGCCCTTTTTAGCTTCTCTGTTCATAAGAGGTACATTAACTAAAGGTCTGTGTATGAAACATGACCGCAAAGCAGAGGCCACAATGCAGGGGGGAGCTTCGGTGTGTGTGTGTGTGTGTGCGTGGGGGGGGGCTTTGGGGTGTGTGTGTGTGTGTGTGTGTGGGGGGGGGCTTTGGGGGTCAAAAGAGATCTGGAGGAGGTAAATGAGAGCTCTTCTCCATCATTCTCTTACCCCTGATACTGCACATTCTAGAGATCAATCTCACCCCTCTCCTGTGTTCATGGAGCCTGTTACTAACCCAGTCAGGTTATTTGCATGATAATGTACCCACCATCAACAGCTGCTAAAGTGACAATGTTGCCGAGTTGTAATTACAGCTTCATAAAAGAGACGCCATCCAAACACACAAAAGAGATCAGACGGAGAGGAAAACGCAAAACTGATTTTACCATTTCACTCCATTGTCTTACATGGCTATTACATCAGGATTCACACAGCTTAATGGGAGGACCATGAAGAAATTCACACTTAATCCAAGATAAACTGAAAAACTCCGAACCCCACCCCCGAATCCTTACTGCTCATGTAGTTTAGTCCAGTAGGCCAAATGGGTGTCCAGGAAGCCTTTTCTATATACCCAGGACCTCTCAAACTCTCAAAGTCAACGCTGGGCGTTGATGAGCTGAGCACAAGGTTTTGTGGGTCATGGAATGCAATGCGCATCTTTGCCATAGCCAGCCGTGGAGGTAATGTGCTCGCGTGCTGGTACATGTCGGGCGAAGCGCACCCTCTCTCATATTAATAAAGCAAGGACTAAGCACACCAGCCCTCGGAGTCGTTTCTGCAGTTTTGAAGAGGGCACTGCAGAGCACAACCTGCAATCAGCGCACTACACTGATGTTTACCTCTTGATGACAAGGGACCTTTCAAAAATATATCTTTTTAAAATATTACTTTTTTTTTTTTTAACTTAAGCCCCGTCACGTAAATCTGACTGAGATCTTAAACCGTGCGACTGAGAGTACCGTGCGGCTGACTAGCAGATTAGAACAGGTTAGGATGTCAGAGAGCTGAGCTGTGGAAATAGAAGGAGCCCCTGACAATGACAATGATGGCTTCCTCTTCCACTAATATAAACATACCAGCATGATCACTGCCTTCCCCCTCAGGCTGCGGTATTGTTCCACTTCCATTTTGAAAGCTCTCCACAAATGCTTGAAATCTTTCCTTGCGTTTTTATTGCTCTGTATCTAGGCAGTGTGTTAACCTGTCAGTTTTGATGCACGTTATGCACGTTGACCGCTAACAGCTAAACACACACGGCGCGCAGAGTTTGTAGAGAGAGGTCGTGCTCAGAGACACACAACCACACATGCCGAGGTTGTCTGCTTTTACAGATTCACACATACACGTGCAAAAACATGCACTTACCACCTCTACCAAGACAAACTCATCAGCCGTATAGATGGATTATTGGGGGCTGAAGACTATGCATTTGTTCCATGCTCCAAGAAGTGCAAAACCACAATTCGGTGGGGTTGCTCTTGCACAATTCCCCTCCCTTGAGACGATAGCTGGAACATTTGCAAAGTATTTCATTCATGCATCTTCACTCATGAGAGCACGTCTCACTCAGATGCTGGTTAAACCGTCAGACCCTAACAATAAGTCCAACTGAGACTGAAATCAAACCCGCTTGTGACAGGACATAGAAGGGTGGGATGCACGCAGACATGAACGATCTGCTTCAGTACTTTTGGGGCTGGCTGCCCGGACTGTGAAGAGAACCCTGAAAGCATACCCTACACATGCCTCACATACTGTACGGCCTACTCCAGAAGCAACAAACGAGGCCTTCTGGGCCCATCGGACGACGTTGTCGTAATGTTGTGCAGCTGTTCAGCATGCACTAGCTTTCCCACAGTCCTCTGCCACGCCCGTGCTGGTGTGAACTCTCTCAGGTAGCACGAGGCTCTGGAGGAGTGGATTGCATAATCAATTCCCCACCAGCTGAAAGTTAAAGCAGGCCCGACTCAACGAGACTGATGGGCTAATTATGCGGAACATATCGCACAGGAAGCGGCACAGAGACGTCGGGGTCAAGCGCTGAATCCAAAGATTTGGAATCCTCCCAGATCATGGTATCAATTCTTCATTTTTTCATTTCCTTAACTAAGAGACTAAGGTAGCTCCTGAAAAATTCAGATCCATTTCCTTTGTACGCCACCTGGATATAACCAGGCAGTTTGAAAATGCATATATTACATTTGATGTTGAATATTAAAGTAATATTTTAGAAGCAATGACCTTGATGCTAATGCGCTATAGATGCAAGTAGCTATCCTGTCACCATGTCCTGTTGCTTCTTAAGAGGTAAAGGACTGCAGTAAAGCTCTACGGCAATGAACAGCATCAATAATGCAATCAAATTCATTTTCCCAGAGAAGCTCCTGCTCCTATGGGTTGTGCCTCAGATGTAGCCAATCACCAACACTTCAAAGATGTTAGTTTAGGAACAGCTGGTAATAACACTGGCTATTGAGTAACAACGGAGTCCGAGATGGAGCATTTGAGATATCAGGGATCTCGTATCACCATGACCTGTCTGTAATCTGGGACTCAACATCCTCCATTAGACTGGCAGCGCTGCAGGTTATTGATTGATGGCCATTCATCATAATTTCTTGACTCCTCTGTGCAGTATCCCCACCTGTCTGTGTGACATTAGTTCGAGTCATTGATGCGGTTCATCTGGGGTGTGGAATTCTCTTTGCAGGTCTTTGCAGTGTACATCACACTCACACATCACACTTTCACAACCATTAGATAATCTAGTGTGCCGAGGTACATTTTGCTGCCAATGTTACTTATATAACATTTACAAATAATCAGTCATCTCTGGTAGTGAAAAACAGGAGTCTTGGTCTATAGCGGTAATGCAAAATTTTCCAGCCTTGGACAGTCATGTATGCATGTGCACACACGCACACACACTCACACAAACACACACGTGCGCGCACACACACACGCACGCACACACACCATCTGCTTACTTCTTCCACTGAGATTCGGGAAATGGTTGTGTAGACCATGCACATTAGGCATGTTGGAGAGAAGCAGAAGGTATATCCAGGTAAAGGGGTATTTAATTATCCTTTCCTTACAGTGGGGGCCATAAATCATATCCAACCCCATTACAAGCTATTACCGCCACCATGTGGTGATTGCAAAGTTAGGTATCGCATATCAACTTGGCAATTGTAGAGCCCTTATTCAAGACCTATTTGACAGCCTCAAAAATGTTCATCCAGCAAATATTCAAAATTATGTATTAAAGGTGTCAAAGTGACTATTTGTTTTGACCAGGGATTCATTACCTCATTAACAACAGAAGAGCCTCAGTAGAACAGGAGCCGCCCTCTTCACCTTCGTTTATCGATCTCTGCAGGCGCATGAGAAATTACGCAATAAAAAAATCACACGGGCCATCCCATAACTCAGGCCAAGCTCCAGCGCGCCATACGCAGCTCCTACTTGCCTCCGTCTGAGTAATGAATTGTATGTTTAGGCATGTGCTCGTAAAAAGGAGTTGCAACGCATGCAGGAAGTAATCTTCATCGCGATCGGGATCCGTCATCTTCGTCCTGAAAGAAGGTTTGTGTTTTGGGTGTGAGAGGCGCGGGGCGAGCCAGGAACCAGCAGGCAGGGACCCTGCGGGCTGCCCGGCTGGTCCAGCTCAGTACAGCGCTGCTTTGTGTAGCGGCCCACACCGAGAAGACAGCGCGACACCACGGCGGTTGGGGCAGAATCTTTTTATTCCTTTCATTCCTGGGCTATTATAGGCATGGACACGTTACACTGCAAAATAGTATTTGCATACAAATCATTCGTCAAACTCGAAATGGGATGTATGTGGGCCGTGGGGCACGGCGAATGCAGCAGGAGATTCTGAGAGTGGATACAATGCATGTCATAAAAAAAACCGCTATATAATTCAGTTTGCCCATGACGGGGCAACGCTGATCATTTGGGCAGATCAGAGGTTAGCGTTCCGACATGATTACTCATTGATTAGCTACCTCTCAGGGAAATGCAACAGGGCTTAACAAGTAAGATTTACATGTACATAATCATTTGACATCATGAAGAATTAAAAATGAGCTATTTACGCTACTACACAGGTTTATAATTAGAAGCACTAATCATTATTTAACAGCTAGACCTAATTGCTGAACCGGGGTATTTTACCAGAAGTTTCCATTATTCAGACATAAACAACCATCGCACTGTGTACTGTAAGAGCAACCTTTCCCCCTCTCAGTTAACTGTTAAAACACACACAGAAACAAATAAACAAACAAACAAACAAAACACAGGTCCAGTCTAGGTGACTCCAACGTGTTTGTAAAAGTTTTAGCTATAAGACAACTAGCAAAAAATGTAAAACAAAAATGTAATACCGCTATGAACTCACTTCACCAACGTGAAGCCAACAACTAGTTTTTTAATTGTCCATTTCTGACACCGAGATGGCTGCTATCCTGTTGCATGATCATTTATATGACTACAGTGCCTGGGCAGAGAGGGGTCGCTCACCAACGGGTCGAGCGTAGAGCATGTAAATGACTAGCTATGGAGCCACAGCCAGACAGGATCCTCAGACCTACAAGGCATACTGTGAGCCAGACGAAATCCTCAGTCAGACGGAACACTTCGAGCCAGACGGAATACTCAGAACCAGACGGAATCTTCAGCAATATTTCAGCTGCCATGTTTGCACATTAAAATTAATAGTTCTATTTACAGAAAACGACCATCATTTAAAAAAAAATTCACCAAAACAAGCTGGCCCAGAAGTACAGTGCAAAAAGCTAACCCGCTCAGAGACACATGATCAGAAATCTTTCTGCTTAAATACTTACAAACTTAATTTGCTGCTCACTGTAAAAAAAAGAAAGAAAAAAAAAAGATACATTTCCAGTATAACATTTCAACTCAGAAATTACTCAGGTTATTTCTCTTTTCCCTAGATACCTTACAGCTGTCTTACCATAAATAAAACATTGGCGGGATCATCAGCTGTAGATCTGGCTAAATGATGGTCAAGATTTGTCACTATTCGATGTCTTTCTGCTCAGTCTCTTTACATTTATAGTGGAGTTGACAGATTCCATTTGTGTGGAAGAGGCCAGTATTCACGGGGGAAGGCAGTCACTGGATACCCTTCGTCTGGCCGTGAGGGAGGAGAGAGCTGCAAATGCTGCTGTTACTTTTTCAGTGTTTGTACAAAGTTCCAAAGGTCTTTGATCACCTGCGAGGAAAGAAATGCAGGGAGAAAGGGAGAGAGACGGACAGAGGAGGGAAAAAGAGAGAGAGAGAGAGAGGCAGACAGAGGAGGGGGTAGAAACGGAGAAAGAGGGGAGAGAGGGGATGACTTAGTGAAACTGGAAAAAGGGTCCCTCTCATGTTGCGACTCATTAAGAGTCTTAATAATTAGAGCGGAGTGACTCAGTTCTATCGAAAACCAGCCCCATTAGTGAAGGCCTGGAGGATAATGGGGACCGAGAGAGAACAGAGGGAGGGCAACGGAGAGGTGAACATACCAGAACGTATGACTAGTGCCTCTCCGACACAGACACGTCTCATATCTCTGCCTCAACCAAAGTACTTCCAGAGCTGGTTCTACACAAATGCACACACGCGGGCTCCACCCGGGTCCCATCAGAGTACACCTGCTTTGCTCAGAGGCTTGAAGGCTGCGGCACCAGTGCGCTAATGGCTGCTCTGTTCCTCCGAGGCCACACTGCATCAGAGAGCTTATTACAGACTTAGCCGAAATAGGGTCCGCCTCCGCCCCCCCCCGCACGCAGATGCCGACACACGCAAAAGCGGCCTAGAGCGCATTGGGGTCGGTGTGCACACGCAAGCGCTGAGCGGGTGTCCCGGGGCTCGCTCGCGAAGGCGCCGACTGCGGCCCAAGAAGAGAGACGTCCGTAAAAAGCGAGGTGGCGTTTTCCGAACCTGAGCGCTCTCTTTTGTGAGATGTACGACTTTTGACATCTGGCAGTGTCAGAAATGTTGATAAAACATTGCAGAGAGCGACCACTCCTACGAGGCACCGGCGAGAGGACATTGCCTCATCTCGTACACACTGACATGTACCAGTCTTGCAAGACCACCAAAATCACACAGTGTAAACCTGGCTTCAGTCATTCGTTTCAAAGTGAAGAAACGTGAGGCCTCCATGTAAATCTGCAGCATTTCATCAGTCACGAACAAGGCCAATTCATGTTCTGGAGGAGAACACCGTCGGGTTTTGACTGTAGGCCCAGCTGCCCACACGGCACGACACTGCTGTCTGCACTGGAGAGGGAAGGTTCATCCGAACGCTAATTATCTCTGAACCAGCAGCAAGTCTGAAAGGCCTTGAACCTGCTGAAGTGCCTGGTACCAACAGCACCTCCATGCAGCTCCTTCACCAGAGTGCTGAAGAAACACTTTACACAAAACAGTGAGACAGAGAGAGAGAGAGAGACCGAGAGGGAGAGAGAGGGAGAGAGAGGGAGAAAGAGAGAGAGAGAGAGAGAGAGAGGGAGAGAGAGAGGGAGAAAGAGAGGGAGAGAGGCCACTAAATCATTAGTAGAGATGTTAGCCTTGGCAGCTGCCTCCCCCCTATGTTCTGTGCCGTGAGAGGGGCAGCCTCGGGCATATTTCATCCCCTGCTCCACAGGCAGCAAGCGTCTCTGGAGACACGAAGGAGCAGAGGGAGGAGCAGAGGGAGGAGCAGAGGCCCCGTCAGACACACGTTTAGCATGCGGCCAGGCTGACTACACAAAGACAGGACGCTAATGCACTTGTTGCACTCACACGTCACTGTCTGCTCATCTTTGACCGGAGGGGAATTTGAGCTTTTGAGTGGAGCGAGCTCAGCCATGTCTGGGAGACATGTCTCTTTAAGACAATGGACCCTAACCCCTAAACCTGGGACACATGTCTCTTTAAGACAATTGACCCTAACCCCTAAACCCTAACCCTGGGACACATGTCTCTTTAAGACAACGGATCCTAACCCCTAACCCTGGGACACATGTCTCTTTAAGACAACGGACCCTAACCCCTAAACCCTAACCCTGGGACACATGTCTCTTTAAGACAACAGATCCTAACCCCTAACCCTGGGACACATGTCTCTTTAAGACAATGGACCCTAACCCATAACCCCTAAACCTGGGACACACGTCTCTTTAAGACAACGGCGGACCGTCTGCTTAAAACTCCAGGCATTTCGACTCAAGCTCACCGAACACTGGGAGTACCAAATGACGGTACTTACTTGCTTATCCGAGATCTTGAAAGCACTTTTGGCGTAGTTCTCAAACTTCTGTTCCGTCTTAGGAAATGGTTTCCCCTTTTCAGAAAAACAGAGTTTTTTTGTTTTAAGAAGCGGTTTAATTTTCAGCACCACTGTCTGACCACTGAGCTTTCAGAACTGCTGAATATCAGCCAGATACCGTGGTGCTGATGCTAAACAGGGTTGAGTCGAAGTTGCTGGACTGGCCGAACTCGACTCACATTGTTTCTGTATTTTAGATCCAGTTCGGTTGCCCTTATCTACGACTGCTGACGCAAGCAACTTAAAACATCCATATCTATACACGCTTTCGTCCGCCTGATCTAATGCTGGAATCCTAACATTTCAAATGAAACATCTTTTATTGTTTATTATTGTTTTGAGATTGATAAAAAAGTCTGTGCAGAAAATAGGGAAAGGCGGAGAAGAGCACCTTTTCTGATCTGCTCAAGATCTGATGTTCTCCAGAGCAGTCGAGTTAAAACGGGTGAGGTATTTCAGACTCTACAACAGCTGGTTCCGACCTCACAAGCGGATTGGTCGAGAAGTGTTCTAACCATGCTGATGTTTGTGAACAGCAAGGTTTTTTCACACAGAACCTGCATCACCCTGGCGATGTGTTGCTCGGTAACGGCTAGTATGCCCTCAACCCTTAGTTGTTTTGCATATACAAAATGGAACACGAATGCAGTGACTTTTATATGACAGCATTTGACCTGCAGCACGTTTAGTCAGACTCTGGAGGACAGTGCAACAACAGACGCACACCAGATTCCAAAACTGCCATTACTTTGAAACCTTTTAGGTCGTCTGCTATGACGGTAGAGTAGTTCAACACACAGAGGCCACCAGAGAAGCATCTCTGCATCTGTTTGATACCAACACATGATCAACCTTTCTCTGCCTAACTGCACAATGAACCATATACAGATCAACATATGCAGATAACGCAATGACACTATTAAATATCGCAATTCAATATTGCAAAGGTCAATATCAAAGGTCTTTATAACGTTTTAAGTTTTTTTGTTCCTTTGATCTTTGCTCATTTTCACTTTGTATTTCAAACTTGGTAGTGCTTTATAAACGCCTTTATTAGTCTATATGTAGGCAGGCAATTGTTACTGCTGCACTCAAAGTATTTATTTGCTGTGGACAATAAGCAGAAGGAACTTCCGATATTAAAACATTTAACTATGGTTTGGGCTTCTTTTCCGTTGTTTGTATCAAAGCGGTGGAGCACTTCAGTGACACTTAAGCGTGTTAAGGAACATAAAACAGTATTTTTGCCATAACACTCCCTCTCATCTTCTGCTTAAGTCAGTTCTTGGACATGCCTAAAGAATCAGCTGTCCTGCGGAGAATGGATGTGATGGTGATGACGACGATCCTGATTACAAGGACCTTCGTGCGCTCTCGTCGTCGGCCCCATCGCTTTGATCCTATCTGGAGCCCGTGTGGCCGGGGGGTCGATACCCAGTGTGAGTGTGTGGGGTGAGATTAGTGGAGGTCAGCGCTGATGAGCATGTGGTGGGGTGACGTGTGTGAGTCGGGCTGGCTAATCTGGGAGTGACATGATGTGAACCGCACAGGGGTGAGGCCAGCAAGCCTGGGCTAACGGGGGTTTTAGTAACTGCTGAACCATCACACAAGTGAAGTGACTTTAGTAACTACTGAACCATCACACGAGTGAAGTGACTTCACCAACTGCTGAACCATCACACTAGTTAAGTAACTTTAGTAACTACTGAACCATCACACTACTTAAGTAACTTCACTAACTGCTGAACCATCACACTAGTGAAGTGACTTTAGTAACTACTGAACTATCACACTAGTGAAGTAACTTTAGTAACTACTGAACCATCACACGAGTGAAGTGACTTCACTAATTGCTGAACCATCACACTAGTGAAGTGACTTTAGTAACTACTAAACCATCACACGAGTGAAGTGACTTCACCAACTGCTGAACCATCACACTAGTGAAGTAACTTTAGTAACTACTGAACCATCACACTACTTAAGTAACTTCACTAACTGCTGAACCATCACAATAGTGAAGTGACTTTAGTAACTACTGAACTATCACACTAGTGAAGTAACTTTAGTAACTACTGAACCATCACACGAGTGAAGTGACTTCACTAATTGCTGAACCATCACACTAGTGAAGTGACTTTAGTAACTACTGAACCATCACACAAGTGAAGTGACTTTAGTAACTACTAAACCATCACACGAGTGAAGTGACTTCACCAACTGCTGAACCATCACACTAGTGAAGTAACTTTAGTAACTACTGAACCATCACACTACTTAAGTAACTTCACTAACTGCTGAACCATCACACTAGTGAAGTGACTTTAGTAACTACTAAACTATCACACTAGTGAAGTAACTTTAGTAACTACTGAACCATCACACTACTTAAGTAACTTCACTAACTGCTGAACCATCACACCCGTGAAGGCCAATATGGGTCCCCTGTGTGGCCCACACCAGGGATCCTGGATATACGGAAACGCAAAACTGTCTCAGAACATAACCGAAGTTCAGAGATGCTGGAGTACTTGACTAAGATTTTGATTTAAATTCTCTGTGTTAAAGTCTTTTCTCAAGATTTTAAGTTCTGTTTTGACTGTTTACGTGGCTTTACATAATCTGACAACCAAAGTAGTGCTATTTATGCAAAAAATAGAGACGCAATAGAGACAAAAACATCAGTTTTTGCTTCAAAGGAACCAGCCGTTACGTCGTCTTAATAATGTGAATGTAGGCAGTCGTGAGACAGCAGTGGCGTGTGAATGGGTGTATGTGCACACCTCTTTAGCTGCCGTTGCTAGTCTGTTCTTGACCTCAGTTATGCTGGGCTTGCTGGGAGGCTTCCCAGAAGGCCCTGCTCCGGTCTTGTCTTTGCCTTTTATCTGAGCCTGCGAAGAAAGGAACAGTTCAACCTTTAAAACTGGACGCATTGCTTTTCATGGCTAATTCTGTACTGATTTGTGATGTATAACCCAGAGCATTAATTACATACATCTGTTTCCATTTCTAACTTCGACAGCAACGATTTACAAATGTCACAGGGTTTGATAATAAATGTTGAAAAGGGTATTAGAGGGGAAAGAGCTGTAAGAGAAAAAGGACACTGCTGATCAATAAATAAACCCACAGCAGAGACTGTGTGCAGTTGGCAAGAACTAGTCACTGACAGCAGCATAAGCTGACCAGTACTGTGGACTATTTGGTTCTATTAACTAATGGCCCAGCGAGGGCCACTGAAGGAACTGGACATGGATTAAAGAAAAAAGAAAAACAAAAAAATGGGCAGAATTCTCCACTAATGACATGACATCGCCTTCTGACAAATATGGCGGGGTACAAATTATCCTTTTAGGGGGGGGGGGGGGGGGGGGGGAGGGGGGGAGGGGGGGGGGGGGGGGGGGGGGGGGGGGGGGGGGGGGGGGGGGGGGGGGGGGGGGGGGGGGGGGGGGGGGGGGGGGGGAGGGGGGGGGGGGGGGGGGGGGGGGGGGAGAGGGGAGGGGGGGAGGGGAGAGAGGGAGGGGAGGGGAGGGGGAGAGAGGGGGAGGAGAAGGGGGGGGGGAGAGAGAGGGAGAAGGGAGGGGGGGAGAGAGAGGGGAGAGGGGGGAAGACACTGCCAAGAGGAGGAAGAAAGGGCTTGTTTTTCGGTGTCGGGATCCTCGTTTCCTAACACCCCAGCGTGTGAAAAATGGCAAGACTCGAACGATCTCAAGCACAGTGAGACAAACAGATGAGCAGCGGCGCAGTGGAGAAGTGACGATCTTACAGGTGCTCCATCTTCAGTAGCGCTATTACAGTATCTAGTTCTCATCAAAGACCTTCGTAATGATCTTGGATAACAAATTCCTCAGTGTTCTAGCAAATGTATGAGACCAAGTGTTAAATATTATTTCTAATGTCAGCCGTGAGACTGAAGGAACATGAACAGTTAGCATAGAAGTGTGTTGCAGAAAAATCCCAGGAGTCTCTCTGTTCATCCTTCCATCCAGCTCTTTATGCACATGCTCTCTTATACGTCCATGCCCTCTAACACACACACACACACACACACACACACACACACACACTGCTGTGAATTACACAAGCAATTGCCTGTCTACACATGCTGCACAGGCTGGAATCTACTCTGATTGTAGGGTTTCATTGATGGACAGAGGCCCCTTTTTTTCCCCTGACAGCGAGATCAGGGGATTAAAGCGCAGAAAGAGCATGAGAATCGATTAGGACAAATGAACTCAGCAGCCCTAATAACTTTCTTTTCTCAAACAGCACATCAGACCTCTAGGGCACTGATTATTACCAGGGAGGCCAAACTGGAAAGCGCAGGGGAGCGACGAACCTTCAGAGCCTCGCGAGGGGCCACGGATGAAGGAGCGGGGAGCACGTACTGCCGAGAAGGAAAATAAAACATCTCGGAAGTGCATCCCTCTCGTCGCCTCTTCTCAGAAATAAGGCGTCCTCTCAGTCCTCCGTGAAGATTAACGCTTGTGTCACACATCAAAAGGCATCAAATGAGAGGACAAAGGCGTGCGCATGGACGCGTGCTCCAGAGCCCTGGCTGAGGGCCACAGGGGCCCGGAGTGGCATAGTCATTATGAAGCTGGGTGGGTCCGACCCCCCCCTTTGGAGAGGACAGCTGTGGAGCTGAGACAGCTGATAGGCAGAGAGAGCAGCCAGCTTTTTAATCTGCGCCAGACGCTGATTACAGATGCCACGGGACAGCACTTAATCACTAGCACGCCAGCATTTGATGTAATCGTCCATCCTCGGCGCGCCCGCACGCTCGCACGCCTGCGCACACGGCCAAGACACGTCAGTATGTCCTCTCTGACACCGCCGAATGCCAATTCGTGTAGGTTTTTGGAAGTCGTAACTGAAAGCAGAAGTCTGGAGCTAAAGCAATGTTTGTTTCCAACCAGGAATCAGCAACAGTGACGGGAATCGTTATGATCATCGTCACCCTGATTTATGGTTCAGTGCCTGCGTATATTCCACTTCACCAGACACACATGCTGATGGGAGGCAATTTGTCTCGTTCATTTTTTGGGGGGGGGGGGGGGGGGGGGGGGACATCTTTACTTCAGCCTACCTTAACCGATCAAAATATGTTTTCATTTTACCGCTTAATTTATGTGCAAATCAAGCAAACCTGGTTGGCTTGGGATTAATGACGGAGCCTTAATACCCCAGTGAAGGGAGGCTGTGGAACTGTAGCCTCCGCTAAACCAGCTCAGGATTTACCATCGGACTGCACGCTAACCTTACACAACGCATGGGTGGGGGATCCTTTGTCATTGGAAGGTTTCCTCTGCCGCAGTCTGAAAGCGTGTTGCAATCAGCAGACGCCGGTCCACCTCTGGCGGAGATGCGCTGCCCACCTGTCCTGAGATGGAGGCGTCATGCGTCCTCTGCTCCGCGTCGCCCTCTCTGGGCCTTTTCCGAGCCCAGTTGCCCTCTGGGCCTGGCGCACGTGCGGAGGGGCCCTGTGAGCTGAAGCCCTGGCGGTCTGAGGCTTCCAGATTGCGCCGCCGGGCCGGACTAGAGAGGTCGCACGTTACTGAAATGTGGCACCTGCGGCGCTTGAAGCTGCCGGTTGGAGGGGCGTGATCTGCAGAGCCCTGTGAAGCACCAGCAGCGGGCCGAACGGCAGCGGAGGCTCAGTGGTCTGGTCGGCCATGCGGCAGAAGGTGTTGAGTGTTAAGGAAAAGGTCGTCCAGCACGCTATAATCACAGAGCAGCGGGTTTCCGCTCTCCTCAGGGCCTGCAGCAACATCAAACACCAAACCCTAATGAGGACTAATGGCAGAGAACTGACCCACCGGAAATAAGGGGGTGGCTCTGTGTGTGTGTGTGTGTGTGTGTGTGTGTGTGCGTGCATGAGGTTCAGATGTGGATGAAGGTTCTAATCTAGGTCATCTTAGACACAAACACACAGAATTACATTACGGAAGTTGTCCAACACTTGCATGCGACTGCACGCAACCCGAACCAAAGCCGCCCCAGGGTGCTCTGGGTAATTAGCACTCACGACAAGCATCTCCAATGCTAATACAGCACTAGCCTGGCCTTTTAATGTCAGGTCAAGTGAACTGCCACCAGGTTAGTTAAAGGAGGGGGTGTTGGTCCACACATCCAGCTGCCTGTGTTACAGGTGGTCTGAGTGGCACTAAGGGGAGGTCACGCCTGTCCTGAAGGGCTCATTTCCAGCGCTCAGAACTGTTTTTCTACGGGGGAAACAAGCACAGCCTTGTGTGTGTGTCACTCCTCCTTCATTTCCAGCTTCTTAATGACATTAACTGCCTATTTCAGGTAATTGCCGACCAGGTTCACTTAACAGCTTTGGCTTGTTTAACGCACAAAGCCTGACGGACACCTTTCCACGTTGAACGGTTCCCCCCCCCGACAGGTGTCCTCTAAAGCGCCCTGGTGCGCCTTTAAGCAGAACAGAATCTGGCCTTTATTATCCAGAGTCTCCCACCCATTCTTCTGTGGTCGTGTCTAGAGACAAGCATCACTGTCCATTTCTTGTAACATAATATCAACAAACACCAGGTTGTCCACAAACATAAGTGTGTATTGTGGACTGGGAAGAGGAGAGGCTTGTGATCAGGATGAAGTCTGGCCATTTCTCTCTCTCTCTCTCTCTCTCTCTCTCTCTCTCATCCCTCTGCCAGAGCTCTGGGGCTTTCAGACAAGTTTGTTTTTAAAAGTGGACCGCAAACGACCCTTTAAATTGCACGTTTTGGGATTGGCGCCATCGGCAGCTCTTTTGCGAGCGCTTTTGCCATTTCGCCGCCTGGGAAAGCAGCGTGGTACGGCTTCGGCCTTTTCCACACGGTCAAAGAACACTCTTTGTTTTCTGTCTAGCGTACCTATTTAATAAACGTCTGTGGAGGTTATTTTAAAACCCACTATCACACAGACAGCCATAATAGCGTTCTGGATTTGGGACCACGATGTTCTGAACGGACCATCATGTTCGCTAATCAGAGCTGGAACTCTAAATGCTGATGTGCATTATTACATAGAGGGGCCATTACTAGTCTGATTTGCCCTTTACCTTTGGCACTATTACATTAACCTCTGAGAGACAATGGGAAGCGGATTATCAAGTGTGGCTCGTCTTAACCCAGAGATTTCGATTAGCATCACTTACCGCAGCACCTCAAAGATTCTTCTGGTTTGTTCTGTGGTCAGGTGCCATTTATAACCAAAACTACCACATTCACCCAACACTGAGGACTCAACCAGGACTGGTGGGAACTTTTGAAAATCCAGTTATCAAACAAGACAGATACAACGCCGTGAAGACACTTCAACACTTGCAACCAATCCATGACAGTCTTGTGTGGAGTTACTGAGTCACGTAAACGTTCTCTCCCCGTGCACCTCCTCGACCGCCCCCATCTCACGCTTCTTTACATTAAGGCGGACGTAAACCTCCGGCACTGAGCAGAGGCTGCCATACAAACCAGCAGACTTTCAGAGTTCGTTCATCCCCCTCTACAGTTCCACATTCACTCCTCAAACAAGAAGCAATTCGTTGAGGCTGAATGTTATCTGGTGCTTCAGCACTAACTGTAGATGAGGCTGGTGTTGGATAAGCAGCAGAACCTTCATAGTAACTGTGGCTCGCTTTAGGGAACCTGCCTGGTTCTGAGGCTTCCCGGCCTTGTCGTCTTTTTTCCCCGGCGAGCCGTTCTGTTTCTCCGCACTCTTCCTTGTGTCCGGGACCTGAGGAGGATGGCAGAGAGGCCATCAGTGAGGCTACGACACGAAAACACGTAGCGTGTGTCAGAAACACGCAGCGTGTGTCAGAAACACGCAGCGTGTGTCAGAAACACGGGTGGCCCCTCGTGTCACGTCATGTCTGTGACGGGGAATCGGCACTTGTGACAGAGGCCCGAGGTTCCTGTGGTTCTGACTGACTCGTGCTTTATCTGTGTAACATGAATATGATCTTCTCCGGGAGGCTGTCGGTGAAGAGTGATAAAAGTGCTCAGTAATTTGTGGAGTGTGTAGCCTGTCTAGTCATGGCCTGCAGGGCCAGCGGAACACCGTCACTCCTCAAACCCTCGGGGACAAAGGTGTTAGGTTAGATGTAGCAGAGATGGGAATTCGCAAAGAGCAAGAGCTGAGAAAGGGAGGCAGTATTAGAGCAAAAAAGAGGGGGGGAGAGAGAGAGAGAGAGAGAGATTAGGCATGGAGGGATCAGCAGGAATTGAGAGAGAGGGGGTTAAATGAGTGTGCGACTGCAGTGTTCGCCTGTCATCCGCCTTTAGGGCAGGAATCAGCACTCACAAAGCAGGTATGCACCTCCGAGCCTTTGATCTCCTGACACACACACACAGCCACATACACACAGGAAAAATATATATCAAACATTACAGAACATATACCTCCTTAACCTTTCTTCTCTCGCATACATGCTTATTCAAAACATAAGGCACAACCCCCCCACCACACACACACACACACACAAACACAAACACCCTCCCCAGACATGACAAACACATTCTCTAAGCAGAAAGGCCAGGTGCTGAGGCAGGGCTGACAAGACAGGAGAAGGAATGGACAGAACGAGAGAGAGCGAGAAAGAGAGAGAGAAGGATCGGAGGTGAGAAAGGAAAGAGTGTTGAGAGGTCCCATGTCTCATCGAGTCACGCACCCGCATACACGCACGCATGCTACATGTGCCTGGTTGGCCACTAGATGTTTAGCCAGATTACACAAGACTCGTTATTATGTTCCAGACCACATACGGCTCAGGCACCTGACAGGTACAGGAATCACATCAGGAGTATGGCACTCCACTGCAAACACAACTCTGATGACTGCTTGAGCAGTTTACATAATCTTACAAGCTCATCTGCTATTTGGAGACTAATTTAACACACAATGACGTATGCCGTGTTGACGTGCATTCTGCAGGGTGCAAATTGTTATAAAGTAAGGGTGTACTTTTGGAGCAGTTGTGAGTTTGGGTGCATTTAAAAGCAGTAGGAATGAGTCAGTCTCTCTGTCTGTCTGTCTGTCTCACCCCAAACGTCTACACTGCTGTACCCTATTGCTCTAGCACTCTCCCTCTGTCTCCCCTAGCAGACAGTGGCACCTGCTGGCCAGTAAAGGTACTTCTCAATTGTTTCATAAAGGCAAGAGTTCTAATCAGCGTTTGTGCAGGAAAATGTTGTTTGTTTTTCCAGAGCAGAAAAACTTACTTTCTTTAGTGATTTGATGGTGCTCTTTGAACCTGGTTTTTCATCTTCATCATCCCTGAAAAAGTACAAAACAGTTTAGATTGCATCAGAATCAATAAACATTTGTGCTCATCTTCATGCACTACTATAAGGTCAATTGTACTAAATTTAAAAAGTAGTCAAAGGTATTAAAACAGGATCTGTCAATTCTGTTCACAGACCATGCAACTGACTTCTCACTGAGCCTTTAATACAGTTTTTGTTGCAGGTGAAATCGTTTTTAAAAAGTTGCATCTCACTCATCATCATCGTCGTCATCGTCATCATCATCTTCACTGTCATCGTCCTCCTCTTCATCGTCCGAGTCCGAGTCCAATTTAAGCTTTTTCTGCAGAACAAACCTACTGAATGTACTGAAGCCTTTAAACTCAAAGCAACACCTGGTGTGGGTGTGTGTGCATAGATTTATTACATGGATTTGTTCTGCCCTTCACACACATGGCAGTTGGACACGTGATGTCATCCCCCTTCCCTGCTCATCTCCTAATGTCTCCGGCGCCACTGCCTAGACTGCATCTCTCTCCTACACTTCATCCCATACTTCATATCTTCAAAGTACCGCTCGGATTTGGAACCCTGAGTTAAAGTAATATTAAAGTTTGTATTGAAATGTGTATTATAGTGTGTTAGTAAGTGTGTACACTTTAATATGCAGTGATAGATCTCTTGGTGGAAGCCTGTGATTTCCTAGACTGATCACACCTGTGATTGTTCCAAATGAAAGAGATCTAAGATTAGTGTGTGTAACAAGCATATTTAAAGATTCCTATAATTTGTTAAAGCACTAATTGTTGCTCTTTGCAGCAGTTACTGATCATTTCACAGTGGGCATTCAACCAAATATGTCACTCTCTTGCTAATTTCTCAAGCCTCATTAGTGTAGTCATTGTACAGTGCCGCATTTAAAATTCTGACATCGTCCCAACTCACAAATACAAATATGAACAGACAAATATGTTCTAAAGTCAATCATGTCATTCAAACCAATGTTCAGCACTTTTACAAATACAAGTTCTTACAAGCATCGCATCTCAGCATGCGCCCTACCACGAATGCACCAAGACACCTGGACAAATCTACAGCAGGTTAAGTGTCTAAACAACAGGTCTGGTTACTGCCCCGCCCACATTTCAAAGAATTTAAGGAGAAGGATATTGGGATTCTTTTACCTGAGGGACTTTCCCAGAGGCCATGATGGACGGTCTCTTCACCGGTGAAGTGTTATTCTCCTCTTCCTCTTCTTCATCAGATTCCTTCATGCCTAAACACACCAGTGGGAGAGTGCACAAAGGCCACTTAACATTTTTTTTAATTGTGGTTTGGTATTTGAAGGTTTGGTATTTGCACATGTAATGTAAGTTGGGAAATGAATATTCAATAAAATGCCTTAATCACTGTAACTGATTTATACTAATTGAAACTTACTAACAAAATGTTGACCACTGATGTAGACTGGGCCAGCTCCGGACTGCAGACGGAATGACACTGGAGGAGTGACTTCAAATCCTCCTAAACTCAGCTAGCAAACACAAACAGAATCAGGACTCACAATCTAATCAAGACAGCGACCATCCACTAAAGTCCAGACATGCCAAGAGTTTCAGGAGCAGTGATCTGTTCCTTCACCACTGTTAATCAAATGTGAAATTACTCTGCTGTCAGACATTTTATGCAGTCTGACTTAGAATGACAGTTGTTTTGGTGGATGTCCAAGGGAATTATTATCTAAAATAATCTCATCGGTATGGATTTTACAACACCAGACAATTTTTGTTTAATCTACAGGAGATCTAGGGCCCAATATCAGTGTGACAGTAACACTGGAGCAATACTGCAGCGGTTAGCAACTGCAACACATTTTCAAATCTGTCATAATTAGTGTTTAATTTTACAAATCTGATTAGTTCACTTCTAGAAATGATGGGATAGGGTACATTCTGAACATTGCATTCCAGTAATTCCCAGATAGGCCTGGATTTAAACAAACTCCTCCTCAGAACAGTGTTGTGCAATTCTAGAATCTCGAAACACAGCCAAAGATTCTGAATGAACATTCCACAGTGTCATGTAACAACACTTGCATCCATAGCAACTGAATGTAAACAGGTGATGGCATGCAAGGATGTTCTGGTTAATGTTTATATGGCAGATGTGTAACTGCAATAATTACATCATGGCAAGACACACAATGCAATTATCCAGAATCATCTCATCATTTCTGTTTCAACACAAGGAACTGTTTCATGAGTAAGGGTTGGATAGACTTTGTAATTAAGGCTTATTAAATACAGATGTTACAGTTGTATTTTTCTTTTAAAGTATATCCGATCATTTTACATGTTCATCAAACATACACAAAAAGAAAAAGTATAATTCTATACCACAAACGCTCATGAAATCATATTTTCTATAAGTGCTGCTAAAAGGGAGCGAGCAAGCAATGATGTCATGGAGAGTCTGTCCTCACGGTCCTGAAACAAGCACTGAAACAATCTGTCAATCACCAGTCAACCATGTCACAGGCAAATTCTTGAGGCAAATTCTTCCAGCAGTACAAAATGCACAAGCAGACATGGCTAACATAAATAACATGTTTTCTAAGATCATCGACTATAACAGTGTAAAACTGCCATGATAAAGTAACAGAGCTGTCATGTATCTATGAAAAGCAATGAAATTATGATGCATTACAAAGGAACCTTGCTGTCATCCATAAAAATGTAACATACTGCTCTTTGGATTATATTGCTCTGACGCTGGCTCTCACATCCACAACTCAATATTCTTAAGCATTTAATGTCCTATTACCCACAGAAATAATGTAAAGCCCTGTTACAGTCAGAACAAGGCAGAAAGCAAGATGCTGAAAACTACACAGAGACAGTGCTTATTAAACAACAATAGCAAATCGTTAAAGATTAATACTATCTAGATTCATGAATGAAAATGTATGCAAGTAGACCAGTATGTCTCAATAGTTTGAATCACTTACAGAAGGCAGAATAGATGGCTTCAACACAGCAAGAGGGATTTTGGTCGTCTTGCCATTGTACGTCACCCCCTCTATCTCCACTGTATGGAACTTATCCTCAGCTTCTGCCCCCAGACACACCTGAGAATACATGTAAGCAGGAAATGAGGACTGACATACATACATACATACATACATACATATATATATATATATATATATATATATATATATATATATATATATATATCACACCTTAGACACCTTGAGAGCTATACATGAAAAGAAAACAAATCACAAACAACATACATTTTAAAAGTCTTTTGAGAGTACTAGGTAATTATCTTATACACACAGAACCCGATACGGCTTAAGTAGTGACATTTGTTGCATGAATTCTGACAAACATGACTTGATAATTATTTTGCACTTATACATGCAGTTTCAAGTTCAAAGCTAAGTAGAATTTCTTCAGAATACCGCTTTCAGTGACAGCTGGTGGTCAGCTTCATCGTCGTCTACCTCAACTTTGTGTTCTTTCTTATCCGACTTCAGCACACAACCTATGCGAAAGGGGAAAACAGTAGGAAAGTAAACACCCATTACAACACGCACAAGAGCTGGACTGCACCTTAGAGTTCGCTTTATAAAAAACGCAGTAGGCTAAGCTAGCTAGCTATATTTACATCCTTGGCTAGCTTACCTGGTAATATATCGTAGCCTTGCAAAAATAGTTACTGATAATTAGCTACTTAGCTACCAAACACGTAAATGGAATGCATACTCCTTGTAACCATTCAAAAGGCAAACTATAGCTACATATGTAGACAAAATGTTGCTAGACAGCTAACTAGACAGCTAGCTAAAAACAAAGGCATTTGACTAGCAACATAAGCTAGCTTGCTAACTAGCCAGCTAGCCACCACACTAACTTACTGCGCCAATTATCCTTTTGAATTTACTGTGGGGTCATATTATGGTTGAAAATAAGTGTTCAGAAAACTTATATGATTATGCAACATCTTATTGATTAGCTCACCAAATAAAAACATCTGAGGTCTGCTTAGGTCTGGTATGTTATCCTCTGCCATGTTTGCGCTACAAACGATTACTCGGAAGTTGTAAGTTATGATCGACGACTCCGTGAACGAATTAGCGGGCAGAACAGGATCCACCGATGAATCGTCGTCCTATAGAATTGCAGCTCTGCTGGTCCAGAGCTGCACATTTCATTCGACGTACGAGCGGAACAATATTTATCCAGTAGATGGCGTAAGAAAAATGTGAATGTGGATTTACTATGGCTAAACCGCGACTGCATTTCTGGATTCCCACCGCGTTTCAGTTTAAGGTAACAAAAGCACGCCTTGCCTATTTTGTATTGTGTTTTATGTTTAGCATTATGTCCAGTATTAAATGATCAAAAAGGCTCATTCCAATAAGTTTGTCCTGAAATATAAATGTTGTGGCATTAACATCTGTATAATAACATTTGTATTAATGTACTTTAACTATTGTAGAAATAAATGTATCGTCTATAACATTTGTCAACACTTGTCAGGTTGCTAAAGCATGCGATCGTTTTGTCAACGATAACATAATTAATTAATTAGTTAATTAAGATGCCATAAATTAAATCGGGCGGTATCCTTTCATGCTGGTGCTGGTGGTAAAAAATACATTTCATAAAGGCAAATGCGAGTGATCCGTATGAAACAACACGTAGACATGCTGGTGTTGCGATATAGGTTATCCGAAAGTACTTGTCATGCATGACATAGGTACATAGCTGTAGACCTGTTTTTGTAGCCATTGTGCAATTGAAGTGAGACGTGCCCACCAAACGTTCTCTTTTGCAGCACTGTGTGAAAGAAGCCTGCTACACTGATACCTCAGAATAATAAATGCAGTCCCTGAAGGTTCTTAGAGGGTTTTTGTTGCTGTGTATCAAAAAAGGCAGAAACCCCCCACACATTAAGAAGTTAGGCAAGTTGAAACGTAACAAAAGCTGATACCTTTAACAAGTTTACCTTTAATGCTTGATGCAAACAGAGCTAGGTGATTAAAATGCAGACAGTTTGCCCTAAGGTCATCATCCATGACTTCCACTCTCATCGTTTTCACATGTAATCTTTGGGTGTATCTCTGTCTGGAAAAAACAATAAAGATTTGAGTCTCTGTAGACATCTCTTCACTTGAGAGTGAGCCTGTCTGTGCTCCATCAAAGAGGTACACAAACAACCCATGGATTGTACTGTTTACTGCTACAACTGTAGGGCAGGGTCTACCGTATCTATTCACTGAAGAAGGGAAGCAGATTTGTGAAAAAATATCTTACAACTGTGTCGAAAAGACCAAATTTCACTTCATGCTATGTTTACTTTCCTTCATGATGTAGCCATGTACAGTAGATATAGTTGTGTAAGTTATGCTGGATTTCACATTAAAAGAAATGAAAGCAAAGTAATTTGGTGTAAGTACAGTAATTTTTTGACATACCTCCTTTCTAGAGAGAGATCCAATGACAGTAGAGGCCAGAAGATTTAGTAGAAACAATTCTGACAAAGCTGTAAGGCACGTTCTGAATCGTTATCATGTTATATACTAATATGCTGTCTAGTTACTCTTCTTGCACCCATACGTTTTTAGTGGATGTATCTCAGTTCATGTATCTCTGTTTCCAGTCCTTTTTTGTGTGCTTTTGCATTAGTAGGGTTCATTTTTTCATTGCCTCTCCACGTCTTGATATCAACAAGCTCACATTCAAGTTAATGCAAGCTCACGCAAATGCATTATGACAAGCAGATGGGGCTGAGATCAGCAGCTCAGACTGATCTGTTCTCGCAGGTGATAAACCCAGGAGTCTGTCTGCAAACATAAAGTGAGATGGGAAGTGTGATACGGTGCCACTTTAAACCCTCGGCTCCTGATGTGGTCCGTTTTATGGGAAAATGTGGACGCCCTCAGGTAGACTGAAAAGAAAGAGACGGAGTATACTGACGGAGAGAGGGAACTTCACAACACCTGTAGCTAAACACAATGCTGGGTTTTGAAAACAGTGGGCGTGAGGAATTTTGCTAAAAGGAGCCAAGTCACGTCGCCGTGACGGCAGAGGCAGGAAGATGAAAGCAGCTCAAGGGTTGGCAGAGGAAATAGGGGTGAAGGAGGCATCACCAGGGCAACAGGCTCATACTGACAGAATCTAAACCAGGCGAGACACCGTCAAAACCTAACTAAACAAACCAGGAACAGACCAGAAGCTAAACTTAGACAGCTATTTTGCATTCAACATCACAACCCTTAGGAACTCATGTCAGAGAAATGACATCCTTTAGAGTAAAATATAAAAAAAAAGGCTGTTATGTTTTTGTTTTACGGAAGCTTGATCCTGAATCTCTAATGATTTGAAAACAAGGAACACATTTCTGCAGAGATCATCTTCAAGTTAGATGTACCATGTTATAACAGGAACGTGCCAGTATATGTTGTAGGGACCTGCCATTATAAAACAGCTTTCTGCATCTGACAATACTGTTCTGTACTCTTTGTTTTAGGATATAAAGCAATGGGTTTAGTGTCATTTAATGATCTTAACAGTATGGACTGAAAACCTTTTTAGGGTTAGGGTTAGGGAAAATAAGCGCTGGTCAATCCGGAGCAATTGATATCAGATTAATGGGTAAAAGTCAAGAAACATTTGGTAGAATTCTTGGTAGAATTTGCCACGTCACTTAATTAACCACAACTGAAAATGATCATTAGCAACACTGAAAGGCATACCCAGTTATTAGAAAACTAGATTTTACTTTGATTACTTCCTAAGTAAAAACATTGGTAATGTTAAAAAGTTTCATGTTTGTTTTAATTAATCCACATGTGCTAGAACTGAGTTACCAGGTAAGGAAAAACAGTCCACATACAACTTTAATGGGTTTTGTTAGCAGTGTCTCAATTCAACATTCCATATTTCAGCATTTGTAATTAGTGCATTTAGCCCAGTGAAATGTCGAAATGTCACTCAAAATCCTTATCCAAACCCATTCACATATTAGCATAATAAGGAATGTGTGTGTGTGTGTGTTTGTGTGTATGTATGTGTGTGTGTGTGTGTGTGTGTGTGTTTTATAGCATTTGCTTTTAACAATAAATGTTTCAACGAGACCATAGAACTCTCATGGGAAAAACCTAATTACAAAATATATTAGGAAATAAACAAAATGTAAAAAACCAATTCATATGTGAACATACAGCACATACAACACATACAATGTAGGGTAAAGAGTTTAAATAGGGTTCAGGTAAGGGAAAGGACCAGAGGACTGAAGTGGTGCTGTGAGACCCTTGGCTGGAGAGTGCCGTGCGTCCCGACCAAAGCAGGGCGTGTGATTTATGTTGGGATTCTCTGGTGAGCCCATGGGCCGTGCTGCACACGCCGCTCTAATCAGTTTACTTCTTCAGCATTTCCTGGGAGAAGCAGCCATGTGTGCTGAGGAGTGTGAAGGCTCATTAACTGCAGAGAACACAGCCACGCTGCTGCTCCCTATGGAGATTAGCCCTGATAGTGCTCTGTTGCGGCATCCAAAGAGGAAATCTTTGTTTTGACTTGACTCTTGTTTAAAAAAAAAAAAAAAAAAACCCTGAGACGATAATGCTTGTTTACAACTGTCTGGATGGACACGGGTCACCACTATCAAAACACCTCGTCATATCAGGTTTTTATGCCAACCTCACCCAGAGCCTTTTATGGGCATGGTGAAAAACACTACGATATGTGCATCGCAAAACACTCCAAAATACGAGTAATGTCGGTTTCGGTTATTTATCGTCTGTTTTTAAATACATTTAAAAAGAGATGTAAGAATTTTGTCTGAGACACAGGGTAAAAAATATGATGCCCTTTTTAGAAGTCACAATTATGTTTAATATAAAACGATTTTAAATGTCATGTCATGAAGAATACATAGTGAGCACTTTCGTAATTGCTTGCAAAGTTCAGGTAAAGAAGAACTCGGGCTTGACAAAACTCACAATCTTCAGTCCCTGTCTACGCACAGGAGACGCTGGGAGCATGCATCACAAACACATCGTATGGAGCTCAAAGCAACAAGAACAAACGAGTTGGTGGCTAAATCGGTGCCTCTGGTGCCAAATTGCACGTAGACAAACAGCCGTCTGGATGGGTGAATCCACGCTTTCGGATTGGATGGGAGAACAGAGTCCCGCCCTCTGTTAGACGGGCTGTTGGAAGGAAAGGGAGAATGAGTGTAAGGGCTGAACAAATGACCAGATTCAGGTAGGAATAATATTTATCAGGAAAGCGAGTGTGTTTGTTTTTCACCTTCCATCACAGCCCATTTGGGGATGAAGAAATACACAACATACTCATTTTGTCACACACCTCCCCCACAATTCTTCTGAGTCAGTATTATCTCATTACAAAGAGGAAGCTGGTTCCTCACCATGATTGAAAATAAAGCATTAAAATTACTACATTACTTCCATATATATGCAGTGGAAAAAAAAAACAAAAATCAGCATGAAGCATGAACTGCATGATGCGAGATGTCTGCTTAAGGGTTCACAAAATAAATATGTTTAACTTATGGCTTGGAATAAAGGCTCCTGGAATCAGTCCAGAGGAGTGTGTCTGAGATCCACCCAAATGTTCCCCTAGCTGGCATCCCATAATCCTATTAAACCCTGGCTATAAAAATCCTTTCTCATTAACGAGCACGAATGGTAGGTGTGGGTCAGACCACGGATGCGACAGAGGTGACCGAGGTCACCTTGTTGTCGTCCGCCCACGGCTGTAAGTTTTGCAGTGCGTAGAGCGAGGAGTTGTGGAGGCAGAGAGGGTCTGGCTGGATGGGCTGGTTCAGCGTCTTCTGGAAGGCCTCCTGCTGTAGCTGCAGCATTAGACGGTTGGCCTGCTGCCGCTCCGCCTCTCGCTCCTCTGCCGTCTGCCTCCTGGCCCGCCGAGACGGAGACGAGGGGAGACACAAATACGACGATGTGTGTGGTTTCCAGACGCATTACATTTCAATGCAAAAGCATAACTTAGCATATCATTAATAATAATGTGAAATATAAATTCTGTTAGCTGAAAGCTGATTCTTATAATAAAGGCATCCGTTACTGCTCTTGAACAAGGTGGACATACGTAATAAACGTTGAATAAACATAAAATTAACATGAGATCGAAGTCCCCAATGTATTTCAGTTTAAATGTTCAAAGCACTGAACTTATTCTTGTAGATTATCCTTGTAGATAATTAAAGCTTGCATTTTAGAGAGGTACAGTCTGTTCAGGAAGCATTGCGCAATTATCTTTCTGCAATGAACTGAATCAGTCAATTGAAAGAAAACATTTGCAACGGACCAAGCAGTATTGATTTTTTTTTTTTTGACAGCTTGTTTTAAATCCTGTTTGTGCACGTTCTGGAGACATAGTCTGTGAGTTTATGTCATCGTGCTGTCAGTAAGGTTCATCCCTTAAACTGACGCTTAACTTTTTTTTTTCAAACCACAGTGTCCAGAAGAATAATATTCTTATACTGTGGGAAGAAAATCTGGCTGAGGCAAAATGTAATTATCATTTCAGAATTAGTCAGCCGGATTAGGAATAATCATAGACACAACAATTCATTCAGGAAATACAAACTGAGAGGAAACATGCTGATATGTTTACTATTGTGGGAGAATTAATCTCACATTAAAGCATAGAGGTGACTCTATGGTACATACATTTAGTGAGCTTATATGGTCTACTAGAAGCACCTAAAGGATCAGTGTAAATGTTTAACTCTAGAAATTAAATGATTTCAACCTTGTTCTGTTTATTAAGCTTTACATAGAAAACTGACATAACTAATAATATAATTTTCAAAAATTCGCAATAGAAAAGCAAGAAATATTTAAAAGACCTATTTAATGAAAGCCCACCATCTTTCTAGCCATTGTCTGGATCTACTTCCACATTCAACATAAATATTGCTATATCTCCTCCTATGTATTTAGAAAATATAAAATGTGTATTAAAATGTTCAATTTATATGAACTCTTGGCTTTTTTTATTTTCAAGAATAGAAAATGACCTTTACTTCTTCTAAAATCTTTCTCATTTACATCTTTCAGGAGGTTGACTGCTAATATGAAAGAAAGCATCTTTTTAGATAGATTCATACAAAACCGAACTCCACAACTATTCCTGGTCCTGGTTAAATATGATGGATATGTTATTGAGTTGACACATCACAATGAGACTAATCAATGTAAATTCTTTAAAGGCCATGACTCAGCTTCATTATAAATACATCTGCTTCCCAGTGACTCTCCTGCCTGCAAGAGCTCGTTGATAAAAACAGAGGTAAGTAAGCCTGTCCTTTAATTAGATTGCACACTCATTTGTTCTGAAGGAGCCAACAGCAACACCGTGATTGGATTAAAGAGAAAGGATGGACATACACTCAATTATTCAGACCTATGGGCTCCATAATGCACTGGAAAGCAAGTTTCGAGACGAGCTTTTAAGCGCTGCAGCACTTCTGCTTGGTCAAGGAAATCGGTGTCGGGAAAGAAAAAAAAAAGAGAAATATTTAGCAGAGCTAAGCAATAACCACACTGTTGCCACGAGGAGACATGGAATGCCGTCCACAGTGGATCTCGCCAGTTGCCAAGTTTGGCTTGCTGGCTTCGCACAAAAATATAAAACATTAACTGCCAAACAACTAATCAAATTGCAAATTTAAACAAACGATGGTAATCTAAAAGCTCTAGCCCCTTATTGGTCTCATGATGTCGGCTATGTGTGTATCCTGCAGTGCTCTTCCCAGGTCAAATGAAAATTTAAGGCAACGCTTCAGATACTTTCACTACCCTGCTGAGCCCATACATGGAGGTTTTTAAATCCCGCCATTGACACACACACAAAGCAATTACATTTTCATCTAGGGCTTCAGGGTCATCACTTCGTCTTATAGTGCATCTTGGTCTCTTCCTATTTATAATGGTTGAAGTCTATTTGTAATGGTTGACATTTTCAAAATTGATTTAAACAGATTTCAAGGAATTGTTTTAAGTCAAATGGAAGCTAATAATGTTTGTCTTTGGTCATATGCAGCCAGCCACCAGATGTAGTTATAATGTTAGCTATAATGTTTGGTGCAGAGTAGCTCACACAAATCACCACACATTCACTGATTGTTGAGACATTGCTTGTGGAGCTGAGGATATTTAGGTCACAAAGCGTCTGTCATACTTATTTTCTCACCAGACATTGTTTGTTTCAGTACTGCCTACACAGCAAACGTTATGATGAAATAAAATGGAGCTGTACCTCAAATAATGGCTTAAATGAAACTGTGAAAGCCTGACATTTCTTAGCTGGGATTCAGTGAGAGATTCGGTAGCTGGGATTAATTATTCTTATTTGCAAAATGTACCCTATATGCCTTAAAGAAGATGGATGTTCTCCAGACTACACATTGGTACTACACTTTGAGAATAGAAGTGATCTATAGATCTATAGGAAGAACAAAGGAGGCTTCCCAGATATATATATATATATAGCCTATATATAATACGCAGTGTGTGTGTTCATGCTACCGTGGCTATACATGCAAGTGTTTTATATATTTGTGGTATTTAGCTAATCTGAAGAAGATTCAAGTTCTAGGTAAGTAACTGCAGTGTACTTAGATAAGTACAGATAAGTACAGATATAAAAATTGTAGTGAAGTACACAAAGTTTCCAGGGAAACAGGACATTTTGGACAGAGGTCCTTCATCAGCTGTGCAAGCAAAGTGCTTCTCTCTCTATATATATATATATATTTTTTTTTTCTGCAATAACAGCTATATATATGATCCCAAGAAATTAAGTTCCCTGTCCTAAACAATGATATATATATACATGAGAAGCACTTTGCTTGCACAGCAGATGAAGGACCTCTGTCTAAAACATCCTGTTTCCCTTTGTGTACTTCACTACAATTTTTATATCTCTATATAAAGATATATATATATCATTATTTAGGACATGGTACTTAATTCCTTGGGTTCATCCACAGTTCAACATGATTTTGAGCAAGAGCCACACACAATTTCTTGAAAATAATATAATATAATATAATATAATATGTCTTCAAGTAAAACTAAGCAGGTTAATTTCAATCATCTAATCTAAATATTTTAGAATGCACATAAAGCCCCTTTTTATTATAACCGTGTAAATGATCAAATGTGGACACTAATGGACACTAACCCTAACCTAACCCAGCTAGAATCAACAAACAGGTAGAACCAACAAACAGGTAGAACCAACAAGCAGCTAGAACCAACAAGCAGCTAGAACTAACCTCCACTTTGTTCTTCTGTTCTGGAACCAAGTCTTGACCTGCGCATCCGTCATCTTCAGCGCTTTCGCGAGCGTGGCGCGCTCCGCTGAGGCCAGATATTTCTGACGGTGGAATCGTTTTTCGAGTTCGCAGATCTGCACGCGGCTGAAGGATGTACGAGGCTTTTTCCGCTTTGGTGGCGTACGGTTCTGGTACGGGTGTCCGATCCTCCTCGTAACGGAGAACGGAGAGAGAGCGGCTGAAAAAGCAATAGGAGTGTTGTAGTTACTATTAAGGTCTACAGTCGTTTGCTTCACTTTTGGCAGCCTGGCATTGCGTAAATTAATATTTTAACGTGAGTTAAATTTCAGGCAGAGCGAAAATGTTTCCCAAGGCAAGATTTTTTAATTAGCTAGTTTAGTGGTTGCTTTTATCATTTGAAATTAAACAGGGGGTACTTTGCACAAATCTCAGTAATTAAATAAATAAATAGTTTTATTAACATAAAGGGATGTTTTCTAAATGTATCTGTGTTCAATTCCATGTCATCCTCCCTTTATTCATTTACTTTAAAAAGCTTTGAACTACAATATATAATCTGCACGTTCAGTTGCTTTGAAACACACCTGAGGATTGCTTTGTGTGATGTATTTAAGCATGTGGAGGATTCCTGTATTCACTAGCAACTCACCTGGACACACACCCTTAGATAGGGACATATGTGGACTAAGGTAATATTGCTTGGCTAACACCTCCATGGAGCTCCAGGGGGAGTCCCTGTCCGTGTTCCCTTCAGATGGGGCTCTGAGGCCCCGCAGAGACGTCAGGAGAGCCCCAGGCATGGCGAGGCCTCCTGCATGTATGTCAACAGCCTGCTCTGCTGAAGGGTGACAGAGGGTACACAGTCAAGGATCCTCACTGGAGCAACACAGGGTGACATGAGCTCAGCTACATCTCAGCCTACCATCTTATTGGCAATATTCTGGATGAGTGTGCATGTGTGTGCACATGTGTGTGTGTGTGTGTGTGTGGTGTGTGTGTGTGTGTGTGTGTGTGTGTGTGTGTGTGTGTGTGTGTGTGTGTGTGTGTGTGTGTGTGTGTGTGTGTGTGTCCGTGTGTGTGTGTGTGTGTGCGTGTGTGTGTGTGAATGTGTGTGTGTGAGTGTGGGCGTGCGTGTGTGTGTGAGAGTGTGTGTGCGTGCAAGTGTGTGTGTGTGTGTGTGTGTGTGTGTGTGTTTGGTATATATAAATTGTGCGCCTGTGTAAGAAAAAGCTTTGAAACAGCTGTGCATTGACATAGTTTTCATATAGGTATGTGCTGACACAGGATGCTATTTAATACACTATAACAGCCCTAAATATGGGTTACATGCTACAAAAAATGGATGCAGACATTTCTGTATAAGGCCAAAATGTATAGAATGCAGAATTGATGTTGCTGCGTGAAAGGTAACAGGTATTTGTGACACAATCTACACCTACATTTTTAGCACCTCAGTGACAGAATATGTAACACTCTGAAAAACTTCACCAATATATATAACATGATGATTAAAATGTAACAATTAACAATTAAGATGGGATATTTTGCTTATGCATTTAGAAAATTTCATTTTCTAATTTTAAGACAAAACTGTATTGTATTCTTTCAAGAAAAAATCAGTTTTCCGGAAAGCACCAGAAACGAAATCATGCAAACCACCTCCAGACGTGTCTACTGAGACCAGTAGGTGTGTTTTCATTCCATTTAACCTCAACTGAGAATGTTAGAGCCAGTTGGATAACTGCTTGGAAATGCATACAGATCACTTGCCAGTTAATGGCCCAGTTTGCCAAAAGCAACATCGCGTTCCCATTACTGTAACTATTAAAGGAAAAACTACAGATAATAATTTTATTTTGACATCTTACAAGTATCTGTAATCCAATGCTTTTGGGAAACTTAGCAACTTAGCACAATAGACTACTCAAAATCAAAGACAAAGAAAGAAAAACGAAAATGGATTTGGCTTTCATGGAAAACTGGATACATATTTATTTATATATATATTTATATAGGTTATCGTCTGGGAATACATTGGACAAACGGAATATGCTAGATATATAAATATATGCTAGTTATACAAACAATATCAAAAGATATATAACCAGCAGATATTTATTTATATATATATATATATATATATATATATATATATTTGACTAAATATCTAGCATATATGGTTTGACCAATAATGCCCAGAGGATAACCTTCATTCTGAAACAATGCTTAGCATTTGGTAACTTGAGTGCGGTTGACCTGAAAGTGCTAGTTGAACTTGTACTGGTTGACTGGCCATGTATGAAGGAAAACGTGTCTTGGTTGGTCTCACTGGCAAGCCAGCATACAAATAATACAGTGCTGGACTGCTGAAACTGTCTTTTCATGGATACACCCAAAGATCTTTTACATTCAGACACGCTCCTGTGTAACACAAGTTCCACATGCAAATGGTTTTAAGCAGGCAATGGAACTCAAAGGAACTTTTCACATGTTCACACTGGTCATACTGGGAAAAGGGATATAGAGCCTGAAACTGGATCTGTTTATAAGAAGAAATTACATCCAGTTTACACAATTTGAAAGAACTAGCTTTGAAGTCCCGTAAGAAACTGAAAGAAAAGCATTAGAGTTGCATAGTTTCAGCAAAACTAAATATTTATTTGCACTCCTTTAAGTCTATGCAGTTCTATTGTGTTTTATATCCATCAGGACATCCACCTTATTGGAAAGGCAAGTGAAAGGGCTTCTGGTGTTATTAACAGCCTCCTGATATCTGCACATAATTGGACCTGAATGCTTTTAATTAAAATACTGACTGACTGACAGGCTGTCAAGGCCATCCCATCCAATGTGATAGGGCAGTAAGGTCTTATCACTGAGAGAAGAGTAGGATATACTAAACGCTAAGTAGAATCATGAAGAAAACTGCGCAAATTGCTTGGTGTTATGTGTAGAAACCTTAGTTTGATAAGTGGAGGTCTTAACCTTAATCAGAATTCTGGAATTCAAGACTCCATGTTTTAATTTTTTTTCTTAATCCCTTTTTACAAGATTTATTTGATCTTTTTCACAGTAGGAAGCGTTGACAAAACTAATACATCACCGAGAGAGCCTCAGTTGGCCGAAAATAAATATACAGGTCAGTTGGAAAATAAATATACAGGTCAGGTGGAAATACAAACATCGCCCCTTTTGCGCCCGACAGCAGAGGGAATTCTAAATGATATGTCGGTGTAATAGAATTTAGCGTGGGCACATCAAAAAATCAAACCCTGCCTTGGAGAATATGCGGACAGTAATAAAATCATTTATACGTGATATCACCTTCATATGACAGCCCCAGCCTTCCCCGTTGCGAATATTACCTTTGTAGCAATCTAATAAATATACATATAATGGGTTCAATAGCGGATATTGAAATATAACATGGGCATTTATCGCTATTTATGCTCGGTGAGGCAAAACAGATTGTGCTTTTAAATTTGCCTCCAGTCTGGGAATTGAAATATCGAATGAAATAAAACAATTGTCAGGGAAACGTATAGTGGCTACGGCCTCTTCCTTTATAGACAGTGTCACCATGACTACACAGCCCACTCTCGCTTTCCTAATCATTTGTATTTATGGGTGAGTAAGATCATTATTGTCATTTCAGAGAGCGCACCATCCACATGCAATTTCATTGCGCTCCCTGGCCAGCGCAATCATCTTACGGACACTAGCTACACTTGCTGTGATGCAGCACGGCCTAACAGTCTCCGCAAAATATCGCCTGTAAAAGAAAAGCTTACTCGTGTAGGCTACTAAACGAAATCTCGCTAGCGCAACTGATGCAACTCCTGCATAATCAAAGGGAAGAGAAAGACGTGAACTGTGTTGACCCCTGCATTACATACATACATCACACTGATTATATTAAAACATATTTATAGCTCGTCTCATGCCGTGTTTCTCATTCCGCTGTGTTAACAGCATGCAGCTAATGATGTCTTGCGTAAAACATATTTTACGAGATCAGCTTTTTTATACACTTACAAATTGCCAAGGAGACAATTAACAAAAAACAAAATCACGACGTGTTAACTTTCAGCGCGGTATGATCTTTACTGACATGCCGGAGCTGCGGGAAATCGGCGGACTCAAGAAAGAAAGAAAGCTGGTGTTTATATGCTATATTTGTTAAGAAAACTAATTTTGTTATGTTATTCAACTTTTTATTATATAATATTGTTCTTGAAATACGTTGATTCGTTTTGATTCAAGCAATATTTCAGACTGTGGTGTTGCTCATTATTGTGTTATTTGCAAGACTGCAAAGAAATATGTAAATGAATGCTTAACTTCATGAGGTTCACCATTTGTTTGAAAAGGATCTCAAAAAATAAGCATCACTTGCTCGGACAGACTCACTCCTAAACTCTAACTGTAAAAAATGACTTTTAAATATAGTTTAGATAAAAAATAAAATGCCGCTTCACAACACCGGAGCCATTCAAAGACTCGCAAAGATAAAACATATTAAACGAGTGGCCCAAAGTGACTATGAGTAAAATTGATAAGCATATTTACAAAAGAGCTTTTCCAGTTGACATATCATTCTCTCATTTTAATAATTAATGTGAATAGAACAGCTTTGTGAATATTTAATGTGGAGAAATCCATATTGTTCTTCATTTTCATCTTAATATGGATGACGTCATTGATGTAGCCTCGTGAACTTGCACTGCCCAAATGGAAAACGGAGGTGGAGAATGTGGTGTGCTCCACTAAACAGACATATAAATACACATTGGCAAGATGTGAAATATATATATATATATATATATATATATATATATATATATATATATATATATATATATATATATATATATATAGCCTATATATAATACGCAGTGTGTGTGTTCATGCTACTGTGGCTATACATGCAAGTGTTTTATATATTTGTGGTATTTAGCTAATTTTTATGGTAAACGTCTAAGCCAAATAAGCAATATCCCTATAATGTTCAACGACGAAACGGCTACAAATGTATAACAGTGCAGAGTGCCGTGAAGTGCCAGTAAAATCTGATTTTTAGCAATGCAAGTAATGCTATAATGCTAACATAAGGCATAATACCCTGAGACCACGTCCAGAGCGCTTCTCGGTCGATGAACTGTATACGGTAAAGCGCAGGCCACTTCCTATTTTTTCTCCAAACAATGTTTTGGTTTTTGGTTTGTTTTGTTGTGATGAGTACATAGTCATACAGCCTCACGTGCAGTCTCTGCAATTTTTAGATATGCATTCATTTAAGAAAGCTTTATACAATTTGCGGAGTGAACGCTGGTTTGAAAGTAAAAAGGCATATGTCTAATTAATGTTAGGGACAGAAGTGATATTTTAAAAATACCAAACGGTAGGCTGTATAGGCATATGGCAATCAGACAATTATACATAAATGAAAAGGCGACTAGTCTAGTATGTTTAACTATTCTACTAAATAAAAAAAAGAAATACATAATATCAATCATAACTACTAACAATAAACCAAACGAAAAATCAATAGCACTATAAAACCGGTTAAAACGTTTCCGCCGACATTATTGTACCATTCGTTATAAATAATTGGATTATACTGTGTTGTTTTCATGTTAGTATTTTACTATACCTTTTTTTGCATTAGTAGTTGTAGTAGAATTATTATTATTATTATTATTATTATTATTATTATTAATACTAACACTAATAATAAGTATTGTTATTATTATTGTTGTTATTGTTATTATAATGATGATGGTGGTGTGGATAATATTAATAATTATAATTATAATTATTATTAGTAGTAGCAGTAGTAGTAGTAGGAGGAGGCCTAGTAGTAGTAGAAGTAGTAGTAGTAGTAGTATTGTTATTGTTAGTATTGCTGTTGTTATCCCCATCATCGTCGTCATCATCATCATCATTATCATCATTATTATCATTACTCTTTTCGACAACAATATTAGAAGTTGTTTTGTATATTATTGCTAAATTATTAAAGTGCATAATGACATCATTATTAATATAACATTTGCTCTTTTAATTTTACTTCACTGATCTATGACTTACTCCTTTCTTTTTCCTGTAAATTGCAGATTGTGATACAAACGTGAAACAAACTCATGATACGAGCATCACTGGACCATAGACATCCTCAAACACTCACCAGTCAGTCTGTCCTTCGCAAACCTCCTACTGCTCTCCATCCACGGGAAGGTGAAACTTGATGGGGTGCCCATGGTTGGCACCGTGGGTACAGTCGGTAAGCCGGCCGCGATGCCCGGCGGATGGGAAGGGGGAGGAGGATGAGGCGCTGATGGCATTGGTCTGTGGGCCGGGACACGAATAACACCCCCTGCGTTTGCCGAGTTCACGTTAACGTTCATGTTCATGCTCACGTTCATGTTCATGTTTACATTGTAGGAGCCCGCAAGCCCTGCCGCCATGGAGCAGGCCGGATTGTACACACTGTTGTACCCATTGGCGTACACGTTGGGCGCTAGCTGGTAGTCCGCGTCACTAGTTCGGGTCGGCAGCATACAGCTGCTCGGCTGGTCTGTGTTGTTCAGAATTTGATCTATTCCAAAGCTGATGGGCTCGTGCTGCTGGTGGGTTTGGTTCACCTCTTCGATCCCTGTGTGCTCCATTGTCGCTGTTCTGGCTGTAAAACACACAACTCTGCAAGGTGTCGCAGGCTTGTTTTATTCCTCTCCTATGGTTTCAGTTAATCCCCAGTGAGCAAAACTGTATTTTCCTTTAAATGTTCGCAACACTCGAAGTCTGAATCGCAGCCATTCGATGGAAGGAAATTATTAGACTGTAAATCAGAAATCACAGCGAATCCATAGCGTCTGTCCAATACCCAGGAAAAAACATTTCAGTTGAGATTATCCACCACCTTGCACCACCTCTTGCATTTCGTCTGAATCTTTTTTTCAAAGATCTCGTTGGCACCTGAAAAATCTCATCGGTAAAAAATGACTTTTCACTACCCGTTAAATCCGTGTGATGAGTTTCTAAAATTTTCGAAATTAAACTGGCGATGTTTTCAGTTTGCACTACTACATCAGAAAAGCGAGTAGCTTTGTTAAAACGACTTCAGCACATCATGATTATCTAAAGTGAACTGTTAACTGTCTGATGCATATTAATTGTCGAAAGCAGAAAACGTCCTGTTCACGCTGCTCTTGAAGTGATTTTCAGCAGGTGAGACACCCCTTCTGCCCAAACTCTGTCACGCGCCTATTCATTGGCTCCTGTATTTCTGGATAGACAATGCGCTGCTGCCCGCACTCGCCTCTTAAAGGACCCGCTTCGATTTTCCAGTTGGAAGGTTGTTTAGAATGTTCTCAATAGAGGATTGCACTAGACCAAAGTGACTGACAACAAGAAAGAGTCAGATTATAGACTCTTATATCCCGTGTTTTATTTATCGGTTATGCTCACGCGAGCAATTTAATAACTTCCTTAATCGCAGATTAAAAAAAACCTACAAATGAGTCGCCATTAGCAGAAAATGATGTTGCAATATGGTTTCACACGGTTTTACCGCCACGAAAGCGGTGAATAGTAAAATGAATGAGTAAAAAATAAATAAGTAAATATATAGATAAATAAAAATAAAAACTAAGCTTGAAACTGGGCAAAAAACGTTGTCAATACCAAAAGAATATTAGATAATCTGGATAGGTCACGTTTAGTATTTAACAAAAAACTTTGCCAGGAGATTGTTAAATCGAATTAAATCAAATCTCACTGATATATGTGTTGCCTGTGGCGTGTCAACCGAAGGCTAAAGCTACAGAGCAGCCTCGGTTGCCTTCAGTGACGCGCAGGCTTCGCTGATTGGCACAAATAATTTAACCTTTCTGCGCCTGAAGCAACACGGAGGGTCCTCCGCTTTCAATTCAATAAAAATGAAAAATGACGCATAATAAAACCTCAACACGAGGGAAACGAATTTAATATATCATCGTTTTATTACGCACTTATTTCGGCTTTCGCGCGAATAAAAATATTTCTCTGCAGCACAAACTGGCTAGAGGGAAGCATAAAAATCAATTTTGTGAATTCTAAGCTATATCAATAATAAGTGCATCTGCGTGTCTCAATAGGAAGAGAACGAGTGAGGGGACATTTAAGGTATGGCTTTTAACAACACAACGCCATATTTTGCCTCTATAACTCTGTGTACACCAGACCAAACCCCTTGTAAAACAGGCTTTGTAAGACTCCACGCGTGTTCTCTTATTTTAAGCCTATTATGACTGTACATAAACCCTCAAGTGATCGCGATGGTGCTTCAGCTTGCAATATGACAGATTCATAGAACGTCATAGGACATGATACGAAGATCTGACTCTGCAGACGAAGGTCATGGCTCGGTACAGGTCTCTAATAGCGTCCAGTAGAGGTTTAGTTAAATGAGATCGACATTGTAACCAGTGATTATAATTATGTCATGGTTGTATGTTCTATCTTATTAATTCTCGTTTTCCTAAGATTTTGAGTTTTATGTGTGGGCCTAGCACACAGGCCTGTGTGTAAGTCTATAGCCTACTTGAATCTGATTTTTATTAAGAATATTCTAGCAGCTATTTCACTTCCGCTTGATACACTTTAACACAATTATTATCTGACTAAATGAAATGTGCCGGAAAAAACCCACACGTTTATTTTAATTGCGTTTCCCCCTCGCGCTATTATTGACTTCAATTCAATTTCAAGAGAACTGTGGACCACGTTCCTGGGATGTTTTCGACGTCAGTGGATGCTAAATACAATCCATTTTTTTCTCGGGGAGCCAAATGGTATCGACTAATTCGTTTATGTTGCAATTATTTTGAATACTAAGAAGCACTCGCATTATTAAAACTGACAATTCGCGCCTACCTAACTTGTTTCATTTCATTAGACTTTGTGCACTGAACAGTCTATTCTAAAATCTAACTAATTACTGTCCTATTTATACATCAAATCAAGCAATGAACGATCAAGAACCGAATCACTTTTTATATATCACACTGTTAAGAGTGGTGATGTTACAGTCTTTTCTTTCAGATATGGTAATGAAATATATGTTTATAAGTTGCAAAAACAGTGTCCTAATAATCTACCTCAAATTTGTTCATCTAACGTTTTATAGCTCTGAGATGTTAAAGAATCCTTGGTTTCTTAGTTCTCTCAGGCTCTTCTTTGAACCCCCTGAATTTGTCTTTTTTCATATATTTATAGCACCACTTTGCAAACTACGCTCCCCCCTACCCGCAAAAGGCTAATATAAAACCCAACTCTTTCGCCCGCAGGCGATTTCAAGGCCTGGTAGTAGCGTGTATAGAGTCTAGTGATGAATCGTTTTCTCCGGGCGGTGTCGGTCGTTTGAGTAATAAAGTGTGGGCAAAAGCAGAGACAATAGGAATCTGTCACAGTTCCCCGTCTTCATTCAGTGGCCCTCCGCCCTCTCCTATGCTACGCTTTAGTCGGCTTTCACAGATTTGGAAACAACTAATATCGCTTGCTTAGTATGGATTCACTCGGAAAGCCTTTAGTTCTCAGGGAAAGGCGACACCATCAAATGTCGATTATAGACTCCACATTGAAAGAATAACAGAGCGTTAATAACTATTAGAATTATGTAGCACCTGCTAGCTTGTATCAGGTCTGCCTCGACACGTGGATATGCAAGGAAAACCCTCGCAGCTGCACAAGCGTTTAGATCACAGTGGTGCCACATTGTTTTTTAATTGCATTTACCTACTTATTTAAAAGATTGTTTTAAAAATGTTTGGTCAGATAGAGGCGGTTCATATTCAAGTTTCGTTATTACCTAACTGCGGTTATCATCTCTCAAAAAAACTTCTGAAAGTCTATTAAAGACAAAACAGCAAAACATGACTGGAATTCTTCTTTTTCTTCCTCTCATTATTATTATTATTATTATTATATTATTATTATTACTATTCTCGTTGTTGTTATTGTCGAGTAGTACAGAGAAGCATTACAACTAACCATATTATCTATATTAGTATCCATATCACCATTACCATCACCACCATCATCATCATCATCACCATCATCGTAATCATCATCATTATTATTTTACTGTTATTATTTATAATTGTTATTGTTGTAGTTATATTGATGTTGTTGTTTTCGTCCTTGTTGTTTCTGTATCATGACCGCCAGCTAAATTCAAACTTTAAATGTTGAAAGTCTGCTGTTGGGTGACACTGCTGGATAGACTATTTTAATTAAATAAACTTTTCACAGAATGAAGGTTAGCAGTAATTATAGCAACAGTCATAAACACGCATCATTTACCCTTTATTTTTCAGAAAGAGATAATTTGATATTCTCAAAACCCCCAAATTTCCGAAAATTCCAAACATTGTTCTCCTCGCGCCCTTTTTTATGTCACCTTGTGCATTATATCCTTGTGTGTCTATGTTGTGTATCTAGGCTATGTTTGGCCCCTTGCCCCTGTGTGTGTGTGTGTGTGTGCCTCAGTGAGTGACTGAAAGATGTGGATAACGCTGATGAGCCTGTCAAGCCCCCTCCCCCGCCTGTTGTGCTTTCTTCTGTAATTAGGTTGAATTCAGAGCAGATTGAATTACTTTATTCTGCATTGCGAGCTACAGTCCTTGACTTTCCTGCTCCCTCGAGAGAACCTGGCGCCTCCTTGCCCGATCAGACGGCTTAAACGGGACGGACGGCGAGGAGAAAAAGCGCTTATGCGCACACCCAGGAACTCCGATACGTCATCTCGTAATGTGGGATAAGTGGAAGGTGTGATGGGGTGAGGAGGTGTGTGTAACCCATCGGACAGGATAACATCGAAAGGTCTAGTGTGACTTGAAATAGATAAAGTGTTGGATTAATGAATTGTTTTACTCACTTTGTCGATATGAATTCTGCACGCAGAGAGGGGCGTTTTGGAAAGAACGAAGGCGGTAAAAAGAAAATAACTGCCGTTGAGATTTTTTAGTTTGCATCAATTTTATATTTAGGTTCTTGCATTATTATTATTATTATTATTATTATTATTATTACTATTATCATTATTATTATTGTTGTTGTTGTACTTGTTATTGTACTTGTTGTTGTTTGTTTATTTGTAGATGGATAGTAGTAAGGGTACCAGTGTTGTTGTTTCTGTTGAAATAGAAATAAGGCCATTGTTACCCGCACATTTTGCGGTAAGTAGGCTGCACATCTGACAGGTAGGAATCTTCTTTTTGCTTGCTAACGTTTTTGCTACATTTTCCAGTGTAAAGCAATAAAGATTAATGATGGATTTGGCTATAAACTCGCGTATTATTGTTCAGTGTAAGATATGTTTCTCTTCAAACTGAATGTTTCGTGCACCTTAAGTGTAGAATGCTTATATACTACTTTGAAATGTTTATAAATGAGTGTAGCTTTCCATACTATTATCAATTAATTACAATATCCTATTGAATTTTACATTCAATACGGCTGAAATTAACAAGCGATCTAACGGTGGATGTTAATTAGCTTTGGTCATTGCTTTATGTTTGTCAGAGACGTACAGCGGGAGCGGCGCTCTGAGATGCCCAAGACCTCGGAGAAAAAGGTCGAGGGTGTAGAAAGGAAAAAAGGGTGCAAAAAGATGTAACGATGGAAACAGTTCCCGTCATTATCATTCCAACAACGACGTAGGTTGTTTCACTGATGTGTAGAAAGAAATTCAAAATATTCAAAATATGCCTCAAGTGAAACACTAGTTTGTATTAATAGGTTACTTTATACGCACGATTCATACGCGCGCGTGTGTGTATGTGTCGCATATTCGACCTTCAACAAACGCCTCTTGTTAGGTTACGCGTTAGGTTGTTTTAAACTTTAGTCTGAGCCCCGTGGCAAAGTTCTCCAGACACTCTTTCATCACACATCTGTTGACAGTGTTCTGTCAGCCATGTGCCAAAACTGCGGAAAACCTACCTGGGCACGAATCAACGAAAGACAATGGTTATCCAAAATACAGCAGCAGAAAAACAGAGATACGCGAACAAAGACAGAAACAAAAACAAAATCTACTGAACATGCTGTGGCAGGACGATCGACAGGATTGGCGAATTAACGGGCGCATCTATAGCGGCGACAATACACATTTATTTTTATCTTTTACTTTTTATTACCATATCCACATATATATTTTTTTTCGAAGACATAGCTGCATTATTTGAGGTTTATTCGGTGCTTAATGTCATCCATATTAGTCTATGAGCATCTCCCTTTCAGGCCCATCTGCGGATTTACGTACGCCTTGCGTTGAAGTGTCAAAAGCGTAATTAAGCGTATCATTGGCTTTGTGTTGTTTACAAACCATGCAGAGTGAGCGGTAATTTAATTTCCTCCGTCGCCTTGAGCGACCACCAGCTTGCCGAACTGGTGTAGCCTCAGGACCTGAGCGGACAGGGACCTTCTGCCAGACACCTGCGGGGGAGGAATATCACTGTGTCATCTGGGAAACACTACACTTAAATCAGACTGTAATATCTTTTGTACTGCATCCTGGACCTACTTATAATTTAGAGGGTAAAAATAAATATTTGTTGATGAAAAAGAACACTAATTCCAACTGCTGTTTTAAAATAAACGTTCGTTTTTTTCCTGTAAGCATTAGGTTATGGTGATATGGTGGTGTATTAAAATAACAACAACAAACAAATGATAACACTTCACCGGACCATTACTACAGTGTGTCTAAATTATTAATTATAGTGTGATGTACGGAACATTTAATAGCTATTCTCTGCTTATTCTATAGACATTGAAACTATTTACACTTATGAATTACAGACTCTTTAGTTGTTATGGTGTGATAATCGCATTGTAATAGTGCCGTTGTAATACAGAAGTGTTTCTAAAAACGTTTCTAAAAACGTTCTATTTTCAGAAAATAGAACTGGAAGAGAGATAAAAAGCAAGGGAAGGTTTTATAGTGAGTTGTAGAATGAGATGTGGAGTGAGTTGTGGAGTGAGATGTGGAGTGAGATGTGGAGAGAGATGTGGAGTGAATTGTGGAGTGAGCTGCAGAGACAAAGATTGGTAGATATTTTTAGATAGTTGCCAATATTAAGTGCAATACAACTTCCCACAACTGGTGTTTAGGGACATCCCTTGAAAACAGCTAATAGTCAGTAACTGCTAATATTCATAACATGATATTGTAAGCACAAAGTTTACATTTGCATGCATGTAATGTAGATTGATTAGGTAACCTTCACCTTTTACAGTAAAAAAATTAAATAAATCCTTCAACCGACAACAAATACTACAAATTAATGCTGTTTAAAATGTACTGTATATTTTTATATTTTTGTTTTACATAAAAAGCTGACCAATAGAACATTCATATGAATACTTTCATTCACCCGATATTTTGGTCTTTTGCTGAGAGAGAGAGAGAGAGAGAGAGAAAGAGAACAACAGAGCTAAGCCTAAGGGTATATTATTATTACCAAAACCATCTCATGTCTTTGTGCTCTCTCTCTCTCTCTCTCTCTCTCTCTCTCTCTCTCTCTCTTTCTCTGCACAGTCTCAGATTGGACAGGCCATTCGTAGGCGGCGGGGGAGGGGGGAGGGGGGGGATGAGGTCTGGGCCAAACACAGGGATCACCAGTGTCTTAATTGATGACTCCCTTTGAGTGAGAAACACCAGACCTGATTGATGGTCTTGCAATTTAGAGCTGTTGGAATCAGTTCTATTAGCAGCTATTTACTCACATGTCTCCCAAACTTAACCCTGCATATGACAGAGGTTCACCAATAACAGAATCAGTTACAAAGAAGGTACAGTGTTTGGAAAGTAATGAGCACCATAAAACAATGCATGGAACCATGTATGAGGACCAAAAAGCTCTATTGATATCCTTTTTAATTATTTTTTTTTGCTACAGTGCTTTATCAACATGTCACATAAGACACAGAGATGGAAGTGCACGGGAGTAACGATTAAACAAATGACCAGTAATGAATGGGATGAGCACCAGTAAACAAACGTGCGTGAGAACAGATGGGCCAGAGTGTGTAATTGCACTACATATCATAAACCTATAAGACAGGTGCACCTAATGAAGTGAGTCACCCTGTGTTTCTATTAAAGAGGACGGTGAATGTCTACACACAGTCTAATGACTGCCCTGGTAAGTGTTAATAATGGAGTGGTACGGGAGACATTTTGCTGGATAGGAACTCATGCACTAGCTGGATGCACAAGCTTTTGGAAATCATCTACAATTCCACTAACTTTTTACAGTAGGCTGCTATGATATTCATTTGAATGACAAGGCAGTAATGAAAGGTTTTTTCTCGTCTTGAGTGTCATTCTTACCAAGGCGTAATCCAATCTTTTAAAGTCAAATAGCAGTAGACCTCTAGGCTTTTAACCTCATCCGCTACAACTAATTGGGTAATAATAATAATCCATTCTATTTATACCAGGGTAGTTTCAATCCAAAGCAATATTATCCAGCCACTGAAACTATACTAGTAGTTATATGTAGTTACAAGTGTGAGGAATGAGACTCTGAACCCTCACACTGGTCTTGGCAGGGTCTGGGGTTAAAAACAGGTTGGCGGCTATGAAATGGGTGTGAAAGCATCTTTCTGACCAGACATGTCATTTGGGGTTTTCCAAATCAGTTCCAAGCTGTCAGGTCATCATGCAGCCAAAGTCTGCATGTTATTAAGGAGAGCACGGATCATACATCAACCTTGTGACAGTCCATGGGTTTGCACAAGCTTTTCGCTTCCTGTATTGCTACATCTGCACCATATCTTTTTTTTCCAACTTCGTAATTAAAAAAGACTTTTATTTTATTTTTTTGTAATTATGTCTTACTAATTAATATGCTAATGTGTCATTAAAAGTTGTCATTAATCACTTTTCTTCAAGACCTTTTGCTGTTGGTACTTGTATTTTATATCAGAAAACCTGGAGGTGTGAAGCAAAAATTCTCTATCAGTCCTTTTCATGTATGTTTAATTAAAAAGATGTGCTGATCAATAATGTATATTAGCCCAGAGAGAAGCACAGGAGATGTAGTTACTCCGAGAAATGGACACACTAACATTTATTACAGTTCAATGCACACCCTTCAGGCGTAGTCTTCTGTTTCTGATAGTAACAAGTTCTTTAGTTCTCTTTACCTTATTTAACTCTATAAAGGCACACAGTCCAAGGACTTCATTACAGCCCAGCAAAACACAGCCAAATCGATCTGGTCAGTCTTTCCATGACCACATCAATCTTGGAGAGGGGGGGTGGAACACAATCAGAGCAGTGTGTTGTTTGTGTTCAGCTCCCTTCTGCCCTGCAGTGGTGGCTGGAGCAGATTCATTTTTGATGAAAGGATCCCCTCAGTAATTAAGAGCATCCAGATAAACTCTCTGGTCTGTATGACAGTGAAAAAGAGATTAATTAAGGGTTAATGAGAAAATGATTGCACTTCTCAAGAAGACAAAGACAGGTAAATTCACAGCAGTAGCTGACTTCCTTTATCCTAGTTCCCTCAGCCAGCTAAGTGTATTTGTTTTTGTGTGTGTGTGAAAGTGTGTGTGTCGGTGTGTGCACTTAGGTGTGTACACATCTTATGTATATATGCTTCTGCATGGGAGACAAACTTCAGATGCTAATGTGTCTGTGTTTTTGTTTGTGTGTGTGTGTGCATGCGTGTGTGTGTTTGTGTGCAGATGAGTGTGGGTTTGTATGTATGTGTATGTGTGTGTGTGTGTGTGTGTGTGTGTGTATGCATGTTTGTGTGCATGTGTGTGTGTGTGTGTGTATGCATGTTTGTGTGCATGTGTGCATGTGTGTGTGTTTGTGTGCAGGTAAGTGTGGGTATGTATGTATGTGTATGCATGTGTGTGTGTGTGTATGCATGTTTTTGTGCGTGTGTGTGTGTGTGTGTGTGCATGTGTGTGTGTGTGTGCGTGTGCGTGTGTGCATGCTTACATGCATGTGTAAGTGTGTGTAAGGTAGCCATCCATCAGGTGTAGAAGGTAGAAGGTGTCAGCATACATACCTCGCTGCACATGAGCCTTGTAGCTGTGTTGCAAGCGTCCGATGAATGATGATCAAGAGATGTTTCAACAGGGAAGGGAATCAAATGCAGTTAAAGGGTGAGCCTGAGTCGTCCAGCTCAACGCTCCACTTCTCAACACAAATATTCATTACGCTGAAACGTGCAGTGCCAGAAGAGCTGGAGTCTACGCAGTGGCCGAGGTCGACCTGAAAATGAACTGATGGGATGAACAGGAATGCAGCAAACATGCCAGTGGAACCATTAATTCGTCACAGGCCACTGCTGCAAACTGTTTTTATCACGCACCACTGATAAACAAAACCATACCAGCAATACCGAGTTATTTTTTACAAAGTGTTATGTAACGTTATGAACCAAACCCGCAAACCACAATAAACATTTCACTAAAACTTAAACACCCGTGTGGTAAGAGTATTGTTAATCTGCTTGCAGTTTGCACCTATACTGACCCTTCTTTTTCAGCGCTTTTACCGGGCTTTGGAGTGAGGGTGTCGCTTGACTCTGTTCTTTAGCCTGTTTGCATTATCATAAGGATACGTTTCCCAAAAGAGATTGCAATGCACTTCTGTAAGCTGGTAAGAGCATCTGTCAAGTGCTGTGCATGTAAACGCAAACTATGTTATCCATCCTCTAGCATTTCTGCTGGGGATTTCCAAATCACTGTCAAGTCATCACTGCACCCTAGTTCTGCATGTTATTAATGATGCCACAGATTATACATCAAGTGTGTGACAATGTCTTGGTTTACACAAGCTTTTGATTTCAATAAAGCTATGTACGTCGTGTACGTTTATATTTAAACATCCATCGCTTGGTGGTTTTGTGCCCATGACCACAGCAGGCTGGTTATTTCTTACTTTCCACATACCCCATATTCAAAAATCCAGCAGCAAATTCCTGCCTGATAAACTAGGAACAGCCCAGCAACGACAACCACGTCGCTGCCATTTTCAGTGCTGTTTTCACTGCTGTGTTAAGAATGGTCTGCCAGCAGCGATTGTGTGGTCAGAAACTGACCTGTGATCAGCTGGGTAGAGGCAGCTGGCATAAGCTGCATGCCACCAGATGATCTAATAGTCTGTAATTGTACACCTATAAAATACACTTGTAATATAGGTTTACCTAATATGTGTCCAGCGAATGTAAGTCTCTAACCTAATGCAGGAGTGGGTGAGTGTATGTTATGTTGTACACAGACTAAAGTTCAGAAGAATGAATTGATTAATTATCCCACCAATTAGGGATCTGTGAGAAATATGATAAATTTAGACTGCAATCCCTTTATTATGCGATTTATTTTTAAATCCCATATCATTATTTTTCACGGTGTCCATTTGTATACTGTGCAAATCCCATAAGCCATCTAGGAGTCCAAACAAACGTGGACAGCCTGTGTTTATACCTTCACTCTGCCTCAGTAAATGAGCAGCGACCGATGAAAGTTCTGAGTCACTTGTGCTGAAAGGTTTTGACTATGGAGATGAAGGTTTGTGAATTCCACACTACAGCACCATCTCACATTACAAAAAGAGGTCAACCCACTTGTGCTGACTAACCCACTCGAGCTCACAGCGGCGGGGGAGATTGGCGGCTCGCTCCGCCACGTCGCCCGCCGGCCATGTCTGCACTTGCAGGACGCAGAAGAGCCGCTCCGTGACGCTCAGGATGCAGCACCGATCTGCGCAGGTACGCATGGACGCTGCTGCAAACGCACGCGTCCGTGCCGCGTCGCCGCGTCGTCTTCTCCCCCTGCGCAGGGACTTGCAGCCCAGCGCGGAGTCGGCCTCGCCCGAAACCCGATCTGCCACATCTGTGCTCTCCCTCTATGGTTGGGTTCCTGGCTACTGTAGCGAGAGGTCTGTTTTGTTCCACTGTAATGCAACTTCAATGCTCTTCTGCCTGGCCCTTCCATAAAAATGTCAAAGAAGAAAAATTTGGATTAAAGCCCAGGGCAGTGGCTTCCGCGTTGGACACGTTTTGCAGGAAGGGGCCCGGTCCTCCGGCCATAGCTCGGCCCAGGAGGAAAATGCATTAGCTGTGAAAGACAAAAAGGGCCAGGGCACGTTTAAGTAACTGGATACAGAATAAAGGAGGTGGCTTCGATATAAAGCTTCTAGATTTATGTGTGGGTTTAAATTTGGCAAGTTCATTAGGCTCATGTTGTTGAAAGAGATGCTGCAAATCCTCACAGGTGCTGCCTGGACACTTCCAACGTTCTTCTGGTGGTGCCCTTTCCTTCGTACAGCTGCCACGACGCATTTCCCAAACGGCCTCAGGCACCTACGTTAACCAGCTTCACTGCATGGAATTTAGTTCTTGCATTTCTTCACCTCTCAGTACCGAGAGTTATTCGTTCACACTTTTCGCTTCCTAAAATGCAAGAAGTCCAAGGTTTGTTGTTTTTTGGTTTGTGTTTGTTGCCTTTTGGCGAGCTGGGTCGTGAAGTCTGCATGCCTTTTCTCCTTTGTCAGCAGATTCGGTTTAAAACCCAAGTCAGATTTAATGGAACACATCAAAACAGTGTAATATTGGGCAAGTGCCCACTAGCACTACATTGCTGGAGCTTTTCCAAAGTTTTGTCTCTCTGTATTCACTGGTGTATTATTTTATTTACATTTTTTGATGTATTTGCATGCAATAAGAGTTTTGTAATCTATTTTTCAACAACCCACCTTATGCAGCGGCAAAGCTCTGCTTTCACTTTCAAAGTTCACCTTTTACGATTAGCTCAGCTTACATGACTCTCTTAAAAGATGTTTGTTAATGTTACACGTTGAATGTACTTCCATAAGATAAATAGTGAATAAAGACGGAGAACCAGGCAGAGAAAGGGAGGAGTTTTTCTAGACCTTTGAAGTACTGAGTGCACTGACTCGCTGGTTGATGGTTCATTTGGGAAATGCCTATGTAGAGAGGTCTGTATGTGTAGAGTGGTCTGTCTGTGTAGAGAGGTCTGTCTGTGTAGAGAGGTCTGTCTGCATCTTCCAGCCAGCTCACCAGTTGTTTGGGGTTGTCTCTATTGACCTGGGTTGTCTCTGTTGACTGGAGTTGTCTCTGTTGACTGAGGTTGTCTCTGTTGACTGAGGTTGATACTGTTAACTGTGGTTTTCTCTGTTGACTGAGGTTGTCTCTGTTGACTGAGGTTGATACTGTTAACTGTGGTTTTCTCTGTTGACTGGGGTTGTCTCTGTTGACTGAGGTTGACTCTGTTAACTGCGGTTGTCTCTGTTGATGGGTTGTCTCTGTTGACTGAGCTTGTCTCTGTTCACCGGGGTTGTCTCTGTTGACCGGGGTTGTCTCTGTGTTGTCTGTTGTCCCTGTCCCACCATGTTCTTCCCGTCCCTCCCACCTCTTCACATGTCTCCTTCCACCTGTCATCCCACACAGCCCCTCAGGCCTTACTGATGACAGCACATGAGTGCTCTCCAGCCGGTGCTGTGTGTGTGTGAGGATGTGTTTGCATGTGTGTCTGTTTGTGTGTGTGTGTGTGTGGGGGGGGGGAATGTTTTTGTTTGTGTTTGGCATGAGGGTTTAACTTGTTTGTAATGACAGAAAACAAAGAATTGTGAACTGTTTCATTTTTTCTTAGTATCTGTTACATTTAAATTAGCTGTGCAGGCATGAGTAATGTAATATTTGCTTAATACTATCCATATTGTTTACTTGTGCTGACAGCAAATATGTTATGTAATAAGGTATCACCAATTGGAAAATAAATCAAATCCTGAATGAACCAGCTGACCACTAAGTTAATGTTAATACCACTTCAGCCGCAGAAGACATCTCACCATTGACACCTCTGTATGAAGTGAATGGAGTCATCTAATGGACTGAAAACGAATCTGTCCAATTGGCTTTTTAGTTTGTGGGAATCTGATAACAGAAACTGATTTTCGACATCAAGGGGAAAGAGTCGGAAAATTTGACAGCATATTCCAAAGAAACATGATCTGCCTCAGACGTGAGAATCAGTGATTGGAAGTTGAAGCTACGTTTAAGAGATGACTGAGAGACACAAACATATCTGGACCTTGTTGAGTTGTAGACGTTTTTATACATCTACTAGATGGATGAATGTTTTGTGTTTGTCTTTGTTCTGGTTGGCCAGTCAACCAGGAGTGTTTTCTTAGAGGAGAATGCTAATATCTCATCTGGTCTATGTGACTTAACAGACTTGTGGTAGGACAGGAACTTTGCCCAGTAAGAGCATAGCCAAACGCACCTTTGTACACCACAGGCAGAGGTGGTGTGGAATACTGTACATTTTGTGTTTCTTTGAGAAATCCCTGAGGGATTTTCTTCTGAATTTGACACACACACACAACACTTTTGACTTTTTAAAGCAGTTAAGATGAGGCATGAACAATACAAGAATTTTGTATTGTTTTGATGTCTGATTTCTATGAAGTAAGATCCTTAATAACTCATGTCTGTCTGAAAATGTGGTGTCCTCTTAAAGTGTGCAGTCACTTGTCATAGGCCTTAAATCAGAGATATTGTTCTGTGACAGGGACGATTCGCCATCTCCCAGTAGTCACTCACTCAACCATAAAGTCTTTCCTCACCACTTTAATCAAGTTTCACCCCAATTGTGCTTCTCCAAACCATTAAGCAATAATGAATTCAAAGACATTTCAACACGCATGAGAGTGAGACGCGTCCGCCATGCCGCAGTTCCACTAAAGTGAGAATCTTTGTAGTTCCCTCATTAGTTACTTGGGAAATGGCGTGATACACATCTCCAGCTCATCTCACAGGATGTGAGCAACCTTCATCCAGCATCAGGGCTTTGCTGATAGATGACGCCTTGCTCAGGCCGCTGTTTTTGAACTCTCCGTTCAGCTTCACACAGCCAGTGCTGAGGGCCCTTTGGAGGCATCTAAACACTACCATCATGGCTCTATTTCAGTGTGCTGGTTCTTAGCCACTCTAGTGTCACTGTATCTCCAAACCATCTTCAGCTGTTTGCTAAGGTTGAGTTAAGTTACCCCTAGATCTCACCCTCTTTGATGATATTAAAGACAACACGTTTAAGCAGATCACTCCCGCTGATCCACTATGATCCTCTTTCCTGTTCATTAATCCCAGGTGTCACCCCGGAAATGGAGGACAAATCAGAACGTTGCCTGAGTCATGGAAGGATTCCCAAGGAAGACTAAGAGATAAAACATGTCGGCTTTTTCTAACCATTAAAAAGCTCATTAAATTCCACTAGTTACTAAATAATTTTTGCAGCCGAATTGTTCTCATCAGTTGCATGCGATGCCGTACTACGTCAGCTGCTCAGATAGGCTGTGGCTGAGCGGTGCTCTCATCTGGTGTGAAAGAGAGCAGATGACTGAAGCCGGCTAATGACGTGGATTTAATGCTGTGGTCTTTGGGAGCAGATTTGCTCTAATTTGTCTGTAACATGATCCTGGTACAGCTGGAGTTCTCTGGCACATAAACACGGCCCCATAAATGCACATACATACAGTACTTCTACACGTGCACACACAAACATACACATATCAAAATACACATAAACACATACAGACACATAAAGATATATAATTCTCTCTCATTTCACTCATGCACACTGGCACACGCACACACACGCATGCACACACACACTCGTACACACGCACGCGTGATTTAGAGTCATTACTATAGAACTTTCCATTCAAATGTTAGACTAGGGGGAACTCTTCCAAAAGCGCATTATGACTGATAGAGATTAGTTTAGGATTTTAGGATTTACTTTCCTGACATTATTTACAGCTCCTGCCACTTTTAGAGTGAAAGATCTTCAGCTATCTTCAGCGCAGCTCTTTTTTGTTTGTGTGCCAATGTAACAACACTTAATGTGTTTTGCTGTGACAAAGCACATACCATACTCCTTAAGGCTGCCAGTAAAGCCCCGTCCCCATTCTCTCTCTCTCTCTCTCTCTCTCTCTCTCTCTCTCTCTCTCTCTCTCTCTCTCTCTCTCTCTGCACCACTCATCTGTTTGCTCCTGTTCATTAAAAGCTGTCCGTCATCTTGCTCGTGCTGGGATCTTGATTGCGGTTCAGCTGTCAGAAATGAAACACCTCAGCTGAGCACAAAGCACTTCATCTCGCAGCACTGCAGCCAAAGTGACAGAGCTCCAATAGCATTAAGCTATTCTGCCCGACCCGAAATGCATTTTCGGGAGGGAAGACTGTGGCTTCGTGTTGTGGCAGTGCCTGTCAGAGATGTGTTTTGTCTTCTCACCTTACAGATATTTAATCACCTCGTATATTGTGGGTGAAAGCCTCCCTCTAGATCCAAACTGTTCTGTCAATGACGTTTGGTGATATCGGTGATTGTTTTGTCAGGATCCTTGGGAAGACATACGCTCGCGCTTTCTGTTCTGTCCGTCCAGATGTAAAAACAAATCAGCCCAATTGATTAGGACCTGCAGCGAAGCTCCACAGCGAAGCTCCACAGCGAAGCTCCACATGGCTGCTCATTCACTGCATTCATGACAATACAGTGCTGTCTTTGGTGGGTCTGCTGCGCGGGAGTTTAAATATAGCACTCTAATAACTAAATGCAGCTACAGGATGCAGTGCAAGCCTGCGTGTGGCAGGGCTGCACTAATGAGACAGCAGGTATGTGCAGCGAGGGCTAACGTGATTTGGCCCTCGCGCTCAGCAGATCCTATGGCACATAAGTGGCTGTGATGGATGGGTCGGTCTTCTCACCCCTCTGCTGCAGCACACCGACACACACACACACACACACACATGCACCATCCAGAACCTAGACCCAGGCCCGCCCGAGTGGTGCCGGCTCTGGCGTGACATCACCCCAGCACTGTGGATTGTTTCTGTTGCCTGTAAGTGCTACCCTTGTCTCCGCCATGAATAATGCAGCGGGGTGAGCTGTTGGGGGTGAGTCGCGTCAGCTAGCATGAGTGCAGCAATTAGGCCGGCGTGGCCTCCTGATCGTCTGCACCATCGCCCCCCGGGCTGTGGGCAACAGATACTCTAGAGTCTGTCCCCTCAAGGGCAAGAGGGTGCGTTTTTAACAGGAAGACCAAGGGGACCATCTGTTGGGGGGAGGATCTGCTGTGGTAACATGACCAAACGTTGGTGAAGGGGAGATGGTTCCCGCACGCTGTTGTCTATTAGAACAGGGATGTTTTCAGAAAGCAGTACAGCTTTATCCCACTGTAGGATCTTTGACAGGGCTGCTGATCTGATGAAACTCTAGCAGATGGAGTGTGTGGTTTGATGGGCCCTTAAACCATACTAGAAGCCACGTTCTGCAATAAAAAAAAACACATTGCTAATTAGTAATAATAGATTCTTATAGCTTTCATGAAATTAAAGCTGATTCAAATGTTTTGGAGCTTTTTGCCTCTTAACTTGATGTGCAACTACATATGTATGTGGCTTCCTGGAAAATCATCTCGTCCTCCGCTTCAGGGTGTATGTAAATAAAGGGCTACACTGCAATGCCTGTGTGTGGCAGGGCTGCACTAATGAAGGAACAGAACCATAATGTCCCTCTACCAGAATTCCAACTGCCAACGGCTATCAATAGGATGCTAATAGCTAACGGTTTCTGCTGTGGTCCTCCTCCCTCTTGTCTATAGTCTCATCCCTGGCCACATCTGCTAAACTGGCAGAGATGCACAAAGGTGTTGGCAAGAACTGTTCCACAACTGGTCCTTATTGCTTAATGTTATCTAAGTAACTACTGCCAAGTGAGTTTCAGGTAACCACCCTAAGGGTGGGAAGTGGGGTTGTACTTGAGGCTGGAAAGCTATTAGCTACTTACTGTCAAAAGTAAGTCAATCTCCTAGACATGACCCATGCCAATTTCTGTCAACATTCAACATTCAGAATCAAATCACTCTCATCAAGATATTTCATGGACACTTCATGTCTGTATGAAGGTGAATACGGGCAGAACGTTGATCTCCAACACGGTCCTGAGCATAAATGTAACATTTCCCATCACATTTGATGTTGAATTTTACACCACGTGCCTTGGGCGACTGACATTCATCCTCATGTTTGCAGCTTGTTTGTTTCCATCAACACCTTTGCTAATTTAAAATGTAAATTACCCAAGTGAAATTATTTGCATTAGAACAGTTTTTTGTGTTCAATAATCAGCGAAACAGAAACAGTTAAGTGTTGTCAGACAAGGTGTTGCATACCTCAGTGGAATTCCATACTGGGGCAATGGAGCAGATGCCTCTTTTGTAGAAGATGTCAACAGTTGTACGTGTCAGTTATGCAACGCTTACATTTTGGATAGTGTATGTACAGAATGTCAGTCATTTCTGTGGACATTAAACAGGATGTTGAATCGTTCTTGAGGCATGGTTGTCAGTTATTGCTTTATTATTATTTTGCAATATCTTTTCTAGCACATTTATTTCTCACTGTTGTTATAAGGTATCAGTTTAAATTTTTTTTGGCAAGGAGACTATGTCATTTATTTTTTACTACTGAAAGATTACCCAGGTTTAAAATACGGATTGTGCCTTAAACAAAATACAGTGATCCAGCTGGGCTTCAGAGGTGCCAGTTTCCTATCAATATTTCTTCTTGAGTGACAGGCCCTTCCATACCACCATCTGTTAGAGTCTCCATAACCTTGACCTATTCTGTTCAGAGGCTTGACCTTTCAGACTCATGAGTGAACCACACAGTGGGTCAAAGTTCATTGTTGGAAATGTTGGGCAGTTAGGAATTAGCTGAGGCTTTTTCCAGATCAATAAAAAATGTTAAAAGTGTCCATTCTAGAAAAATCTGCAAGATACAACTAGCATTGCACAGACTCATTATGGCTTCACTGCAGTTTCAATTTCAGTTAATCAACTTGATTAACTCCAAAACTAAAACAAATAACTTTCTCTCAGAAAAAGTCTCTCAGAAGAGTCAGAAAATATTGGCTGGGAACCTTAGATGCCGCTAGAATACACAGAGCACAAACAGTTGTTCTTGCACATTCTCACATGGGTCAGTTATTATATGATCTGAAATGCTTCAGATGGGAATGCAGGTTGATGTTTTCATCAAAAACTAATGACATTAATGACATAATTGTCTTGCTTGCTATTTATGTAAGTATATGTCAGGAAAATGCTATGGACACTTGCATATTTTCCCTCTGCTACCTGAAAATAAAAGGAATAAATTGGAATGGGTGATATAGTAGCAGAGCTGTATGGCTTCTGCTATGAAAGACAGAAGTTGTGTATAAAGTTATACTGTTCATTTTAATGTTGATTTGTATTATATCCACTGATGTCTAACCTCATGTACCTCATGTCAAGATTTTAAACAATATCATCTGTCAAACTGGAAAACTTAATACCAGTTTATAAGCTATTTAAGCAGTTTCTTGGAGTTACAACGATATGCTCTAGAATGTTGAATCATTTTTGTCTGGAGTCATCAGAAAAGATTAAATTTGTCAGAGTTTATTAGCACACATAAAAAGACTTTATCACCATCATTGGCCATTGTTACGGCCATAATCTGCCAAACAGCACCATCAAAGAGTAAGGAACAATAACTCAGTTCTTAACGGTCAGAACAAACAATGCCAAATCACATTAAATTTCATTGAGATTGCTGCAATAAAGCCTGTCAGACATAAAAAGGGGCTTCACTTGCCCCAGTAGAACCATTCAACAGTGGCAGCAAATATGATCCATGTCTCAATACTGTCCTGAAGAGCATGCTGGGAGTCTAGCGCTTTAGCACCAACTAATTAGACCACCATAATATTAAGAGCTGCTGGAAGCAATGCATCATGGGAAACATTTACACTATTAGTTCTGTTAGTTCGCCGACAATATAATAGCTCATAGGAGTCACATGACATAGCTTTCATGGCTGCAATCTCTGTCATTCGACTCCTCTGTTGATCCTTCATAATTTAACTGGGAGAAAAAAAATTCAAATCATATGTAATTGTTACATCACAATAGGGAAATAAAGCAGTGTGCTACAAGGGGCTGCTCCAATTACTGTTCTCATTAAGGCAATTGAAATGACATGATGATATTATAAAACTCTAATGCGAAGGAGCACTGAGGCCTGTGAAGACATACGCAGACATCTAAAAGAACATACCAGGAATAAAGTGTGGTTGGTATTCAAATGATTTAAATGGCCAGAACAGTTTCGCTTTTGCTTATGTTGCTGAGATTCCACCTAGTGTTAAGATGCAAAGACTACAAAGGCTCTAAAGAACTAAAGGAAAATTTGAAATGGACATTGCAATGTTTGTATGTGTTTGTGTGCACATGTATGTGTGTGTACGTGTTTGTGTTTGCATGTGCATGCACTTGTGCATGTTTATGTATGCATGCATGTGTGCATGTGCATGCATGTGTGCATTTGTGTATGTGTATGTGTGTACGTGCGTGTATGTGTGTGTGTATGTGTGCACGTGTGTGTGTGCACGCATGTGCATTCATGCACATCATTTGCGTTCTTGTGTGCTTACTGCCCCTGTCTGCTACGAGGTTTAACGTGTCAATGGCTCCTCGCTTTAGCTTATTGATCCATCCAATTGCAGCCATGTGAACTTCGAAGACGGGTGCTCGTGTTTCCCCCGACAACTGTGGCCAATCTGCCATGCACCCTAGTTTAGAAACCTTGGACATTAGAGAAGCCAGGCAGGTGTCTGGGGAGCAGAAGGGTTTGTCTCCATGATCTCTGGTCTCAGAGGGTCTGAAATGGAAAGAGCAATGTATGTCAATAACATGGAGTCCAGAGTCCTCACATCACCTCACACTCTACAGATCTTAACTCAAAGGCATTCTGGAATTTATAGATCAGTGGTATTTAAACAGTGATACTAGGTGAATTACTGCAGACCAGAGGAAATTCAACAGATCAAAGACATTTGTATGTGCCTCTTGTGTCAGCACTAACAAGTGATGGCAAGTGTGGAGAAAAACAGAAAATCTAATTCACATAGCCTTGCATTCCAGATGATATCATTGACATGCTGTCCCAATGACCTGGAATTAACCCTCTTACTGTACTTTAAGCAAGGAGAACACATTTCAAATGCAAGTGCCTGCTTCTCATTAGGCTAATAGGCATGTTACAGCAAGATTTACAGCAATCAGTCAGCACTTTTCTAGCATTCATGGTAAGTGCTACCAATCACATTCACTTCTCTTGACTTCACTGACAACTCAAAACAGATATTACAGAGACTAGTTACAGAGTGGACAATGGAAGGAAGCATATTTGCATGAGTACTGTAACATGTATCCAAAATTGGCCAACGATGACTCAAAAAGTATTTTGGATATTTGTAGTTACAAACATTAGCTGTCAGTTACAAATTAGTTGTTAGTTTTAACAAGTCACAGAAGGAAATTAGAGAGAGGGCATTTGAAAATTGACACACTTCACAGCAGTATATCATCCTTACAGGAAATGTGTGCACAGTAAGGCTTCCCGACATCAGCCTGACAGGAAGTGTAAGCACAATCAGGCTCACTGACATCAGCCTGACAGGAAGTGTGAGCACAATCAGGCTCACTGACATCAGCCTGACAGGAAGTGTGAGCACAATCAGGCTTACTGACATCAGCCTAACAGGAAGTGTAAGCATAGTGACTTTTACAATATAATCAAGATGTCAAGTGGCTGTGGTCTTGCTGTCCATTGCTTACCAATGTCTATGGTGACAGACGTCCCTTGGCCTAGACTGTAGCTCCTTAACTGAGTTACAGACATGAAACTTGTACTAGACTGTTAGCTACGTTAAGAATAGCAAAGTAAGACAGTTTGTCCCTCTATTTGTACTGTCATGTACATATAAAACTAATAAATGTAAAATCAGATCTGTAAAATCAAATTGTTTATCAATTACATCAATTTCTATGCCTGATGTTTTGAGTCCCGAAACATGAACATAATTCTCAACAACAAAAGCAGATACCTCAGGTCCTGGAGATGATCTCTCCAAGAGGCCTTAAGTGATTCAGTGGTGTGAGTTCAAAGGGGAAAAATTGGAAGTAAGTGTGGTGAAGGAATGGTGAATGAAAGAAGAGAAGAATCTTTTTCCCAGGAAAGACATGATTGATCATGAGGATGATTGCACCAAAACGGGGCATCCAGTGCGTCTCTTAAAGACGTCCCCAGGGAAACATCATCCCCACCTCTGGCCACTGGCTCCTCTCAGTAACGCTATCCACATCAGAGACATGGAACCATTGATTTAGCACTTAGCTCTCAGGTCCCCTATGAGCGCTTATCATTTCTGGCCCCCGGCCAGAGTGAAGGCGTCAAAGTTACCGATCGATTCACCAAACTTTGAAGATGTAGAAAGTGCCAGAAGGAGAGAAAGGAAGGAGGGTCAGATTTGTTTGCTTAAGTGACAGCGTAACAGGGGGTGGGCTGAGGTTCCAGGAAAAAGAACCAAAGCAACAGATGGCATCTTCTGCATTTCACTCTCACTGAGTGATAGAGACTTGATAATAACCTTTCAACATTCTACAGGCAAGAGAGGAATTTGAAAAGTAGCAGTCATTCACTATATGCTGTATATGAAATGATGGTAAAGGAAATTAATTTAAGGAGTGGAAGTCAAAACAGTAAAAATAAAAAGCAGAAATCACCTCTGCATCTACTTGAATACCTATATTATCCAATATTAGTTTAATATTGAGATCTTTCATTAGTTTAGTGATATTGGAACTTTCATGCTGCCTGCATACACCATGCAGGTAAATCTTAGGGTCATGTGAGAAATGCTTTTTTCATCAAATATTCTTATAGAGTGCCCTCAGTGGGACTGTACTGAAATGAAATTAGCACTTACTGGGAGTTTAATAATGGGCTCCTGGTGGGTCTTCATAACTAGAGTGTAGGATCTGAGGCAGCAGCTTCTCAGTAGCTTGCTTCAGGGAGAAGAATTAAAGCTGCGACTTACCTGACGCCACGGTTCATATGAATCAACAACCTGTTCATTTTGCAAGAAATGTGCAAAAGACATTTGCCTTAAATAGATATCTTGTAATGCCAATGACCAGTCTTGCATGCTGTGAGATGTTCAGATGAGCAGGCTAGATTGTATACGCAAGACTACACTAAAGCCCTTACACTATTACATAAGCTATGTATTACACTGCATTAACTTCCATCTATTATTCAAACCCATTTCTCCTAATAGCTTTTCAGGGGAAGAAGAGTCTCATAAAGTTTTATGAGTAGTATCAGCAGGACTTATGATGGAGTACGTGTCATGTTTGGACATTTTTACCCCTGAAGAGATTTAAAAGCTTTTTCTGTCATTAAAATTGGCTAGATTGTTAAGTTTCCCATTTTCTGTGAGTAGTTCATGGACAAAGAGTAGAAAATAGATTTCCACACGAATTACAAAAGGGAATGAATGAAATGAGAGAGAGAGAGAGAGATTACATCACATAGGAAAATACCATCACGTGACAATATGTGCTGTGACATGGTCAATAGGCTATTATACACTTATATGGTTTTTGTGGAGCTGTAGTCCTTCACTAAGAGAATCACACGTAGGTGGCAAAAAACAACGCATGCGATCACAAAGCACAAGTGAGCTCCCGCACTATTCCCTCCAGGCTCGCGTGATATTTTCCTCATCCCGGAAGGGGTATCTTCTCAGCCGTCTCTGTACCATCCGCTGCAGCGCGCCCCGCTCGCTCTCCGGTTCCCCAGTGTCGGCCGACGGCCATTACTCTCCATAAAGGATGATGAATTAAAGGCGGGTACGGCGAGCGGCCGCCGCGCCGCTGTCTCTCTCCCGCTCATAAGAATGATAAAGTGCACTGCATCGCCCCAGAGCCTGAACGCTTTCCGTGTTGAAGGGCTAACGTAGACTGGAGGAAATCCGGCTGCCGGGCAACGAGGCTCGCCGTGTTCGCGTTAGTGTTATCGTACTCGTACATGCCTATGAATGCCTATGCGCCCATTCATTTACAGCCATTTGGTTCACGCCCGTGTAAACGTTCCATGTACAAATTGTTTTTTACAATGAGGCGAACAACACTGAGCATTGATCACATTCACATTGTAATGCATGAGCTTCTGCAAATGTAGGCCGTATACCGTATAATCAATTGTACGGTCCTCCATTCTTTAAGCAGATTACTTCCTTTGCTAAAACAAAACACTTCTAATTATCGATGTACAAATTCTTCTCCTTGTGGTCGACACATTTACAACTCATATTTTATTCCCATCCTTATCTGTTTTCATTGTCACAACCCTATAATAACTGATTGTATTCCAGACTCATATTTCAACCATCCATCAGCTGCTGGACAGTTTTCCCCCAAATGCCTGCTTTATACCATTATTTGTCACCCAGATGATTAATCTTGTAAGATGTAATTGTCAGGCATGCTGGTTCACAGCTCCTGTTAGTGGGCTGGGAGGGCACAGGCTCTGGAGTAAACCGCTTCTTAAAACAGAACGTCTGATGTAACATTTTATCAACCAAAAAGGTTTCTATATATGCAAGAATTTATATAAACTCTTTATTGATGTCCATATCATTTTGCCCAATAATGATAGTGATGATATTGATAATAGTGAGAATAATAACAAAAGCGGAATGTATTTTGGTGTATTGTAAGACTGCCCTGTGAAGTTGGGGTTCAGTAAATGGTTCTGTCCTCGTTTTTTGCTAATCTTCACTGCCAAAATGCTACTCGTTTACTTTGATTTTGTTCCTATAATGAACAGCTGCGCTTGCTCTGAGCTGAAGGGTCTGTAAGGTTCTCGTGTGGCAATCAGGTGCATCACTGGGCTGCTACAGTGGAAGAAAACCCTCTCCACACCATCAGTGTCTCTGCAGCATCGCATTCACCTTCGCCCTCATTCTTCTCTGTCACGATCTGGAAGCGTTTCATAACTTTCTATAACCCCCCTTCTTCACATTCTCTTTCTTTTCATTTTTTAAGACCAGGTTACTTGCATTCTTTCATCATTTGCCCGAGAGCAGCAGTAAACATTGTCAGACTGTGATGCAGAGAAGGTGGATGTGACACACAACTGGAGATAAATGACCTCTGCAGGTTTAAGTCAACAAAAGGTAATCTCACAACACCTTTCTTGTTTATTTACCTTGCATTCTGATGTGGCCCAATTTCACGTGGGATTAAAATAGCTAGTCTTGAGCAATCTATGTCACCACTTGGCATGCATTGAATTCAGAAGACAAAATCATTTTCTTCTAAAGGTTGCTGTTCATAATTCATAATTCATTATCATAATAGCAAAAACATGAGTCACTAACAGAAAGTTTTATATGAATTCCTCGAGTCTATGACCTATAGGGTTTACAGCTAGTCACAGTGATACTGTTAACACCCTTTCCCCCAAATCAGTGGGAGCACATATATGAAGCAGTACATATATGAAGATTGACTGAAATTAAGTTCTAGATGATATTTTCTTACAAGAAAAATTGCTATTATAGATCACTTATTAATCTTCTTTAAGTAGCCTATTCCCTCCCTCCACACACACAAACACACGCATACTTGTGTGTTTCCTATACACATACCACATACCGTTCTGAACATCCTCAATCAGCTAGAGTGATGAAGATGATGAATGACTGTTTGGGCGACTGGGCAGTGTTGTGCATGTGTTTGCTTAAGTCCTGACTTTCAAATTCATACATCAAATGTCTTCAGGCGCTCTGGAGCAGTTTAACCTCTGTCTCACCAAGACTGCTTACTTGGCATTTAATCCAAATGGAAGTGACTTGCTTCCCCCAGCTCACACACAGGAAGGAGTACATGCTACACACAGATATCTACATGCAACAGAGTCACCCCAAGAGACCTTCAGAGTCTTGTTGTCTGAGTTCAGTAGCTCTTTGGAGCGCATGTATCTGGTCTTCATATGAGTTCCAGTTCATATGTCAACCATGCACCATTGCAATCGATCTTAACCTGTTGGTTATCTAACCTGTGACTCCATGTTTGTTCACTGAGAATTATGAACTCTACCTCAATGTTTTTGTTCTGTAAACTATAGAGACACACATTTTATCAAAGCTGTACAACAGTAATTTACTTCTTGCTTTTGGCTGTGTTGCGCAAGATCTATAGCGGCCTCTTCTGTTTCCCGTTTGGCATGTGTTAATAATCAGCAGAGTGATGAGACTCAGGATCTTAGAGACGAGAGTCGTTCGTTTAGTCTACAGACTTCCCGATGACATCGTCCTCTACCTCCACTCTCTTCTTGACGACAGATGCAAAGCCTCATGGGATATGGCTGTCTGAGGGAGAAGGGATGCAGAGTCTGTAGCTCATGCAGAACGAATGGGAACAGGAAGTCATGAGCCACATTGTGAAGAACAGTGTCTGCATGAGCACTGACAGCATGTCACTGATAAGGAATGAGAAATAAAGACCGCATCTCACATAGACAAGACGTAACCTTCACTGTCACTGAACAAACTGAGTTGGCGGTCAAAATTCCTTTCACAAGGCTGAGGACATATTCCTGACTGGTTTGACAATAGCTGTGTTCTGAAATCTCTGCTTTTCAAAATGGGTTCACTTAATATGAATGCTTATTCGCATCGATCCACTCTTCATTTCCTGTTTTGTGTGTTTGTCTTTTTAAGAGCCATTCAGCCTCTGAATCTTTGAGATGGCACGTGTTGTGATTGGTTGCCTGTGTGTCTGTTTTAGGTACCTGTTTTCTTTCCAGCAGATTCTTCCAGCATCCTTGCTGTCACAACACAGCGCATGTCTCAGCAATGAAGATAGATTACCTCACAGACATCATGGGGGAAGGGATGCAGAGACAGGGAGAGAAAGCAACAGAGAGGGAGTCAAAGATGGTTGCAGCAAGCAGAACGACAAATATCTTCGATATCTTCGAGCATTGTCCTTTACAGACCTACTATTTCTATGAATATCAAAAAGTCAAAACTATTGCAGATATCACAATTTTCTACAGTCCTGCTATCCCCACTAGTAACTTATTACCCATGACCTATGACCCAACTGGTTGTGGTCATGTGATCAGGTTACAGTGTTGCCTGAGGTGTGGAGACAACGTCCTGGGTAAAAGCAAGATGCCCTATACTTCACAGCTGTAGGAAAGGCTCCCTCTGACATAATCTGATCATTCTGCACTCAAGTAGTGTCATTCATCCCCTCAGAATGTTAAGCAATAAAAAGCAGGCATCTCTGGGGTTTCATCTAGATAGATTATTCCAACATGCATTCTAAGTACTGTATAACACTCTCATCTCCTCGATCTAAATGCAATATTAAACTATAATAATCTTTTCTTTATACATCTCAAATACCTTTCCTAATCAAACTGCACCTCTATCTCATGATTTAGTAATTAGCCATCAATTTCACTAATCTAAACATTGATATAGTGTGTCTTATGATATTCCTGCATTACTCTCCTAATAAACATTATTATGATTCCATAATGATCACTTTTAATATGCACACAATTAAGCCGCTACTGTCCCTGGGGGTTTTGTGAGGACGCATACATTTTTGGCCAAGAGTTACATCACCAGTGAACAATTCCTCTGATTCCAGTGTAGTTTGATGTTTACTATATTATAGTAATAATAAGGGACTCTTCCTCCAATTATTTCCTCTGATAGATGTTCAACACACCATTACTACACTCAAACCTGAGAATGCAAATCAGTCTCACACACACACACACACACACACACACACACACCTTTCTCGTAATGTTTGTACACTGATGCACATTTACTTCGTAGCCATAATAAATATGATATATTTATCACATCGCAGTACTGTAATGTGATTCAATTCATTTCCTGACTCACAGTTTAATGAAATGGAGTAAATATCTCGGGCAGGCTAGTTTCCTACAGAAGGGAGATTAGGCCCTGTGGGTTAGCAGGGGTGTGTTTCTTATGACTCCTTATCAGTACAGGTGAATTATAACACTAGCTTAGAAGAGCAATATGATAGCATGGTGCTTTTTATAAAGATGTTTTTAATGCAATAAAATGGTGTACAAATCAACTACAGCATGGGTACATCTTTCCAACTCTACATCAACTGTCTCTAGCTACAGTTGGGAAGATTGCTGGTATGATTGTGGTGCTAAGATTTACTGAGAAAGAGAGAGAGAGAGAAAGTGGGAGAGAGGGAGAGAGAGAGCAGCTTTTAAAAGGATTTTGTCGGTTATTGACTGGTTGCACTCTTCTGCTAATAGCCATTTAAAGATTATAGGCCTGCTGGTGGAAATCAAGGCCTCCATTGTTCTCCTTATTGCATTCTGGCAGATGGGGGCTGACACAACAACACTCTCTCTCCCCTGCGGGCGCACTCACTCCTCACAGTCCTCCATCAGCACGGCTCCTATTGAACCGGCCCTAATAACTGCCCATGAATTATTAATCTACATGTGATATTGAAGGCCAGGAGGAGGAGGAGGAGGAGAGGACAGGAGGAAGGGGACGAGGAGGGGATGTCGGAGATTGGTGTGCAGGTGCCATGCCGGAGGATCTTCTGGTCCAGCCCAAATACTCCCTGGGTGGCGCTTTCTCGGAACACGGCGGGCATTCCGATAACAGGGGCCTAGCAGAGATAAAATATATATTCATTATATGTCAGTGGGTTGATGAAATGAGAGCGATCCATTAGAGGCTGGCCCAGGCGGTAGCAGCCAGGGCTAATGTTTCCCGGTTGTTCTGAGGGGCTGGACGGCTTTTAGCGCGGCCGATTGTGCCGCAGGGAGCGAGCCTCTTCATCTGGGAAGCCAGGCTGGCTGGGACTACTGTTTATGATCAAGAGGGACAGATGTCACGGAGACGGACGAAAACACCTGGGCTCATGTTGTGCACATGCAATAAACGTATCAAAAGACTTTGGGCCAGTTGCACGGCACCAAGTTTGCTCTATGAAAGATTGCTGCTGTTAGACCTTATTTGGTTTTGAATTATTCTTGTATTCCTCTATGGACATTTGAATCTTTCACATAGCTTCACAAAGTCAGCGGAGAACATTCCTTTAGAATTACATGGCCAACGGCGAATCTACTTTCATATTCCACATGAATCAAAATTAAATACGCAAACGGTATGATGAATTTGATTTTCTCTCGGTCCAAATGTAGCGAAAATAATGAACAGCGCCTGAAGAATACTCGGCAAATGTTCATTATAAAAGGGAAAGTTTAATTGCTAG